>JAVJGJ010000001.1:123391304-123409871 GCA_035590215.1 Microhierax caerulescens
CCCCCCCCCCCCCCCCCCCCCCCCCCCCCCCCCCCCCCCCCAAAAAAAAAAAAAATACAAGAAATCCCACTGGCATGCATGAGAAAATAAAGGCCAGATTTAGCTTTTCCTTCCTCACTAAGTATTGACCGGTCCCCTGCTCGACACATGCCAATAATCTGTTCAAGGAGAATTAAAATACACACAGTGGTGGGTTTTCAGAGCTATTTGGATGTCTAACTCCTGGCTGTGTCGCGTTGGTTAATGTTTGACGAGTTCGTATTTTTTACAGATCTTCTCCCACATGACTTAGGCAGTCAGTCGTTGGAAACAGATAAGCAGAAAGCCGGGGGCAGACGACCCCAGCCTGATGAAGCTTTAGGGGGAGTCTCTATCCTGCAGAGAGCGACACTGACACATTTGAAAAGGAGTTAAAATGTTGGATTTCAATTTGTGACTTAATTTAGCCAGCTGTAGTGAAATGTCCTGAAACCTCAGCTATGAATCTTAATTAAAAAAAAAACAAACAAAAAACCCCCAAAAAACAAGCTTAAATTCCATGAATTATTCTCTCTAGGACACTGTAGTGCAAGTGACCTATTGCAACACACTGGGGAGGAATTTGCCTCCAGACATATTCAGGGAAACTCCAGTAAGTAAAGTCAGAAATTGTAACAACCCAAAGGAATAAAAAAAATGCCTCCCTTCATTCTCAGTTTCCTCCCTTCCAGATAAACTGGTTAAAACTAAACCCACAAGCTTTAGCCACGCTTTGCAAAATGTTTTTAAGTTTACTCATCCCCTCCTCCTGCTGTCAGGGGCGAGCCAGGAGGGTCCTGCGGGGCTGAGCCCCCCGCAGACTGGGATAACTGTGGCTCACGAGGCGCCCGGCTGCTGGGACACACCTGAAGATGGGATCAAGTCTCGGAACTGCTTCTCCATATCTCATGTCCAAACAGCGCAGGAGAAAGGCAAAAATCACACAGTGGATGTAAGGCTAAAAAGCAAAAATGAATTAGATTTGCAGGGAGATAAGGTAACACCACACTTGATTGAATTAATAATGGGATGCAGGAACCTATCTCATTTAATTCAGCTTTTGAAAAAGAAGTTAAATTGATGCTTCGCATACATTTCCATCTCATATGCAGATCGTTTGCAAAAAGCCTTGACTTCATACTGCAGTTTTTGCTCAAATAACGTGCACCCCAACAGATATCCTACAGGATCAGAGATCACATCATCTTTCTTTTGTAGGAGTAGCATTAAACTGTTAGCTGATTAGTATTATCTCTGCCTTATATGTGAGCTCCACTTAATCCCCAGCCCCCGCCAACCTTTGCATGTATGGTACAGCATCCAGGGGTCACTTGAGACACAAGCCTGTGATTACTTGGGTGTACCTCCCCTGCCAAAATTTAACTTTGTGAAACTTTGACCACATAACATATGCTCTGCTCATGGGGAGAGTTATACAAGCCCAGTGCAAGTCCAGTGCACCAGAACAATCATCCTTTCCACAAGAACCACCATCAAATTTTTCCTTACTGCGAAGACCGCTACAAAGATGAGATTCCATGACTCCATATCGGTGCTGTGAAACAAGAAGAAACGCTACAAGAGATAAAAAAAAAAAAATCAATCAGAAAAATTCCTTAGAATGGTGAGCCTCAGTGCAGCGTCAGAGCAAGTGTGGGATGTAGGGATGCTTAGCTTCTCTTCAGGATGGGATAAGGCAGGTTTGATCTGTACTTATTTTTTGGGTCCATAGTGCCTCAAAGAGCTGTGGCTACGGCTAATTTAGTGGCACCTCAAATCAGCCAGGTTAGATCAACCTTTTCCATCATCACTTCTCTCTTCCTCGTCCTTTTAACTCCCTCTGTCAGCTCACTTCATCTCTACAGGTCTTCCCACTCCACCACCTTCCCTTCCCGTGCTACCCTGGCTGCCAACACATGGTCATTGTAACTGCTCTTTGTAACTAAACAAATCAAAAACATCCCAAGCAAACCAAGGAATAGCAAGTCAAATCTTGGTCCCTTCTCGCACTCCCCAGCCTGGACCTTGCCTTCTCCTGTTGTCTTTTCTCACTCTGTCTTTTTGACAGTTGGCACTTTGCACAGGGAATTTGGAAAGTGCCTCTTGCTTTTCCAGTTTGCACCATTAGGACCATTATTGAATTTAGTAGGACATGTTCACTTACTGGTGTAGAGATCATCAAGCAGCCCAGCAGTGGAAACGTAGGAACCAAAGTAGAGAATGTGAAGTAAAATGCTTCATGTAGGTCACCGAGCACGTAGAGAGTGACATTCACCTGGAATAAAGCAGAAAAAGTATTTTCAATATTAATGTATTGCTGCTAAAAATAGGCTGTCTGCATTGATTTGGGTTATTCTGTTGAATACTAGCATATTTGAAATGAAATCTCAAGTGGCAAGATGTGTACGTCAAACACTTCAGAGCGAAAATTCACTTCACTTACCAGAATGAAGACAAAAGACCAAACGTAACGATTGCTTCGTCCCGTGCGAAATTTAAAGGCAATTAAATAGATGAGGAGGACAAGGGATACTCCGTAACCAGTGACGCAAATGATCTAGAGAGAGAGACTGATGTCAGCGACACAGAGATTGATGTAGATACATGAAAATCTGCCTAGAGCGGTCTGTTTCCATTAAAATATTGAAAGAAGAACTCGATGCAGAACAAGGGAGGGGGATTTGTGTTTGCCTGCTTTCCCGCACGCAAAGAGCTCACCAGGGGCAGCACAGTGCTGGCCTGCAAGGGGCAGACGCGGTTGAAGAGTACCATGATCCCAAACATGAGGCACATCAGGGTCCAGAACAGCGGGACATCCACCAGTGCCTGCCCGCACCAGTATGCTGAGGGGAAGAGCCCCGCGAGCTGCAGCTGGGTGCGAGCCTGGAGCTGCGAAGCAAACGGGATAAGGGTTCAGAAAAGCCTCAAACATCCACCCTGCTCCTCCTCCTCCTCCATTACCCTTGCTCCTCCCCTCCCTGGCTGAGCTTTCCCCTCCTTTCCAAGCACTTTCAGTTCTTTCTCAGTTCTACCATTGTGTAAAAACACATTGTTCTTAAAAAGAAGAAAAAAATAATCCTCCTGACCCCAAAGTATTTATTAACACCCAAATTGTTCTGATTCCCCAGTTCCCTGAGATGCAGGGTAACACACTTGGGTACAACATTGTGCTTGTGTGGCTCTATTTCTTCCAGAAAAGAAGAAATTTCTTCTATTTCTTCCATCGCGTTTGCATTCGCATCCACTTCCCATCGCATTTGCATTCGCATCCACTCCCCATCGCGTTTGCATTCGCATCCACTTCCCATCGCATTTGCATTCGCATCCACTCCCCATCGCGTTTGCATTCGCATCCACTCCCCATCGCGTTTGCATTCCCATCCACTCCCCATCGTGTTTGCATTCGCATCCACTCCCCATCGCATTTGCATTCGCATCCACTCCTGGTGTGAGCCCGCTCAAAGCGCCTGCTCTTTACCTTGTAATCCTCCATGCTGCTCACCGCAAAGTAAGGAGGCAAACCAGCAGCCAAAATCAGCATGTAGCTGAGGCAGACGAAAAAAATATCAGTCCTCACTTCTAGGCTGTGTGTCTGCGGATGAGAAATTCAGGAGTCAACGATAATCAGCAGCTGCCCAGGGAAAATCTAGCTAGTTCAACACTCACAGGATGGTTAGACACGCAAGTGAGCAACAGCACTAACGGTAAGTCATTTGCTTTTAAGAACAAAAACTAAGGCAATATAAAAAGAGCGCTTAACACCTTAGAATTTGCAAAAAGTAACTGGAATTATCTTTAACAATTTACGGTTGAGACCATCTTTTTGATGCTGATTCTTGCCCGATGGATGCTGAAGGAAGGTGGGGGTTGCCTGTTACTGTTGTATTCCTACCGTACTGCCACACAGCACAAGCTTAAAGGTCTCAGGGCACTGAAACCCTGCAGAGCTCTTAGACAGCGCAGAAGAAAATTGTCATTCAATGGCACCGGGATTGCTGGCCCAGCAATGCCCCCAGGAGCTGGCCAGCAGTGGGACCACTGACCCCAACCCTTGGAGGTTGCTCATCCAACCACATTTCCAAGTCCTTATCACTTCAGGATGGCTATTTCGATTAATTTTCGCCAAGAAAGGCAGGACACTCACATTGTAAAAGGGCTCGCTCCAGATGCAGATGCGCGCGGTGCAATTAAAGAGCCGGAGGAAGGTGTTGCTGAGGATGTTCATGAGCACGGGGAAGCAGTTGACGGGTTCCGCACCGCACATGACCGTGAACCGGTAGCTCTGCAGATGCAGGAGAAAAGACGTTACCTTGATGGCCGTGAGAGGTGTGAGGAGCTGACCGCCGCGAGGGGCTGAGAGGGAAGCGAAGGCAACTGGACAGCTCTACTGGTGGGACCGTGGAGACTGGGCGGTGTGCTAACAGGTACCATGAGTGAAATGATCAGTAAAGGCAACAATTTTGTGCTTTTGCACGAAAGAATTAATGTTTTTCTCTACAGATCACCACAAAGAAGCGTACAGTGGAAAGAACCAAACATAAACCTGGTTTACCACAAACAGGACCGCTGATATTATTTAATACATCAAACAAATACTCTCTCTTTCGCTGGTGTGTATGTTTCGCTGTGCCTCATTTCAACGCATTTCAGAAAATCCTGTTGACATACAGAATGAAAGAAGAAAAAATAGCCCTCACCTTGCCTTCCAGGGATATTTTTATAGCTCCATTATATTGTGGAATGCTTGTGATGTTTTTTGCAGGAGTTATTTCTGGGATTATGTTTTGAGTCTTCAAAGCAGAAATGAAATCCTCAATTTCTGATCCTGAAATGAACAGAAATCAGCATAACCAGAAGTTTTTTTCTTTTAATATAAAAAGTTTGATATAGGAAAGTTCCCACCTGCAAAACAGAGCTATGTTAAAAAATCCCAAACATTCAGAATCTACGGAAACTTATATTTTCTCTGTTTTTTTTTTTTAATTAAACTCGTTAAACACAACATAATATTTCCATACTTAGTTTGTTTATTGTTCTTTTTTATTTTTTTCTTCCAAATTTGCCTGGTTCATTACTCTTTTTAAATATTGGCTACTCAGATTTCATCACTAAAACTGCATTTGCTTTTGCTCAAAAGAAAGCACCTCTCAGAGCCAATACATAAAGGAATGTACAGAATGAGTAAGTCGAGGCTGGTCTATCAACTCTAAGAGGACTCAGAGTGGTGCATGAAAGTGAATCAACATCACATGTTCTTCTTCACCTGTATCATTGAAGATGAGAAGTTTTGTCGACTTATTCTGAATTTTCCCTTCAGTGGGAAGAAAATACGAGCTAGCCGTGATTTCCCAGCTAACAGAGCTGTCCCACAGTTGAAATCCAATGAGAAGCATCAGCATTGGAAGGGTAAACACTCCAAAGAACAGCAATCTGGATGGAAAAACAGACCATAAGTGGCTCCATGGAAACTCCACCTTTGCCTGATTGTGCAGTTTATGTTGTGAAAGACAAGGGGAAATTTGAAACTTAAGCAATTCAAAGCTCTACCAGTAAGTTCCGACTGTCCTTATTACTGCAGCTCTCAAACATTTCCCACCTAACTCTATGCTGCCAAACACCTCCACCGGTGTTTAGCCCTTCCTTCAGTCACTCACATCTTTTGAAAAGCACCAAGCCAGCACAAGGGCTGCAGAGCAGGTGAGAACTCCGGTACTTACATGGACCTGAGAAACTTTCCTTCGTGCTTTAGTTTGAAGAAGCGAACTCTCATCACCGCGCACACTTGCTGCTTCCAGAGCGCCATCCCACTCACTGCCCTGCTCCCCTGTTCGGAAAACACCGGGAGCCTCTTGTCCCTCTCCTCCACGTCTCCGTTTTCTACATGTTCATCACAAGAAATACCATTATCCACAAAGAGCATACAAAGGACACATTTTTATCACAAATAACAACAATCTTCTGTTCTGAATAGAGGAACGCTTCTATCTTTTAGCCAGAAAAGAAACAAGGGCAGAGAAAAGGTTCCAAAATTTATCCAGAACATAATATACACCAGTGAATTCAGACTGGCTGAACCTGGGCTCATGTGGCAACACATCCAGTATCTTCACTGGCCTTGTGAAATGTATTCTGTCTGGTTTATCTTCTCCCACCTCCCAGTCTGGCAGTATACCCTTCAAAGGCAAATACCCTTCCAACGTCATTCCTCAATTCTTGTGCTTAAAAGCCTGTGGAAAGTCAAGACTGAATCATCTAGGCTTCTCCAGGAAGATATTCTTCACTAAAGGAAAGCTGAATGCAGCTGCAACTCCTGACATACCAAAAACTACCAAAATCCACATTTAACTGAAACCCATGAGATACTCAATTAAAACGTACATATAAATGGAACCTTAATTCCACACTTGTAAATTGGAGTCAAAGTTTTACCTTCTTGATCAATGGCTTCTTTGCCCTCCAGCTTCAGGAAAACATCTTCCAGGGTTGTCCTGCTAACCTCATAATTAACAACCCCCTGGAGAAAGCTGCTCTCGAGGTGGCTGAACAGATCTGCACGACAGAAACCGCCAGACTCAGCCCAGACACCAAGGCCAGCGTCGAGCAGAAACATGATTGACATTGCACATTTAGCATTCACATCATTAATCTCCATAACTTAAAAGGCACAGCAAAATTATCGCACTCTTCAGAGGTAAGTGGTAGAAGATTCAGAGTTCTTGATTACCATGGGCCTTCCTGCTGGAAGAACTATCCTGCAACCAGAGGAGACTCAGTGCATTTTATTTTGTAGATTAACTGGTGGGTTTTGTTTTGTTCATCTGCGTTATTAAATTTAGCACATCCATTAGAGGCTTCCTTTAAGGCTGATATTTATGCAGCTTTGGGCTTCCTAATTCCATGCACGATGGACCAGGGGATACAGTTATTCCCTTTACAGCAGCTCTACTTTCTGCTTTTCCCACCACTTGGTTTCCCTTTCCAATCCTGGCGCAACGACAGGCTTTTCTTACCTGGGAAGCTGTCAGCATTTTCCAGAGGCAGCATGTAACACAGCTCGCCCCGCTTCTGTCCTTTGAGCACGGCATCGGGGACGTACTGTCTGACCAGGGACGATGTGAGCTCAGGGTCACACAGGTCAGTTATGCGCACCCTGTTTGCATTAAAAAGCAATTGCTATAATATTAAATGAGGGGAAAAAAAAAAAAAAAAGCATCCATCACCCATTTAAAATACAAAGGCAGCGGTCGCTCCTCAAGCCGTTGGGAAACCTGCAAAACTGGGCAGGATTTCAGTGGGAATTTTTATAGACATCTGCAGCACCCCTGGTTTTGCCATGCGTGTGAGTTGAGGTTAAGAACAATGATCCTGCCCCATACTGCTAAACCAAAAACGCCAAAATTAGAATCCAAAGAAAACCAGCTTCACATTAAAGCCGTTGTACGTTGCTCTGGCACCACAGAGTATGAGGAAATAGCAATTCATTTCACTCTGGTCCTCTTTTGGCTGCGAAGGAGGTTGCAAAGTCATTTGAAAGAGGTTGCAAAGTCATTTTAGCTCCATGCTTAGAGCTTTCAGGATTGGGTTCCAAAGAAAAGCAGCTTGCTATCCAAAGCAAGATATTCTTGGCAGCCTCAAAACTCTTTTAAAATGAATTGTCAAGACTTCGATTACTCTATATAGCAACTCTATAGAGACACAGACCGTACAAGGAAATACATCAACCAGAAGCTTTTCAGAAAATGAGGGATGACCAGAAAGAAAAGGATTTACCTTAAGTGATAGCCAATTCCCCATTTTCTCTTCAAGTACAGAGATGAGCCAACACACTGTAACCTCCCATTCGAGAGGAAAGCTTTCCGATCTAAGGGGGTATGAACACAGAGGATTTAGGGGGGATTTACAACAGTACAGCAGGCTGACCTCGCTCTGCTCCTTCTGAACTCAACAGACATTTCTATAAGGACATCAAGAGGAGCGAAAACAGGCCAGTGCTGAAGGTTTTCCTCTTTTTAAACTGCTGCCTTTCTCCTAAGCATCAAGGTTACTCCTTTAATTATGCATTCTTACAGGCTTGGGGAAAATTTCCCATGCAGCCCGGGAGCAATAAGGAAATAGAAAATAGATTAAACTCTCATTAATTGGCGTGCGTTCTGCTAGTGGTACATCCAGATAATATGCAACTGCTTCATCCCGAAGCAGAGCATGAGCAAGGTCTTGGAGCAGTTTTAGCCTTCGCTCTGCCTGGGCTGGGTACTTACTGCCAGAGAAAACACGTCGAGCGAGCTCAGCCCGCACCACGGCAGGACCCATAGGTGGGCTCTGCAATGGGAGACCCTCGCTGGCAAACCGTAATCGACCACAGCGTGAAAAGCCGAGCTCACCAGCATGAGCATCCGCCTCCTCCATGGACTGGGTCGCGAAGAGCGTCACGTGTCCAGCCTGGCGTTCCTTCAGAAGGTTCCACACGTGGTGCCTGGAGCAGGGATCTAACCCGGCTGTTGGCTCGTCTAAAAGCAACACCTGCAAGGATGAACAAGATCAGACCTCCACGTGTCCAAGCCGGCATTTCTGTGTTTACATTTTATTTCATTTTATGCTTTTGATGATCTCACCAAGAATAAAATGCGTCCTCAAATATCAGCCATTTTTATTGTTCTTTCTCCTGTTACAATATTATTACCTTTCAAATGTAAAAGACGGTTCTCATTGACCTAGATTCCTCGATCCTGCCAGCAGCCAAGCTGAATTAGTAGGTCAGCAGACTTGGAGTGCCAGGGGAAAAGCACAAATGCCTGCGCACCAAGTCCAAATGCAAAGCTACGTGCTAAACGGCACGCGTCGTGTGTGTGTAAACATGACCGGTCCCTACCTGGGGATTCCCTAAAATTGCGATTCCAAGAGACAATTTTCTTTTTTGTCCCCGATTCAGAGCATCAGCACGAACATCCTGAAGGTTGGTGAGGTCCAGCATCGTGAGAACTTTCTGCACCTTGCAACATACAAAGACAAGAGCCAGATTTCCAAAGCACTGGTCGCATTTTAATTCACAAATAGCCACACACAGTACAGGAGACTATAACTTCGGGATTGGAAACTTACCTGCTTTAAATGGCTTTCTTTGCCTAGAGATAAATACCGTAAATCTGAATCCTAACTGTTAGAATGCGAGGATAAGAAATGAAAAAACCACTTCTCCCCCAAATTAGGATTGTTCTCATTTCCACAGAACAAGATGCTGGTGAGAATTTTTTATAAAGAAAGCTCCAGCTGTCTGAGGTGCCACAACACAGAGGCCAGTGACTGACAAGCACATACCAACCTCTTGCTCTACTTCCTTCGGCTGAATCCCCTTGACGTGAGCAAAAGTTCTCAGGTTTTCCTTCACTGTTAAGACTTCAAAATGCAAATTAACTTGGGGACAAATCCCAACCATTGCCTGAAATCCTTCCATATGCCATACTTCAGAAACATTGTAGTTGTATATCATCGCAGAACCTGCACACAGGAATGAATGAAACCAGTTTCATACTGTACAGCATTTCCCAGTTACAAGGGGACAGCTGGCTGCTTTGTGTTCGTACCTTTGACATTAATTCCAGCATTGTGGATGTTCCTCAAGTGTTTAAAAAGAAAAAAAAAAAAAAAAAAAAAAGCCAAACCGTGTTGTCCAAAGCTTTAACACCACTCAAAACTATTTCAGAGCACCAAATCTATCCCTTAAGAACTAAACCGTATTTCCTATAGGTATGCAGCTTATGGAAAACATCAAGCTACCCAGATGGAGCAGCAACCGTCTGTGAATGCCCGCACGCGTGAGCGTATCCCTAAGGGATGCGCTAGCCCTGAAGCTCGTGCTGAAGGACCAGTCTGCACTGACAGCAAGCCAGACTGAGGGAAAACTTGGGGTTTTGCATCTTTACTCCCTTACGCTTGAAAAAACAAACAGCTTCTCCTCTTCAGCATTCAGGTCCATCATCTTACCTGCTGAAGGCTTGGAAAATCCACTGAGCACATTTAAGAGAGCAGTTTTTCCAGATCCACTGTGACCAAGTAACGCAGTGATCTGGCCTTCATATATATTTAAGGACACACCTGGAAGAGAAATAGGATACTATTGGGATGGAAGTTTGTGAGAAACAGACTTGCACTTGCAGCTTGCTGCCAAGTATGACACAGGAGCAACAGTTCTTTTGAAGCTGAGAGGCAAAACTGTGGGTTGCACCTTCACCAGTTAGGACTAAACTCAGTAAGGAACTTGTAGCCCTGCCTTGACTGAATTGACAGAACAAGCACATTAACTTCAATAGTTAAAGAATTTTGACTTGTGTTCTCTGTGAGGTTCGTAACCTTTTATTTTAGCATGGCTCAAGAAAGAGTCCACAGAGAGAGAGGAGCCCATAGCCTTTCCAACATGTGAGAGTTCAAGAGCTATTTCAAACTTTGCTACCTCCTTTCCTATTGTTTGCGTCGGGTTTTATTTTTTTTACTCAATATAAACCTTTGAGACCATATTGATATTTTCACCATCATCTGGAGTTCTATTTAAACAAAGACATTTAACATACATCCCCTGACTATGCTCTGATGATGCCATCTACCTGCATACCAGCTGCTGGCAGATGTGCAAGTGCTCGAACACCGCTCGGCCAGTGACAGCAGACTCCGCTATAGAACCAAGTTTTGTTTGCCCCAAATAATTTCCATTTTGAATGGAAGGTTTAAAAGGGGATTTTTAGAGTGATTCATCCTTGCAAAATCCACAGCTTTTAAGGATGTTTCTGCTGTTGCAAAAAAAAAAAAAAACAAAAAAAAAAAAAAACCAACAACAGACATTTTCCTAGAGTGAAGAGGAAGATAGCAACCTGGTAGAAATTTGCCAGTAACTTACCCCGGCAGAAATAACCATTGCATAATGTATTTTACTGGTGTTGAAGGCAGACTTAAGTACATCCAGTACATTTCAAAACAGTTTCTGTTCATATCTAGTGAAAAATTTAATTAAAAGAAATACAGAACCTCTCTTACCCCTTAAAGCTTCGGTTCTCTTGTCCCTCTTCTCGTATATTTTTGTAATATTATTTAGTCTAAAGGGAAAGGTAAGCAAGCCATTAGTAGTGAATCTCACAATTTTGGCATCTTTCCACTGCCTCAAAAACTATGCGAAGAACATTCCTCAACGTCCTCCTCGAACTGCTCCCGCTCGGTCCCACCCGCAGCAATGGCTCTATGCGATTTGTTTCCTGCGTGCTCAGCAGGATTCGCTGACGCACTTTTCTACAAGGTGTTTAAAAGGTCTCAAAGCCAAACTCAGCGAACACGGAGCGAATGAAGCAGGAGGAGGCCCCAGGGAAGGAGGTAACACGTGGTTTATACGATTCAAAGCAATGACGTAGCGAGTATTTTAGCAGGTTTACAGTTGCTTTCTAGTAACAAGCAACGGGTAGCAGCAGCGCCGGGACGGACTAGCCCTGGAAGGGTGGGAATAACGGTGTGTGGTGCAGCACGTGCCATCAGCCGTGTTCTTAAAAGACGGCGGTGAAGGGGATCAGACTCACTGCCGCTGCTCTGAGGAGAGGAAAGCGTGAGGCAGCAAGTCAGTCCCTGGCACAGGGGATGCACCGTGTCCGATAAATGTTCAAATCCAGCTCTAGAGCAGAATGAAATGCTGAACAAACCTTCCCTCCCACGTGCTTGCCATTACCGTTACCTGCATACATCAGATGGCTCAGCCTAACGTTTAGCAGGGTTATGTTAGAGGGCTACGCTCTCTAGCCAAATACAGTGTTGTATTTGTCATGCCTACAGGAGCCTTTACCTGATCGCTTCCTTCCCATCAAAGCCTGGAGGCATCGGCTCGATGTTATTGCCGAGGACAGGATGGTGGCCGCCCTCGGTGACAGCCTGCACCCCCACGTAGCCACTCCTGGGCTTGACCCAGTACGATGGTCTCAGGAAGAAGGAAGGTGGGTATGGCACTCCGTACTTCCCTGATTCAGAAACAGAGAAGGTGAAATATCAACCAAAAACTGCTGGCTGCCAACTTGACTCTGACAAATGCCGTGCCCAGCCACCTCATCCGCTACGGCTGCACAACACGGACTTCAGGAGCCACACAGGGATCGATAAGTTCTCAGTTAAAGCTGTCAGCTCATCCCTATCTGTAAATGCAGGTGGGGAACAACCACAACATTGATTGTTCATTGACAGTTTCTTTGGCCCAGACGGTGTAGGAAAATCAGGTGAAATCCTACAATATCCTTTAAAACCCATTGGTTAGGGCTCTTGGATCTCAGTGCCTCACCGCAGGTTTTAACGTTCCTTTTGGAGCCTGGTTTTGAGGCAGGACCAGATGAGGTAGCTACACGCACCCAGCTTCTGGAAAAACAGGATTCTTCCCAACCATTTTTTTTTCCTGAGCAGTACAGCAAATCCATTTTTTGTCCCCTGACGTACCGTGGCAAGGATCATTGCTGTTAAGGTGCCCTTCCACAACCTGACCAGCTCACTACAGGGCTACCTGTTCCATTGCTCCATGGAGATGACAGGTTTCTCAGTTCTATCCCACCATCCCTTGGGCAACTTTCCCCTTAGGAGGAGAAGAAAAGTGCAAGGAAATGTATGTTCCTTCCCTCACATTTCTACTTACCAGGCAAAACCTTATCAAAGTAGATGGCCAACAGCAAATACAAGACACTGTCAAGGCTCAGTATGAGGTATAGGTTAAAGAAAGGGTACAATTCTGATGTAAAGGCTGGTCCATATTTGTCTAATTTTATCATCTGGGCAGAAAAAAAGAGCACAAGTCAGATACAACACTTCCGTTACCCAGAAATACTACGTGCAAGCCACTGCTGTGTCATCATGACCGTTTCTGCCAGGAACCCGTGCCCGCTCGTGATCACGATGCTGTTTGTAAGCAGGGCAACACTTTATTATGACTACAAGTATCAGAAGTGCTTCAGTAAGCTGAATTCAAATGTGTGCTGAAGTTACTACACCAGAAGAGCGATGCGCACGGTATTTGCTAAGGCAGCATTTCACGACCTCACGGTTCTTGCAAATCTTGGTACCCACCAGACACATCCCGCTGCTACAATAATTTCCCCAAGAGATCAAAAATTATTGTATATACAGAGCTGGTAAAATTCACGAGGCAGCTGACAGCCCGGCTATATTTGCTATGAATTACCATGTATTATTTGAAGTCAAGTTCTATTTTTGCAAAGCATCCAGAGCAGAGGGGTGTGGTTGGGTCACTGCAGCAATGCAACTCGTGCACAGCAGCTACCGTTATCTGTATAGAGCCTGCAGCGTGTTTGCTGCGGGCTGAGCTTTCACAATGTGCTGGCTTCTAAATTTGCACGTACCTTTGAGATGCCAGCTGTAAAGGCAAAGGGACTGAAGAGATTAAAAATCCATTCCAAAGGCAGTGGTAGTTTTTCAAACAATGTCCAAAAGCCCAGCAATCCAAAGATGATATGGAGGACAAATGCCACAAAACTGGCAATATTTGGCTGCTTTATCAAGGAGCAGAGCATGAAACAGAAGTGAATCTGTGACAGAGAAAACCAGTGGTTAGCAGGATGCATTTCTGCTGGTGACTAAAAACAACAACATGAAAATTCAACGAGCAAAACGAGAGACCCAGCTGAGTTTCAGTTGTACCCCTACAGATGCACATGGCACATCACAAGGCTTGCATCATTTAGCTCTGACATTTAGGGCAGGTTTATAGGGACAGACAGATCAGAGCCCTCTCAGCCTCCTGAGGTGGCTGGATGCAAGGTGGCAGCCCCAGCCTTCCCATCAATGCTGGTGTTAGCACCTCTCTCTACTCTGATTTTGAGTCAGAATCACCCAAAATGTAATAGGAGTGATATATTAGCCTACAAATTATAACAATAAATCCCAGTGGTGGAGGTATTTTTGTTACTTTCTCATGCAACACCCAGACCTAGAGGACTCTGTAGTCTCCCAGTTTCAGATGTCTTAATTTGGAAATGCAAAAAAACCCACGCAGCATTTAAAAAGACACAAAAGCAGACTTACAGATGCTATGCCATAAAAGAAATAAAACAAATATATTTCTAAAAAGCTGTGGTCATGGATGACTCCTCTAATTGTGATCGGTGTCAGCAGACTTGCTGTTATTGAGGTGTAAACAGTGTAGAGCAAGCTCCAGGACAACCTGCAAACAAAAGCACAGTTATTTTTGCCTCTGTACGAGACAGCACTTGCCACAACACAGCCAATACAAAACGCTCTTTTTAATTCAAGGAAGTTGTAATTCCAAATACACTTCCACTGACAGTTCCCAGGCTGGAAAGGTGCAAACACCCATGTCCCGCATCCACCCAAATCTCTGCAGATGCTGATGCCAGCAAAGAGCCGCGGGGCAGCTAAGCAGAGGCTCTGCAGCCAGCACCACTCATGCCCGTGCTTTTCCTAACGATGTGAAATACCCGTGCTCAGGCGGCTTTGGAAGGCTTTTTTTTATTTATCTAAATAAGAGGCTACATCTCCCTGTGCTTCACCTTTTGCAGTTTTGTCCAAAAGTTGTGGTTTCTTCCCTTTCTGTGTTCACTGTACGTACCCACCCCATTTCCTGAGCAACACCTCAACACCAAGAACCTTGCTACGCGCATCTCTGCTACACAGAGTGTTCTTTCTCTTTTTTTTTTTTTTGGGGGGGAGCAGAGCTAAGTATAACAACAACAACAACAATCCCGTATCAGAGCGGTGTCGTCGGAAACCGAGGTCCTCCAGCAAACGGGACGTTACAGATAAAAAGCAGCAAAGGTTTTGCTTTGACAACATGCAAAAGCTGGCTCCTGAGAGCCCCGGCGAATGGTTCGGAACTGCAAACGACTGCTGCTGGGAACGACTGCCGCTCCGCTGAGGGGGGGTACCGGACCCCCACCCACCCTGCAAGCTAAGGTACATCTTACATATGTAAGAGAACACCTTTCCTAATTATGAGCTCATTTCTATGAGACTTACCAGAATGAGATATCTTGCAATCCCATCGCTCTCATTAACACCTTGAGCTTCTTTTTCTCTCTCAGAACTTTAACTGATAAAAAGTACATATATGGGGAGAAGCACAACACAATGTAAACAACGAACCAAATGTAATCCAGTTTATACAAAGGTTTGATCAAGGGTGATTCCAGACGAACGCCGCTAATTGACTTCATCTCTTCCCAGACAGAATGGTTTGTTTTCATCTAAAGAAAATAAATCAGCCATCAATTTGATTTTCTGCAATGGAACAGCCAACATCAGCACAAACAGGTTTCCATAAGCATTACAATTATTAGTTTGCCAATAACAATGTTACATGTGTAAGTGGCAAATAACCTCAACATTTAGCATCTTTCTGTATTGCCTTGTAATAAACACTAACACTGCACCCCGAGCCATGAGGATCAGCTATCATTCTTTCAACTTTTGAATCATACTATGTATTAAAAAGTTAGCGATTGCAGAAAATGAACTGGTTTGGTGGTTCACAGAGAATGAACTGGTTTGGTGGTTTGTTGTTTGGTTTGGTTGGTTTTTTCAGTTCACAGGTAACTCTGCAAAGAACAGACAACTTGTTTTCCAACCTGATTACACTTACTTCTATGACTGCTGCATCAATGCTGGACTGCACTGATAGGAAACCTGTGTACCAGTACGAAGGAACTTTGCAGCTACTTGATGAAAAATCGAAGCAGGTTTCTGTAGGAAAGAAAAAAAATGAATTTAATCTATATATCTCCATATACGTGTACATAAGTGCTTGTGTGTAAGGCGTGGGGTTCAAAACATATTTGACCTAAGCGTCAGGAAACCAAGATTTAGTTTTACTCAGCCTTTTTCCTGAGGCAGCCAATTTTTCTCCAAGAATAACGTAGTACTGGGAGTTGGTTGCTCTGGCTCCATGGGCCACCTCACACAGCATCAACCCCATCTCCAGGGCCACGCTCAGCTCCCCTATTTTGGCAGGAGCCCAGGCTCCAAGTACAGCCACCGTAACCATGCCCAGCACCAAGGGCAGGAGCAGAACCCCTCTTGGAAATCCAGCACATCTGGAGCTGGGGTCACATCTGCAAAGAGCTACTGACTTGTGTAGATGCAATAAATCTCCTTTCCATCATTCCCATTTTCCAAGGCCAGTTCTTTGCAAAACACTTTTTTTTTTTTATCTCCCATCAATGATGAACTCACTTGATTTTCATCTGATAATAAGCTTTTTGTTTCAGATAGCTCACTACTTTAGTCAGTAAATAGGGGTGCATTTGGGTAAATGCAGGTTTATGTTTTAACATATTAGATGTCCACACGCTCTATGTTAGACGTACATCAGCGCACACAACGCTCATTTTCCAGGCATGATTTGACATGGTAAGACATAGATGGGAGAGGGAGAAAAAGGACTGTGGATAATGTGTACGTAGTTCTTAAAAACTTTTTTCTCTGACATTTGTTTCCTTCCAAGTAAACAAAACGTCAAACCCTAATTAATATATTTCTCGAAGCATTTGGCACATACAGCCTCAATCCCTTCCGAGTGGCATGGAACCACAGGGATCCATCTAAGCGTTTTTTAATGTAAAATCAAGTTCTCCAGTTTCATTTATTTTGTTACCGATGTGTTCAAAGGCATCACTCGGAGACACCACACTGTAGCTTTGAAATCTGAGACGATACGAGAAGTCATCGTTAAAAACAACACCAATAACGTCTTCCTCAAAATTTCCTCTTTTTTCCATTTTTTTCTCATTTTCCATCCCTTCTATTATTATACCTGTCATTAAAAAAAGAAGAAGGAAAAAAAAAAAGAAAATAAACCCACCGGAGCTGAAACTTTAATTAGCCACGCAACGACATGAAAACGGGCATCGGCCACAATTTGCACCCTCAGAACTGTGTTGTCTGAAAGCTTTTCTCCCCCCAGCACAACGAGGGCTGTGTCAGGGCAGCTCGGGCAACGCATCTGTAACAGGGGTTAAGAGCAGCGTTACCCGTCATTGCAGAATCCGAAGCCACTTTGCTCATTATTCGCCTGGTGGTGTTTGTCACGGGGGTGTACGCGAGTGTAACCCCCGTGGCGTTAAAGGCTGGATCATCCAATCGGCCGAGGAAGTCGTAAGGGATTTCTTGCCGCTGGTGGTGGAATATCAGACTTGACGACGTTAGTATCACCAAGAGAAAAACCACTGACGTGATCCATTCCTAGAGGAAAGGAAGAAAATGCAAAGGTGAGTGGGAGCCCAGTGACCCGGGGGTTGGGAAGCATCTTCAAGGACCCTTCTCGGTCCAGCTCCTCCAGCCGTGAATGCCTTCCTTCTGTAAACGAGGAAGAGCTGTTTCACAGGTGTAATAATTTTAAAAGATGAGGAATGTTCCAAGTGAAAAACATGTTTTCTTAGTACCAGAGCCAGCGAGGTCTGCTGATAATTTTACACCCATAATCATGAACTGGACATCGTGTTCCTCGGCGCAGCAATGGATCAACAACCAAAAGCAACAAGCCGGCTTTGTAACAAGCCCTTATTATGCCGTGATGTCGCAGTGCCACAGGAAGAAGTGTAATTTCTGACATTTTCCAGAGAACCCCATTACCAGCTGAGGCTTCTCACATGTCACCTAGCATCAAAACGATGCGATGCAAAAATACTTTGTAGTGGAAATCCTTAACTCCCCTTTGGAAGAACCAATACTTGCCTGAAAATTTTCTGTCTTCATCCTCCATATCAAGAGAATATTTTTCCATAGGAGAGCACGGGTTTGCTGAAATATTTTTGAGGCTTTCTTGAATATCCCCTGCATTTTCCCAGCTAGGATGAGAAAGAAAATAACAACGTTTAGAATAAAACAAGTCACTGGCAGTTAATACATTTCCCTGGGTAAACATCACTTCTGTGGAAGCCAATAACACGGCAAAGGTTAAGAACTCTCGATTTTACAGCTGGGACAACCAAGGAGTTCAAAGGAAATAGTCCAAGATCGCGCGAGGCAAAGGAGAGCTGGGTTGGACTCTGCTGCCCCTTCCACGTGCACAGATCCATCCTTCATCCCAAAAAGACTTTGGAGAAAGAGGCATTCCACTGGCTAGAGTTTCATTCCTTATCTACATAAAATTAACAACAGAAGAGCCGGTCCGTCCTGTGCTAAAAACAGGAGAAGATTGGATGGCATATAGATTCAATCTGTATCAATCAAATCTATTCAAAAAGAAGACATACATCTTATTTATTTTTTTTATTCAGTTGTTCAAAATACTATGAGAGCATCCATGATGTGCAGCAGAAGGGTCAAGTCCAGCCCCCGAGTGCAGCAGCTCTGGCTGAAGCTGCACATCTGAGCTGAGCCTCAGACTCTGCATTTCTTACACTGACTTTACATCTTGCCTTAGCAGGCTGGCAAGCCCCTGCTCAGCGGCTCTGGATACTGTAACTAGACCCTAAACCACCCCCGTTACATACCTGCCTTCCCTCCACATTGTCTACAGGTGGAAGGTGGCTGCCACCCAGGAGGGTAAGTTAGGAACACCGGTTAGAT
>JAVJGJ010000001.1:123421805-123434833 GCA_035590215.1 Microhierax caerulescens
GACATAAAATTGGGCAAATTCCCAAAAGGAAACGAGCCCGTGGCGCCGGTGGCACTCACCACATGTGCTGCTTGGCTTTTGGATCCATCCCGGTTGACGGTTCATCCAAGAGCGTGACCCGCGGGTTGCCCAGCATACTCAGGGCAAAGCAGAGCTGGGAGGAAGGCAAAGGGAAAGGGTAAGGGACACCGTGGCTGCTGGGGACCGCCAGCACGGCAACTCGAAAAGCTCCCCCGTACCTTGCGTTTCAGCCCCACGCCCAGCTTCTTCGTTGTCTTCTGCAGGTGGTCTTTTAAATCCAGGGCATTGGTGATGCTGCGGAAGAGGGAGGACCACGTGTGAACAAACAGCTGGGAGGGTGATGGTTTGGCTTGCCCCTCATCACGCAGTACGCAAACAGTCTCATTTGAAGAACTGAGTTACAAATATTTGCATATAAATTATATACAACCCCAAAAGCAGAGCAATAAGCAGAATCTGAGCTGGGCACTTCTCTACAAAACCACCTGCCCCTGGTCCCAGAGCAGCCGGTGGTGAGAACCCCACCAACAGCTCCAAGTCCGGGACTCCCCATCCCTGCAGTCTCTGCAAAGGTTGTGGTTAGCACTTCATAACTTAAAAAAAATAAAATAACCCCCCCACAAAATGCCAGCTGCATTTTGTGTGGCTGAATCTGTATCTCCTAACCTACAAATTCACACATGCTGAGTTTGCTGAAAAGACTCAAATCAAACTTAAATGAGAAGACTGCACTAGGAGAAGTGGAAAAAAACCCCAACAAACCCACTAAGAAAAACACAGCTAAACCTTAAACGTTTCTATAATAAACTACTTACCGTTTTATGACTTCCTTAACATCAGACTGACTCATTCCTTTGATAGCTCCATAAATTTCAAAGTGTTCCTGCAGTGTAATATCTGGCCAAAGTGGGTTTGTTTGAGGACAGTACCCCACAAACTTCACTGAGTCATCTTCGCTGCTCAGCCCAAAAGATTCACCTCCCATCAGAACCTGCGAGGAAAATATTATAAGTTTTAGGATTGTTTTTGTAAACTTTTAGCAAGAAACACTTGAGAACGCTTGCAATAATGATAATGATAATAATGATAACGATAATAATGATAATAATATTAATATTATTATCATCATTAATATTATTATCATCATTAATATTATTATCATCATTAATGATGACAATAATGATGATAATAATATTAATAATGATGATGATAATGATGATGATAATGATAATAATAATGATAATAATAATGATAATAATAATGATAATAATAATGATAATAATAATGATAATAAAAATAATAGATTTGTTTTCTATTTAGCTTGCAGCACCTAACGTACTTGCCCACTGGTTGGCTCAATCTCTCCAACGAGCATATTAATTAACGTGCTTTTGCCAGCTCCGTTGGGTCCTAACAAACCCAGTATTTCTCCTAAAGAAAGGACGACACAAAACATGGCTCATGAGGTCAGACAAACAGATCCGAGAGTTGCTTTTCTAAATAAAACAGCCCAACAGCAAGAAATTGAACGCCAACCCTTTTTCACGCAGAGAGAAACGTGTTTCGTCGCCACTTTCTTTATTTTTCTCCCCAGAAGAAATTCCTTTCTTTCATCAAACTCTTTGTGCAAGCTGCTGACCAGGATCGCTGGCATCTAGCAGGGGAGAGAGAAGCGGCTGCGGATCCCAGCGGCTCTGGGAGCCCTTCACACCTGGGGTCCGGGGTGCGCCCGCGGGCACACAGCGTTACCTCCTCGCTTTTGGGGTTGCTCAGTATCTCCTGGACTCGCAGCCTCTCCGCCTTCACGTCTCCATCTTCGTTCTTGTCACGCGGGACATCCGGGAACTTCCAGGTTTTGGCTTTTGTAGAACATTTTCTAAGGGGGAAGGAAAACAACGTGATGCCTCTGCTCGGCGTTCTGCCGAGATTCGCTCACTGCTTCGCTGCAGAAAGCCATTTGCAGCTGCCGAGTGCAGCAGCAACGCATTTCTGCGGCACAGCGGAGAAGCCCCACAGGAGCAGAAAGAGCTGCCAGTGACGGCGACTATGTCACCTGCCCACCGAGCTCTCTGCCGGGGCACGGCGATGCGAAAGGAAGCTCCCCTATTTTTACATAGGGGATGATCTTCCAAAACTCACAGTTTTGCACCGATATAACTTCAAAGGAAGTGCAAAACCTGTTTCTGCACGTCAGTGACCGAATTTTAGAAAACTGAACTCAGGAGGACAAATTCTTTAGCAGCTTGGGATGGGATGTAACGAAAGGTGGTTTATTTTCTGCAGTATCCCCACAGCTGTACGCTGCATTACTCCAGTTTCATCGTCAGCGTCACTTCGAAAAACAGCTTCTTCGGACTATTACTTTTTAAAAGTCGATTCAACAGAGACACACCTGAAAAACGGATCCTCTCTAACTGTCCTCCCTCCATTCTTCAGCTCAAAACATCGCAGCAGCAAGAGCCACACGACACACTGCAAATAGGGCTAGAACAGACAAATACAGTTGTGGTTACTTGGAGCGCTGCCAGCCCCTACAAGGCTGCTGATCCTATAGGTGACCCTGCAGGTGATGCCACCAGCCTGATGAGTGACAAGAAGCTCCAGCTCCTCACCACCACAGAAGTGCTGATGTATCCGCAAAGCTGAAATAGATAATTCGCTGCTGCTCAGTGGGTTGACACTGAGGATGCACAAACGGAGTCTGCTTTGATTTAATGACAATTATTTGGGGGTTGTGGAGGGAGAAGGGACTGTCCCCTGCTCTGGAGCTCTTGCTCCATCAGCACCGACTCCCGTAATAATCGGGATTACCATTAGCATCGTTAATAAGACCACTGAAGCAGCAGATGTCGAGCTGGCAGGCACAGCAGCTCTACTGAGACTGTTGGTGCTGCAACAGGCTGCAAAAGCTGCAGGCTCCAGCGATGCTCAGCATTGCATCCAATCGTTATTAATAAAGATGCCTGAACAGAAGGGGCCTCCCAGCAGGAATCAGCAATTCTCTACAGCAAATACGGCAGATAATCAAGTAACCGTGCTTACAGCTACAACTGCTACCAGGAGCCGGTCCCAGGGGTCGTAGTATCCTCCGTTCTTTTCCTTGCTCTTCCATGAGACCTGACAAGGCAGAAACCCCACGTTCAGGTACCCCAGCACCCACCGGAGAGCGCGTACTCCGCACCGTGCTTCCATCTCAAATCGGTCAGGTAAGTTGTGTCGCTCCAGCACGTTCCAAGAGGGTCTGCAGAGACCCTGCCTGTGCAAGTCTGGCACCAGGAAAACTCCACTGAAGTCCCGGGGGCTGCTCCCAGTTTAACGCCACCAACTCCCAACTCGCCCATCACTGGGGTGGCTCAGCCCACAGGCTGAGAAATGCAAGGTTTTCCTATAGGTATTTAATGGAAGAATTGCTTCTTTCATTATTTTAACTGCAGCGCTTTGCTTACAGGAAAAAGGTGACTTGTCACCAGCAGCTGCTATTTTTTCACGTGTTAAATGGCTACGGATGGCGTTACACCACCAGGCACCAAACCACTGCTCCACTATCATTAACACTCAATCCCAACCATCTACAAGTGCTCTGGAGACGATCTCCCGTGTCCCCTTACCTTTATAAAAGAAATCAGACAGCCAATAAGGGGATAAATAGGAATGAAGATGGAGAAGACGTAATGCAGGACGGTGGTTACCAGGTAAAAGTCCAGAAAAAAGGCCACTTCGGTGACAACTGTACAGAGCAAGGCTGTCTGTACAAAAGAAAAGGGAAAAAAAGTCCATTTTCATGCAGTTCAGAGTCTCTAAGCATAAGTTATCTAATTTGAGGAACATTTTTTAAAAGCTTTTATCACCTAGGATGTGGCAGTAATACAGAGATGTTAGTAAATGTTTCACCTTTCTCGTGCATTAAGGACACACAGTTAAATAAAAATAACTGGGAAGCCTGTTGTGGCTTTGGAGACAACCAGCCTCCCTAGCTAACCAACATCAAGGTAAAATAACTCACCACTGAAAATATAAATGACCAAAATTCTTTCGTATTCTGGACTTTTTTAAACGTGAAGGAGACAACGTAAGTGAAGAGCACGACTGACGGGACGTAACCGATCAGGCAAAAAATCTGCGGAGATAGGAAAGGTTTCTCAGCAAATGCACAGCAAGAACCCAGGGGTGAATTTTTTGTGTAAGTATCGACTGGAAATACTTCAGGTGCGCTACGTAACTCTGCATTCATCTTTGTCACTTAATTTGGTATGTTTTGCCACCTTGGTATATACAGTATATACTGTTAAAGTCACAGATAAAAGAGTATGTGGATAGGAAAGAACCTCTCCTAGCTTCCTTTAAACTTATTTCCCCCCTTTTTTTAAAAAAAAACCAAAAAACAAAAAACACCACCACAGGCTCCCATAAATGTTGATCTGAAGATTTTTGGCAGATAATAGAAATTCCCCTTTCAGCCTCAGCATTTTCACAGAAGCTAAACCTTATTCTAATTCTTAGAATGCTAAGAAGATGCACTGGCAGAGAACTAGCCCTGCAGCACGATGGTCACATCCCAAACCCGATTAACTCGGAGATGCTGGGAAAGCAGCTAGGAAAATGTGATTCCTCTCAATTACAGCCAATATCTCAGGGAAGCCCGCTCTGAATACAAAAGACATGAAGACTTGCAGTGTCTTTGATTTAATCACATGCTGCAATTCATTGCGGAGCCGGCCTGTGCTCAAAGTCACTGTACCCTTGTCGTTAGCAGCACGCCGATAGAAACGGAGCAAATATCAGTCGGCAGCGAAGAGCACAAAGCAGGCTGAGCGAGCAGGGCAAAAAAGGATGGAGCATTGCCTCGGAAGATCCTGCTATTTTTAAGCTCCATTTTATTCCAGTTCTGAATGAAACTCAGAAATTTGCATATATTTTTTCCCCAGGAAAACTAGTACTGTTTTGCCTTTGGTGCAGCCTGACTGGTGCCTCTGCGCCAGCAGCCTCAATTAAGGCACTTCCCATGTATATCGGCTGGAAAAAAAAATCTGCTGAACCATCTAAGGGAAATAAAACACTTGTAGAAAACAACCTAACCATGCTCTCAATATCCCCCCGGTGCTCCTGGCCCCACCACACTCACCACAGCGAGGAACTTGCCCACGTAAAAATAAACGCCGTAATGAAAGGCGAAGAGGCTGCCGATCATCAGGACAAGGATGGAGAAAAACAGCGGGAGGTCGACCACGGCTTGGCCAGTCCAGTAAGCGGAGGGATAAAGCCCCGCTATCTTCAGCTGCGTGTACGCTTTGATCTGCAGCAGGAAAAGGCAACGTTAATAAAACATTTATTAAAATTAAGACTCTGTTAATCTGCTTTGGTGTGCAAGAGGATTTTCCCTCCAGTACACTGCTTTTACACCCATGTGGCACCAGCGTGTTACCTGGTTATCGCTGATTTTAGCCACCGCAGGAGCAAAAAGCCTTTCCATGGAAAGCAAAAGGGCTTTTCCCAAACCTGCTCTACCCCAGGCAGCAAAAAGCAGTCACATCCACACTGCCTCTCATGGCAAAAGACGCTGTTTAAAACATCTCTCTAGATTTTCCCCCAAATCCCAAGATTTTCACGTTCTCGTGCAGTGTCTAAATCAACACCTGGGAGTTTACCTTATGGTTTTCTGCGTTGTCCATGGCAAAATAGGGTGGCATTCCGGTAATAATGATTCCTAGTAACACAGCTTCAAAATAGATCTCCAGTCTGAAAATTGTGTCTGGAAGGTTCTGAAATATAAATCAGATTGCTTCAGTGCCAGAATGCACGCGACCAAAAACCACTCAGAATTGGAACGTGACTGTAAATGCTAAAACACGTGCCCTGTCTATCCCAAGATCATCGGAGCTGCAGCGTAAAGAAAAATACCCACGGGATGTTTTGCAGTATTTATGTGTCTAATCAACTCGTGCAGCATTTATCTCATGCAGGAGGTCCCCTCCTCTCCTCAAGACCACGCCAGCGCTGCACGGGGGGCAGCGGACCTCCTGCATCCCCACGCTCAGCCTCCATGAATTGCAGGTAACCCCCAACAAACCCGTAACAAATTCCCAACAGGACACCCTCCTTCCAAGCCCTTTTTTCCTCTACTTCCACAAGCTGCAGGGCAAAATCCCAGCACCTTTCACGTCCTCTTACGTTCTGCAAGCATCCACACCACACCACCGAGGACCCACTCCACGGGCTTTGCCTGCCGAGGCTCAATCCTTCCCGACAGCGCGGTGCAGAGCGCAGCCTTCGGTGCTGCAGCCAGTCCCTGCAGCTTCTCCCTTTGTTTACGGCGTGGTTTTGCCTTCGCCCTCTCCCCCCAGGGATGCTCTGCCACCCACCCCATGTTTAAGGGTGGGTTTCGCCCCGCTGCAGCCATTGCTGCTCACCTGCACGAAGGGGTTGCTCCAGATCTGGATGCTCTCCGTCACGTTTAAACTGCGCAGCAGTAGATTGCTGACGATATTCATCAAAACTGGCAGCGAATGCACCATGGTACTGTTGAATATGACCGTGAACACATAGTTCTGGAGAGGAGAAAGCATACGCTACATTAATTCTTTTGCACGGAGGGTAACACCCTGCGAGGGCTCTCCTATGGGCCTGATTTAACTGAAAAGCGAGGAAAATGTCTGCGTGACAGAACTCTGCGCAGCTCAGGGTGGTTATAACATGTAGCCTAGTCCAGGAGAACAGTCGCGTTCACAGAGAAGAAATTATTCGGAATAAATCCCCAGAATGTTTCATGCAACTGCGATGCTACGACAAACGATGCTCCCACAATTACAGTCTGAACAACAAAACAATGACCCGCACTCGTCTGTTCCTGCTAATGCATTTAAAAACCAGACAGGCAAAAATTTGTATTAGCTAAGGGCTGCACGGTCGCCCTAATATTAACAGTTTGCGATGAATAAAAATGGGAACAAGAGACAGAGCTGGCATTTTGCAGAGCAGTCGCTTTGCTGGAGATTAAATACGACCCCCACGCGCGCATCTTTCTGACACCCCTGCAGCGGCCACACTGAAATGAACACCTGCAATCCCAGAAACTCCTTTTTCTTTAGGCATGAGAGCCCCGTGGAATTCGATACTTCTGTCAAACTGTATCATTCAGCCAGTGTACGTAAATAATAAAAAAAAATAAATTCCTATGCCAGGTCTCTTGTGAGGTAAGGTATTTCCCTTGGCTTTTTGTATCCCTGTGGGCAGGAAAGGGGGATGGATGTTTTAATAGCCTACCATAATTATCGTTATGGAAAAACAGTTATTCTGGTAACATTTCCATTCTGTCAACACAAGTCCTTCCTGCAGGCTTCTTGTCTAAGCAATAGCTTATGGTTCCACGTGATTCTATACCTCAGTCGGTGCCTTTCAGGCAAGAGCACCGCACCAGCAGCCCTGCCCGGCGGCTGCCTGCTCCTTAGGGATGCGGCTGTGCCAGTCTGCCCGTCCTACCTGCCTGCCCTCAGGGTCCAGCACGTTCAGAGCTGCGCTGTGAGGTGCGGCTGCGATGTAATCGCTGTCATTGAACATCTCCAAGAGTATGTTCATGCTCCCAAGAGAGCGGACAATGTCATCGATATCCGATTCTGGTGTAAGACAGAGAAAACACGATCGCTCACCATCAGCTTGGAGTATTTACACAAAATTATCGATGGGTTTTCTCCCTGATATAACCCTACATGAAAGATCATGCCCAAAGAGAGTTCTCTGCTACTTTGAACAACATGAACGACATTTCTTTCTTTTTTTTTGCTTCCCATTCAACCACCTCCAAAGAACTCAAGAAAGGTTTTTAGTTATTTTCTCCAACTAATTTGTGCAAGTCAAATGCAGCGCTGAGGGAGTGGAGCTGCCAACAAGCGTTATCAGGATACTCAAAGTTTCAGCTGAACGGAGAATTAGCCAAGGGAGCTGGAAACCAGCGGCACTGTGACACGGCACCCAGAGAAATTCAGTTGTATTAAGCACAAATTCCCGATAGCTCAAATAGACACTCATTTCTATTGCCTGGATTGCTGCTACGCGCTTTTAAAATATCCGAACTGGACACAAAATGGCATTTTCCAAAATGCTTTGTAGCAGGATTTTAATCTTGATGTATCTAAATGTCTGTCCAGCCAGTTCCTTCACACGGGCCACCTCACAACAGAGCGAGCACAAGGCTACCAGACGTGGCACGAAGGATACTCACTCCCTACCACCTCTGGGTACTTAGAAACTCTTCATCTGGGTTAATCCCAAGGAAAAAGTTTGACCCCAGCCCCCAAAGCATCACACACCATCCTTCCCCACCACATGCCGCATTAAAGAGAGGTGGAGACAGGAGCTGCCCCGCGGAGCATCCCTGCTCCCCTACCTGTGGAGTTCTGCAGCAGCAGACGGCTCCTGTACTTGTGATAGTTCTCCCCGGGCTTCAGCAAGTACAAATCTGGGGAAAGTTTGATAGCAGCTACAGAATTTTTGATGATGTGGTGTATGAAAAACAATAAAATCTGAACGACAAGAAAAATCAGAAAAAGCAACAACCTGAAAGAAATAAAAGTTTCGGGTTTATTAAAATTCAGCAGAAGCCAATGCAGTTTATGTGCATGATATTAAAACAACGTCTCCCTCGCCCCCCCAAAAGCGTGTATTCAACAGTAACAGACAGCTTCATACTTCTTATATTTTAAATGCAACTATGGGAGAAAAATGAATCGCATCCTGCCTTTCTCTGGTGTCATTCAAATAGCTTTTGAGGATTTTGTATACAAAAGAGAAAGCCCTGATACTTACATCACTCTCACGCATTTATTTTCCCGCTTGAGACTGAGGAAATGAACCTTCGCTATGGTGGAAACCTGCTTCTTCCAGAGGGCCCTGTTGCTCATCGCCGGCACCTTCGTCTCCGAGAGCATCAGCAGGCTCTGCTCCATATCGTCGAAGGATTTTGTATCCACTTCATCCTGCACTTGCTGGGAACTGAACACGCTATAATCTGAAAAAAAAAAAAAAAAAAAGAGACTAAAACTATGAACGCGATGCTCCGGCAGAGCTACGCGATTTGAAACGGCAGGGCTGGAGAAAGCTGGGTGGCCGGCGAACCCCTTCCCCTCGCTACCGCGTAAGCCACCCCCGTCCCACCCCATCCCAGTCTCTCAGCCCCAAGGTCAATGGCACTGGTTTACCCCCGAGCCCCGAATCGCACGCACAGAGGGCACTGAAGGCAGATGGTACAAATTTCTGCCCCGGTTTCACGGCGCTGCCCCACGTGCGTGCCCGTACCATTCCGTCCCAGCACACTGAGCCGTTAAACTCTTATACCCACGCAGAGACTCTGCAGAGCAGGATAGTTTACTTGTCTGTATCACACAGAAAGCTCTAGAGCGATCCAGATGGCTTAAACCATTCAAAGTGGACATCAAAAGAAGACCTGGTTAATTCTGGAGTAATATTAAGCAGCCCCAAATTTTCATTTGAATTGAAATCAACTGAAAGGAGGGGAAGAGCAACAACAGCTATTTCAGCCTTAAGTGCAGGCTGCTAATACCGTTTGTGCAGAAAGTTGGAAATAAATTCTATACAGTGCATTTACAATTTCTCCAAAGTAAGCCCCATTAGGAAAATAAAGCACATTTTAAAAAGCTACCCAGAAAAAAACGCAACTGCAAAGCAAAGGAATTAGATGTAAGTACACTGGATGAAAAATTAATTACTGCAGAGAGAGCCAGTGAAAAGATTTTCCCCTGGATCCTCCCAGACTCGCTCCCCACTCGACTCACTGCTTTTTCATGTTAAATATTTCAAAAGCCAGGAATGCTGTGAGACCGAAGGGGCCCCACGCTGCTGGGTGCAGCGCTCCGCGGGAGGATTTTTTATATAATTTACCTTCATAGCAAAACTCTTGCCGGCAGTGACGTGGCACGGACAGTTCTACGCTAATTAAGACTAAATCAAATAGGAGGGAACCAGGCAGCCAGCCACAGTCCACCCCACCTGCTTGATCAATCTCTGCCTCAACTTCCAGCTTCAGATAGACATCCTCCAGCGTCGTCATGGAAACGCCGTAGGTGATAACGCCCAAGTGGGAATGAATATCCAGGTCAGAAAACAAGCCTAGAGACAGATGGGAAACAGAGTGGTTGCTCTGAAACAGGGTTACATCACCTCCCCAGAGATCTTCAGGCACATCAGAGGCATCCCTAAAGCCTTCTGCGTGGTAGGAACGAGCCGCTAACGGGCAAATATGGTTGCTTAATTACAAAGACACAGGTCATGGCTTAAGGACCAAGGGAGGGATAAGCTCCTTTTAGCACAAAACATTCAACCTCTGCGGTCAGGTATGGGAAATGGGGCGTGTTTTCCCAACGCTGTAGTGTTTGTGAAAACCACCTCAGCATCCTAAAGCTCCTGGGCTCAGAGCTGCCTCCCAGCTAGCTGCAAGAGCCCCTTTTTCTGGAAACATCACCCACAGGGACTGCAAGACAGCTCGTCCTACCTAGATCCCTGCCCAAGCACAAAGAGATTTTACAAATAAAACCACTGAGTGATTTTATATTTTTTCATATATAAAAAAAATAAATACCCAGATTCAGTAAAGCCAGCTTAACCGGGCAGGAGAACCTGGACAGCATGCATAGGTTGAAGACCAAAATGATGTTCAGAGTGAGAGCACTTCTTAGCACCTTTGCATAAAAAAATACTATCAGGCTCCTGTCAATCCTATGAAGTGAAGGACTTGACAAGATGAGGCGCTTCAGAGCCAAGGTCACACTGAAGGGAAATGCAATTGCATAAAATGGGAAGAGCAGTTGGATACCCGATGATGCTCATCAGATCCACAACTTCTTCTGCTCCAGTGGCTGAGGCATATTCCCGACCTCAGCTTCTCCTTAAAACAGTTTGGGGGAATGGATTCAATCTTACATAAAGATGCCTGTTTTTCAAAGGTACATGCAGTGGCTGCTGAAGGTAAAACTAATAAATTATTAACTGGTTAAATGCAAAGGGGAAAAAACCATTTATGAAATACGAGCTGCATTTTCACATCAGTATTGATCCTCCCTTAGCTTTCCACACAACGCAAAGGACACACTGTTTCTTCCATTTTTTTTTTTCCTGGGAGGTAAACAAGGAGCCCTGTATAGGGCTGACCAGATAATTGCTGCCATCTAGTGAGATCAACACATCTGTTCTGCGCTCCCTCTTGCCACTGAATTTCAAGGCAGCGACACAACGCTCTACGCGGGTCACAACAAGGGGGATTGATTTTTGTAGGACTTGAGGCTTTCGGGAGGGCAGCCCTCCCCATTAAAATGCTCTGCGATAAGAGGATGCTTCTTCAGGATGAGGGGATTCTCGGGCAAAAGGGTCTCTTCACCCTTCTGCTAAATAAAGGCACCTCCCCAGCACTTGCTGTCGGGTACCACATCCCTCTTAACGTACCGCAGCCCCCGTGCAGGAGACCTCGCTGACCGAGCAGCAGCCAAAGGCACCCAACCAGTGCATTTTTTCATATATATATATAAAAATACATGTATATATTTTTATATATATAATATATATATATAATATATATATATATATAATATATATATATAAACCACAAAAAAGGAATGACAATGTAACAAGAATTGCGGGCTATGGTCACGCCTGATGGATTTCTCTTCTGCAACTGTTCAACCCAAACATCGATACCTGCAAACTTGTCCATGTCCCTGAGCGGCAAGGTGTACACGAGCTGCTCGTCGTTCTCCTGGATCAGGCTGGCCGCAGGTATGTGCTGCCTTATCAGCGAGGTTGTAGCCTCCGTGTTGCAATAGGCATCGATGTGCATACTGAGGAAAAACACGACGAGCAATTGGGGGTTTAAAGTTTGCTTTTCTCCTTACACCCGCATCGGAACTATCTGCCTGCAGAGCGCCAAATCTTCAGCACAAAGATGATGAAAGGATTTTTTTGGGGCCACGGGGTGCTATCTTATAGATTCAAATAGAAAACAATTTTTTTTTTTTTTTAAAAAAAAGATACAACATGTCACATAGAAGATATCACAGAAAAAGAATACCTCAAGCGGTAGCCAATTCCCCATTTGCTTTTGAGAAAGAGAGAAGATCCAAGGCATTTTAACATCCCTTGAGAAATCACAGCTTTACGATCTAGAAACAAAAATCAAGAAGGCCCTCTGAATCACACAATCGTCAGTCCGCTCCAAACCCCGACTATGTATTTCAGACAAAGCTGTATTCCACCGTTAGAGCAGCATCACTTTCTGCTCCGTGGCTGCTGCTGCTGTTCTGCTTCTGCCCCCCGGCCGGTACCCAGGGCACTCACCGGCGAGGATATCTGCCTCGTCCATGAAGTGGGTACTGAAAACGGTCACGCGATTTGCTTTCCTGTTTTTCAGGAGGTTCCAGACGATGTGCCGCGAACACGGATCCATACCCGCAGTCGGCTCATCCAGCAGCAAGACCTTTGGGAAAAACCAGGAAGCGTTTGCGAAGCCATGTCCACGTGCAAGGAATCAACCGTGGGAAACCCTACCCAAGTAAGAGATACAGGGCTTCTTGTTTGAAGGCTGCTAATTAGTCCTCAAAAACATGCAGGAAACATCCTAGCGTAAGCAAGGCAGCTGTCTTCACTGTGCTTTGGATAAATTCATCTGCTCTTCTGACAAATGGAAAAATCATATACTAAGTTACTGCCATCGTCCCTTTTATTCTGTTTCTGATACAATTATGTTTAGCTACAGCTGCAGTCCAGCTATTAAGGGATGATTAAGCATGCACACGTATTATTATAAAAGTCCCAGTGGACTGTCACACACATCATTTTTAAATACAGATCTCGAAGCAGCCCCCGTTCTTACAGGGCAGCAATAACAGATCTGTAACACAAAAGCGCTCTCCGTCCCCGTGCCAAGTGCCTGGACAGCTTTGCGAGGAATGTCTCCGACCGGTTCACTGCTGGGGGCTAAATGTCACCTGCCAGAAATGACATCACAC
>JAVJGJ010000001.1:123434933-123447788 GCA_035590215.1 Microhierax caerulescens
GGGCTAAATGTCACCTGCTAGAAATGACATCACACTTGTCACGCTGTGGTTTCACAGAGAGACGAAACCCAGAGCTACCGCCACTACCTAAGCCATTAACATCCCCCAGCATAATGGCTGAGCTGTTGAAGTGATTTTGTTTAAACCACAAACGAAGAAAAAAAAAAAAAGAGAGACAGTTGCTCAAAGTAACAATTTCTGCATCTTACGTATTATTAGTCGGTTTTGACAAGGGACATCAACCCTTGGGTGTGTTAGTGAGAGCAAGTCGCGTTCGCCTCCACCACTCGCACCTTTGGGTTCCCAAGAACAGCAACTCCCACCGACAGCCGCCTCTTCTGTCCCCCGCTTAATTTTTTAGCTTGATTGTCTCTAATGGGCTGCATATCCAAATCCAGCAACACCTTCTGCACCTTTAAAACATAAGAAAAAGCACATTTATTGCTTTTTTTTTTAAAGAAGCCATTTTTTAAAAACAAGATTATTAACAACCAACAGTCAAACAAACTGCTCCTAATTCCCCGTGCATCCTGTATCTGAACTGTACACCCCGCAAACCAGCCGGGACATCAACAGCAGGTTCTTCAGCTCCAGCAAAACTGAAGTTAAAAAGTGTCTGTGCTTGAACACAAACACTAAGATTTAAAATGCTCCACGAGCATTTTAGTTTCGTAGGAAAAACTGAGTTTATTCTTGCACAAGTATCTGTCTGCACCTCTCTGTCGACTGTACTGTAAAGCAGCATTTCCCTGCAAACTTGCCTTAAGGAAATATCGGTGTAACGTAAGGGTGTTCTGCCTTATCAGTTCAAAATGAACACGTGAGATAATGCCTGTGCCCAGCTGACTTACCTCTTGTATCAAATCATTCTGAGGGATTCCTTTAATTGCAGCGAATATGGAGAGATTCTCCTCCACAGTCAGTATATCGAAGTGTATGTCGGACTGGGGGCACACCCCGGCTATTTGTCGCACTTCAAGCATTTCATCGATCTCGGAGACTTTGTGCCCATAGACAGAGACAAACCCTTAAAAAAAAAAATCAAAACAAACCACACACAGACGACATCAGCCAAGAGGTTTTCTTACAGCCGGAGCGCAGGCTAACAAGGATGCGGATCTAAGGCGCGCTCTTTCAGACCCTATCCAGAGAAAAACTGGGTGCATCCCGGAACAACCATAAAGGCTAACGGCTTCGGTTTATCAAAAGCGGGGTGCTCAAAGCCTGCTAAGAGCGGAGGAGCTCACCGTCGGTCGGCGGACACAGCCCGCAAAGGATGTTCATCAGCGTCGTCTTCCCGGTGCCGCTGTGCCCCAGCAGAGCCGTGATCTGCCCTTCGTAGATGTCGAAGGATAAATCTGGTCCCCGAGGCAGGTGCAAGAGAGAGAGGAGATGTTAGCGACGGGCTGGTGGCACCCGGAGCCGGCTCCTAGCACAGAGGTAAATTCAAATACTAACATATGGGGTATGCATCCCCGCTGGCCCGGAGGGACGCCTTACCTCCGCGCCCCGGGGGCTGGGGGGGCCCTGCACCGCCTGGGGGCTGCGTTAAACGCCACACAGGGAAACCAGATGAAAACATTAGGGAGATGGGGCAGGGAAGATCATATCACTAATAACACGGGCGGAGGAGGAATAGCGGGGACGGTGTCAGCAGGTTTTCTCGTGATGGGAAGGCTCCTCTTTTGGGGTACCATTTGGTACAAGTTCACCCTCACCGCTTTGGCAAAAAGACACACACAAGCACATCTGGCATTCATGCTCCAAGGCCCCCACCCCACTAAAATAAACCAAAAAACCCAAACCGAAACACAAAAAGTCACTCAACAATCCAGCTATTGCTCCTCTGCATCTGATAAGCAGCTAAAAAGCTAAAATGTTCTTACTTCTGAGAGCCTCCACAGTTTCCCCCTTTTTCCTGAATGTTTTCTGAACACAGCTGATTCTGAAAGAAGACACGTCATTTTATAAACTATTTGAGGATCTTTGTATGTCATTTTGAATGATCAACACTTGGCAACAGTCACAACAAGACGACTACACTAAGGTGGCACTAGACACGTTAAAGACCTATGAAGTCAAGAGACAGGCCACCTTGTCACAGAACTCTGTGCATCTCCACCCTGGCATCAGAAAGCATTTTCTGGTCACTTTCTAAGGTGTTTCCTATGATGACAGACTGAATTATTTCAAATCTGTGTTCTTTTCACTCGGTAGAACAGCACACTAGAGGTTTTCCCAGGCTAGAAAAGGGAATGGCTGCTCCCCAGTAATTTCACAAAACAACAGAAGACTCAACAGACACCAAATAGAAAAGAGGTGTTGGTAGAACAGACTCCAAAGATGTGATTACAGACAGCTCTTGATCAAAATTAGGCAAAAGTAAGCAGGTATCTTTCTCTCCGAGAAAGGTAAAAGCTTTCCCTTTGGCCCTGCTGTTTTTCAAAATGAAAAAACCAACCAGTTTATTTGAAGGATGGGTTTTGGAAGCCTGGCCACCCTGAAAGCGAGGATGGAGAGTGGATTAGAGGTGTGAATGGGGGGAGAAGAACTGGGTATGAAAGAAAACAAAACTTGTAGATGTAAAGACGACAAGACAGTGCGAAAATGATGGCAGGCTGGCGGAGGGATGCTATGGAAAGAGTCTGGGGTGGATGAATAATGCAAAAACGGCCACAACGTTCTCATGTGAACGTCAGGATTAAAACTGGATCCTTCAACCTATGGCAGATGCTCAAAGAGACATGGACAGCATGGACAACACGAGATTCGTACTGGTCACTAACCCCGAACATCTACTGGAGGCTAGTGGAGCCAAGCAGGAGTGAAGCCACAGAGTTCCCCTACTCGGCTAAGTCACTGGAAAATGATGGCAACGAGGGCTACAAGGAAGATACTGAAAATAATATTGGAGGAACTCCGAAAACACATGACAGTCCAGATGCAAGGCAACAGGTGACACAAAACACAGCATGGAAGATGACAGCACGGACATCTATTTTTCAGTTTTGGTTTATCCTCTTTATGTATGGCAGCTGGGGAAAACCGCTCCGGTCTACGGAGAACACAACAGCCTTCACACAAACTCAGAATTCGCCTTTCTCTCCTCAAAAATGTGTGTTACCAGAAACGAAACCTTCCCAGAAGAGTAGGCGTTTCAACATCTGCAACCGCTTACACCTCTCGTGGCCTCAGTGAAACTGAGGGAATGGAAAACCGGCCGGGTTTGAGAGGACTCCAGCCGAAGGAACACAATCCACAAACAAACCCTGCTTTAAGCCCAGTGACTTCTCCTTGGAGAGCATCCATGTCACTGATGATGGGGCTCCACTGGAAATGGAAACGAGCCGTGCGGAGCACTCTGCAATGCATACCATATGCTATTTGAATCCAGCGCCTGGAGAACCCAGAGCCATTTTCAAATTGCACATCAAACCGCGTCAGGGACCCAGGCGACCTGCTAATCTGCATGTGGGGCAGGGCAGGAACCGTACCTGATGGCTTCTTTGCCCTGAAATTCGGAGGGCACGGGTTCCACTATCTCACTGAAACTCAGACTGCCATTGACGCTGCTCTCGTACAGCTCTTTGTAGTTTTTTCGGTGCTTTGACCAAAACGAGGGCTTCATGAAGAAGAACGGTGTGCGGCGTAGCCCAAACTCCCCTGGAGAATACAAAGAAAAAGACAATTTCTTAACAGTAACTGTGGATACTCTTCAGCTTTTATATATATATATATCTGAGATAATAATTTATAACATTTTAATATATCTATGTATAATACTGATATACATGTAAATATTCAATACATATATATTATTTATTTATAGGTCATATAGTAACAGTAGATATTAAATAAGTAATTTTATATATATATGTGTGTGTGTGTATATATAGATCTCTCTCTTTTATAGCTAAAACCCTGCTGAAAGTCTAGGAGCCAGCCCACACCCCCATTCCGGAGGGATTCCATCAGCCAAGTTTACATCATCTGCATTTAAGCCACGGTTCCCATCAGCTCAGTTAGCAAAGCTGGAACCTGCTCGCAATTTAAATGTACGTGCAAATCTCTTTCTGTGCAGGAGAAACCCCCGGCACTGAGCGAACGGTGACTTAAACACGGGAGATATAAAGCCAGAGAGATCAGAGGCAACGGGAGCTGAAGGGCTTAACCAGGCATTAGTCGTGAGATTAACAACTTTATTCTGCATTTCACGTTAAACTACTGCCGTCGCAGGGAAAGGTCTGGAACAGGCTGGAGCGCTCCTGAATTTTCAACCCTTAAGAGCAAACTGCAAAGGCTTTGCTCTGGGAAGAGGGCAACAAAGTTCAGCTGGCGTGCCTGAGGGCCATCAATCCCAAACAGGCCAGTAACCTCTCCCCACATCTCGCAGCTTTAACAGAATATAAATGATTTCAGCTACAAGTATTCCGAGTCACAGCGTAAAACGTATTTACAAATAGCACCACCGCCTTTCCCCACAGCAGAAATTAATTCAGAAATGCCACCAGCCGTGTCAGTCGGGGGGCTCAGGGCTCTGGTGACTGGTGATGCTAGCCCTGCTCGGTTCAGTTTTCCCAATGAACGTACCTGGGATAACCTGATCAAGGTAGACAGCTACAAGCAGATAAAAAATGCTATCCAGCACCAATAAAATAAGAGAGATAAAGAGCGGGTAAGGACCGTCGTATAGATTTGAAAATGTTGCACCGTCTTCATAATCTTCCAGATGCATGACCTGCCAACAGAGAGGGACAGAGGGAGGCGTTACACACCGGCACGGTACCAGCCTGGGAGGACACGACAGCACGGTGCAAAGCTTAGCAAAAGAAAAAGGAAAAACAAGAAAACAAAAAATAAAAATAAAAAAGGGACTGAGATCACAGCAACAAACACAAAGAAAAACAGCTGCTTGGTGGCACGCTGTAGTTTACTTGGTATTAAATTGCCATTTACTGGGAGGCCAGTAAAACAGGCATTTTTCCTGTCAACAGATTATTAGAAACATTATTATTATTATTAGAAAAAATTATTTTTCCTGTCAACAGATTATTAGAAAAAAAAAACAAAACACAAGAGTATTTAAGAATATCTACGTCAAGACCAACTTGAAAGCAACGCAAGGTGAGGGAGCGCGACGAGGCTGCAAGCGGAGAGGAGGGAGGTCACTCACCTGAGCGACGCCGATCAAGAAGCTGCACTGACACAGGGGGCTGAGCACCCACACGAAGGACTTGGGGAAATCCTCCAGCAGGACAATGTTAAGGCCCACGAAACCAAAAGCCAGCGTGGCCAAGAACTCCACTATACCCACATGTTTTGACTTTTTAAATAGAGGTGTCAGCATCAGTGCAAAGAAAACCTATAAACAGATTACGGGGGGAAAAAAAAAAAAAAAAAAAAGATATCTATTAAAAAAAATAATCATACAAGGCTTGGAAAAACTGAAGGAGAAAGACCATGGCTTCGATTTTGCTTCTGATAATCGCATCATTTTCCTGGTATAGTCACTACAGCGTTCACCCACGTGCCACTCTCGCCTTGCACACGGGCCGTTGGGAGGGACCTATTTCCCGAAGATGCCGGGTGACAGAGCGCTGGAAAAAAGGGTGAAGGAAAAATGAGGAGCCATATGGCCGAGCACGCACATACACCCTGGTTAGTACACCTTCCGTGAATGGCAGACAGTAAACAAACAGCTATTTCTGTACTGGTTGCTTATGAACTCCGACAAGCAACTTGCTGTATTAATGAATTCTCTGATCTTTAATTTGGGTTGTAACATTAACAGCAAATGTAGAAGAGGGCATGGGTTTGGACTTCAGGCCAGCGCTGTACAGCGTTCTCAGTTCAAAGACAATTACAAACTCGGGTATCTCAGTAGCAAAAGGTATTTCTGACAGCAATGGTCAAGACCATACAACACCCCAACCAGAGTGGTCCCCGGGATGGGTAAGACACCCACCACTCAGTCCTACAGAAGCTACATTTGATCCAAACCCTGTAGTAGAGAGAACGAGATCAGATGGGAAGGGGATAAAATAAATAAAACAAAACAGAGACGGGAATGTTGGATTCAACGAGACCAGGAACACTTACCGAAGAGATTCCATACAGGAAAAAAAGGAGAAATATCACAAAGGCACTGCTCTGGGGAAAGAGGGAAGAGGCCGTCGCAATCACTGCCATCAGAATGGACATGACAAAAATCAGGCTCATGTAGAGCAGCACCCAGGAAAGCCTAGGAACAAAAGGAAGGGGGGATTGGGGAGGGGGCAAAGAAAAGAAACCAGTGAATGAATTCCCAGCTGGAATTATCCACGCACACAAATAGCTAAAACTACCGTTCCTTAATATTCCAGACAGCTGCACCAAAGCACAAGCTTGCAACAAAACAAGAGTCTCCAAATAAAAAGAGCTCTTATAAACACCCTTGTAATTGTTCTAGGCATAAGAGCACACACATCAATACCCACAGCATCAAAAAGATACACAATTAGATGATTCATGATTTTTATTTTATTTTTTTTTCAACTTGCATAATTAATTCCCTGGTATAACCAAAAGAGCGTAACCAAGTAGTAGGTTTCAATAATTAAAGAAATTCTATTTAAAATTTAATCCACTAGTCATTCCAGTAGCTGGGCAGGGTAATAAAACCCTTTTCTTTTTCACAACAGAGCTGCAAGTCTGTGAGCAATTCTGACCTCAGGAAACAAGGGTGGTTTGTGCACGGGGAGTAAAAACCAACCCATCTCCCTCGGCAGCGAGCTCCTGTCACATCCAGCGGCTGCGCTCCCAGCGAGCCTTCGCGCATCGCTCCCACTTCACACCGGGAACGGGAACGGGGTTTTCTGCAGAGCAGGGATGCTCAGCGCTGACGTGCCAGGGGCCAGAGGGGCGAAGGGCTCGAGAAGGTTTGTCACCGAGGACGTACCGCCAGCAAAGGGAACCGGCTGCCAGAAAAAGAGCTCGGGCGCAGAAATAAAACAAAAAAAAACAACCAGGAAAAAAAAGTGACCCAGACAAGCCCAGCTGGCTGGTACCCTGCAGCAGGGAAAGATGCTAAAAGGCTGCCCGCCGCTGAGGCGAAGGGCAAAGCTAAACCTGTTTTTATCTCCACAACTATCAATGATTTCAGATCACGACATCCTCTCATCTGGAAAAAAACCCACATTGCACAGGACCATTCCATCATGGTAAGGAAACACATTAAAACCTGTTGCTCAGACTGCTCTGTCACATTAAAATTATCGAGTCAGATTAATCTCGTTATGTGCCGGGAAAACTGCTGCTAAGCTCAGGAGAGAGACCACAGGTGACCTGCTGAGCCTCCCGGCGAGGAGGCACTGAGCCAAAAATATTTAAAAGCAGTAAAAGACAAACGACATAAAAATCTCACACGTTGTCGCATTTAATCCCTCCTACTCTGGCGTAACTTTACATGCGCAAATGCAACAGCATTACTCTGGTACTACTTATTAAAATATTCCTATTTTCACAATACTGCAAGCACCTGTTAAGATTTTACACAGTATCTCACTTCTGGGCAGGTTTCAGTTCATCAGACTGAAAACGATTTAAAAAAAGGAGGACGGGACAGGGGAACTTTCCTAGAAAGCGTTATTTGTATTATTCCTTTACGCATTTTATATTTCTTTTATAAACAACGGGTTAACCCAAACACTCACGTACCAAAAGGCAGTGTCATGAAGTCCCAATATTTTTAAGAATTCCTTCAACTTCCTCTCCTTTTCCGCCACAATATGAATCGCCAAATAATACCCAAATGGCGAGAAAGCGATCACTAAGTAAATTAAAATAATCGCACGAGGAAAATTATCTATTTCCACCACCGCAGCCTCTCCCATAACCACTGCTCTCGTCAATTCAAGCTGTTCCCAAACCGACTGATTCGTCTTCAGCTGAAAGGAAGAGAAGGAAGAGGTATTTTTGCATCATCTCAGATTTTAGTGCCTCATCCCACCCAGCAGCAGCGACCCCCGCTCAGCTCCCCCCCCGGCCAGCGCATCGCCCCGCACCCAGCCCAGCCTCCATCCCCACTGCCAGGGGGAGACCCCAAAACCTTCCTGGCCCCAAATCCCAGGCCAAAAGCACAGGAATTGGAGAACACCTGAACGTCTGGAGATAAAATTAATAATTTTGCAATTCCTAGCACCTAAAAAGCAGAGACTCCATCCCATCACGAGCGGCGTGACGGGAAAGCACCAGGGAGAAGGGGGCTGCTGACAAACGCCGACACCAAAGCGGTGAAGCAAATTCTGCAGCCCCGTTTGGTACAGCATCTGAAATAACATTTTGGGGTGAGCACTGTCAAGCCTTTGTGTTTGAGTGACTGCTGTGATGTATGGTTCAGGCTCATCTGGATGCAAATGAAGACAAATGCCTGTATTACTCAACCGCAGAAGAACACTTCTGGATGAAATACGGGAAAACACATGAAATATCCTGCCTCCCCATCAGACTCAAGATGATTTTTCATATGGCGTTTTACACAATTAATAGACAACATGAGAAAACCAGTCAGAGCCAAGGCAGTCCACGGATCTGAACTTCCTTGGTTCTGTTATTTTTTTCAGTTTTACCTGTATGATTGCAGCATCGATGCAGGCTTGCAGGGCTGTAAACCCCGAGCTCCAGTACGTTACCGACTCGCATCCTTTCTGCAGGTTGGAGCAACTGGCTGCAGAATAAAGGCAGGCGTTTTACAAAGCACAAATCCATCTTACCCCCGATGCAAAGATGGCTCAGCCTGAGGCCACCCCTCAGAAATGATGGAAACAACCTGCATAAACCAATACAGGCAACACCAGGCCAAAAAAAGAACAACAGGGAATGATGTTTCAGTTTATCCCCTTACAGAGCAATGCGAGAACATGCACATTTACCTCTCGATTCCATATAAATGGAAGACATCGCGATGGACTCGTGAAACCTCAGCTGGTAGGACATGGCATCGTTGAACACTACGCCCACAAATTTTGAGGATTTAGAAGCACTAGCCTCTTGCAGCTCCTCCTCGCTTAAATACTCCTCCGTGATGATGCCTGCGAGATAGAAGAAATTCTCACGTTGGTGTTGGTATCAGCACAGCAGGAAGAAAAACCATGTGACAGTTTAAGGAAGCACGAAGTTAATCATTAACGATTCATTCAGTTTTGGAGATATGCACAGTTATATTTTTGTCCCACTGAAGGAAGTATTCTCCTGAACAGAAACCTGCAGGAGTATTGCTCAGCTGCAGGGTGGGTAATTCAAATTTAACCCCAGGTCTTCTTCCTCCCAATTTTTTGCTACCCCAACAGCTTCTGTGCCCCAATCCTCACCAGCCACCCAAGAGCTTATCCTCCAGCACCAGCACTTTTCAAGAAGCGCAGATTAACTGGCACAGAGGGCTAAATACACAAAAACATGGGATTTTTCCACCAACTTCAGCAGAGGACGGGTGGCAAATGGGCTGCAAAGGCAGAAAGCAGAACTCTTGGCTCAAAGCAGCTGAAGGCACGTGCAGGGAAAAGGCAGATGCTGGGCTGCCTGTTTCCCCACGGCACCTTTGAAGCATGCATACCACAAGGAGGAGAACCAAAGACACCAAACTAAAGATACATCAGAGCGGTTTTGGAGAGAGAAGTTCCTGCTAGATGTGTAAAGCTGTGTAGGCAAAGGAGTTTAAAACAACTGAAAACCACCACCAAAAAAAAACCGCTTTCAAAAGCAAAGGTGACACGGTGTTAATGGGAATCAGCATTTTAAAAATTTTAAGATGCTGTTTTGATAGGAACAACAGGATAGAAAACACAACCCGAATTATCTGCGGGATAGCATCACCTCCTGGATTTGCCCCAGGACGTCACAGGACAAGTACTAATTAGCCCAGAGCTGCTCAGGGGCTGTCTGTACTCTGGGTCCTCCCAAAACCTTTCCTGCAGCCATGTAACACTTCTTGGCTGTGACAGGAGAATGGGAATCATTTTAAGATGGCAGTGCCAGAACATTTGCCAGCCAAGCAAAAAATAAAAAAAAACCCAAACAAAAATGAAAGAAAGCCTTCACAGTCTTTTCTTTTATCTGCAATGGAAAATAAATGTTTTTTTTTTCTACCAGCAGCAACAGCGAGCTCCCCCTTCCAACACAAGCCACAGCGTGAGACACAGCGAGAACAAGAAGATTCTTAGGGTGTGAATACCATCTTCGAAGTTATCAAAAGCCACTTTCTTCATGATTTCTCGTGCCATTCGGGTGGGTGGTGTGTATCCGATGACAAAATTCACCAGCACGGAGGTATCCAGCGTGTCGAGGTTGGAGTTGCTGAGCTCGCCGTATTTCCTGTGCGGATGCATCATGCTCATCAGAATTAGCCAAAACAGGAAAAAGAGTGGGAAAAGGACCTCCTGTACAAGGAAAGAAAGAAATACGAAAATTTCAAAGAGCAGTCGTAGAAACAAAGTTTATCTTAGTTACATGAAGCTTAAGGGAGGGACCGTGAGTCTCATTACTTGACTGTAAAGTTCCCTGAATGTTTTCAATGCAACAGCAATTTTAATGCCAAATCCTTCTCTGGCACTGAAGCAGGATTTTAATCGCATTCATTGGTAACCTAAGAAGCTCTTTTAAGGTACAAAGGGATGATTCCACACACTTTTAAAAAAAATCAGCAACCTCATGCTATTTGGAAAGTAGCAAACCACAAACCATGAAGCGTTAAATCAGTCTAGCCAAGCACTGTACCATCTCTTCTTCACCCCAAAATTCATCTTAAAGCATCTTAAAGCATCACACATGTCACCTATACACAGGGCTGAACTGTTCGGCAAGATAAAAATCTTTTGGAGAGGTCTAATCCCACCACACTGCTCAGTTATAGGTGCAACTGGGTTTTAAAAGCGCGCTAAGGCTGCAGTATTAATTCCAGGGTATTTTCTGGACAACGCCTTATGTGTGACAACACATTTTCAGCCAAAGGATCACAAAATATCTCCTGAAAAAGCTTATTTCAACCCAAAATTAGAGCAGACCATGAAACCTCAGAGAGATGCTAACAGAACTGAGCACTGCCTCTGACTCAGGAGCTACTGAAATGCAGAATAACTGCAGGCACGAAGGCAGCAGGAAACACGCACTCCGCTTACCTGAACGCTGCTTTTTTTAGTTCTACACTTAATAAGACAGTTCTTGAACAAGAGAGCTCTGGTTTGCCTCCACACTCCTGCTTCTCTTGGAGCAGCCGGTGCCATTTTTCCAGGCTAGTTAAAAAGAAAAACAAAACCACAAACAAAACCCAAATCTGTACTGACAAAATAAGTCAAAAAGCAGAAGCCAGGCATTTGCAGCATTCAGTATCTCGTATTTTTATATTTTCAGATAGATTTTTCACTTTCAGTTTTTCATATTTTCAGTGCCTTCCCGTATATATGCCAGATGCCTGCTGCATGAAGAAATTGGTTGCACTCGTTCACAACAAGAGAGCTGGGAAAAGTGGCTGGGAGAGGCCTCGGGATGCAATCCTGCAGCCAGAAGCAGGATCAGCTCTTGCGCTAAGACTTGAGCTAACCTGGGCTTATTTTCATTTTGCTACACATAAATTACAAAGCAAAGTATTTCCCTTGGAGCACAACTCCCGTGTCCATGCCACGGGCTCAGGGCAGCCAGCCAGATCGATGCATCTGAAAGCAAGAGCCACCTCACCCCAGGCAAACTGTTCAATTTACCGTGAGTAACCTCTTTCCATTCGGGAGCTGATCCAACTCCACATACTTTCCATTTCATTTTTTTTTTTTTCCCCCCACTTTTTCACTAGGCCAACTGCACAGCACAGTAGTGCTGAAGATAATATTTTTGGAAAAAATAATAATAAAAAAAAATTAAAACACCCTTCCAAGAGACAGCATCCCATTCCACCGGGACGTACCTGGTGAGGGATGGCAGGCTGGGAAACCACCACGTTTCTATCACCAGCGTTACCACCACTTTGTTGCTGGAGGTTTGGAGTCACTGGTCCGTCTACATCTCTGTTTTCTCACCTGTGAAGTTGAAATACAACCGTGAGCGGCTCAGCAGGGCCAGCAGAACCAGCACGGGCTGCTGCAGCTCCCCGGCTGCTCTGGCCCCGTCCCACCTCCAGCAGGTCCCACCTTCGTGTCACAGGTGACCGGCCGGGTCATTGCCCAGCGTTTCCACCAAAACACAGCGGGGATTTTAAGAACATATCCCTGTCTTGGGTTTTACAGCTGCCAACACTTGTTCAGAAAGCGCACTGCTGTTTTTGGTGCTGCGTGTTCGGCACAGATCTGCAGCAGGACCCGGGTTCTCTGTTATCTGTTAGACAACACATGGCTCAAGCTTCCTTCCCAGCTGTATTTTAATATAGAAATCTATTTTGGGAGCGCAGACATCATCTAACGAAATACATGAGATTGCTCGGATGTCAGCACCGCTGCTATGAGCCAAGCTTGAAGAACTTCAAACGCACAAACTGCGTTACAGAGAGCGCTCTACCCGGAGCCTGCGTTCCTCCGAGCGCAGGAGGGATGAGAGGAGGGGAAAGGCGGCTGCAAGCGACCGATCCCCATCCCACCCGCTCATGGCCTCCCCTGCTGGGTGCTGGGGTCCCCCAAGGGGCAGTGACCCCAGCAGGCACAGGCAGCACGAGGACCTGCGCGGGATGTGGCTGCACATCCCTGAAAGCCAAGCCTTGGGAAGAGATCCCACCTACAGCGCTTTGATAACATCCCACGGAATCCGCTTCAAACATCCCAGAATCACAGAACGGTTGGGGGTTGGAAGGGACCTCTGGAGATCATCTAGTCCAGCTTCCCCCCCCCCCCCAAATAACAA
>JAVJGJ010000001.1:123486447-123527299 GCA_035590215.1 Microhierax caerulescens
CACCCCACCCCCCACCTTTCACTGATGGCTTTTTGCAACTTTCTTGAAATTACCTGTAATAAATATGTCAGCAGGTTAAGGTTCTAAGGACCTGAAACAGACATGGACAGTGTTTTATTAATGTCAGAATAGTTACTGGTTATGCCTTTATGTGACTGTCAGAATGTTATTTCTTATTGGTAAGTGCAAGATGTCTAAAACATTCTTCCTACATATTTTTTGAGAAAATGTATGCATTACAAAGTTGGAATCAGAACTGAATCACTGTCAGAACTGCCAGAAATTGCTGTGTCTGGAGATATCATCATGTCTACAAATGAGCTCCTGTTTCTGTGCAATATAACTGCCATGAGAATCTGTTCATAAAAAAGGATTTTGGCACTGTGATGTTAATCATCATGGTCCCTAAGTATCAAATGTTTGGTTCCTCTAGAAGAAGCTACAGCCTGTTGCATCTAGATTGTTGTCTGTATATCTAAGAGAAAACATTCTGACCTAGTTATCACTCTGTTGGAAACCTAAGTGCTGTTTCCGTACTAGAGGAAGATGTCTTCTTCTCCTCCTTTGAATTTATAGACACTGAAGGTAAATCTTTGTTTAAACGAAGTAAGAATCAGTACCGTGAAACAGAGGTGAAAGCACAAGTGGAGATTGCCTTTCATCCACAGGTTCTTGCTAATGTGATAGGACTTTTTGGTTCTAATCCCTCTGCCTGAAGAGGATTTAGGTCCACATCTCCAGTCCAACAAAGTGCTTGAGCCATGTTAGGTGAAATAAGCTCTCTTTTTCTTATTATTCAATCCTAATGTTGCTTTTCCACTTTGCATGGACTAGTGTCCAGAAAAACACCAACTGTAACACAGTACCTTAGGATTAAAGCATTATTCTTTATAAAGAAGTGGGTTTCAGTCAGTGTTCCATGGTCTATTTATGTATTTTATGACTGCCTAATGCAAAATAAATAAGCAGCAGTTCTAACAGGCACTGAAATTCAAGTGTCTCTTCTCACAGGTATGATTGTTAACACTCACTGGGGATTGAATCCTTCATGAAAATAAGCAGATTTAGTTTCAGGATTCCAGCAGAACATATGATCACACTATGATGTATGGAATCACTGGTGTGCTGACTTGCTTAGTCCTGTCCAGTTTTAGGTGCTTAGGTGCTTTTGTACACACTAGAAGTTGCCAATGCACCTTTGTTGAAGCCTGAGGCTCCTATGAACTTTAAACAATCTCTGAGCAAATGTTTTCAAAAGCTCAGTTGATTAGATGCCCGTCTAATCCCATTTTGGATACTGCAAATAACCCTTTGTTAATATTATTTGCCCAAGGGTAGTGCTGTGGCATAAATTATATCTGTGCTGGTTTTGGCTGGGTTAGAATTAATTTTCTTCATAGTAGTTACTATGGGCTATGTTTTGGATTTGTGCTGGAAACTGTGTTGATAATACAGGGATGTTTTTGTTATTGCTGAGCAGTGCTTTTACAGAGTCAAAGCCTTTTCTGCTTCTCACCCCACCCCACAAGAGAGTAGGCTGGGGGTGTGGCACAAGAGGTTGGGAAGGGACACAGCCAGGTCAGCTGACCCAAACTAGCCAAAGAGGTATTCCGTACCATATGATGTCATGCTGAGTATATAAACTGGGGGAAGACATTTGGCATTAGGGTATTTGTCTTCCCAAATAACTGTTACACATGATGGAGCCCTGCTTTCCTGGAGATGGCTGAACACCTGCCTGCCCATGGGAAGTAGTGAATGAATTCCTTGTTTTGCTTTGCTTGCGTGCGTGGCTTTTGCTTTACCTATTAAATTGTTCTCATCTCAACCCCTGAGTTTTACATTCCTTTCTGATTCTCTTCCACATTTCTCTGGCTGAGGGGGGAGTGAGGGAGCAGCTGCTTGGTACTTGGTTGCCAGCTGGCGTTAAACCATGACAGGAATCAACAGTGTCAAACCCGCATTTTGACCGGTTTAGGAACGTATCAGAAAACATAGTATCTTCTAAGAAGAGAGTTTAATAGTACAACTTTGTAATCTGTGTATGGACTGAAAGATATCTATCAACAATTAATTCAAAATCACTTCAATATTGTTTTCCAAACACTTGTTGATAAAGTACAAAGTACATTGCCTCCATCATCAAAGAGCCATCAGACATCAATATTGCTTTTGCCTTGTTTCTTTTGAAACTGGGTACTAACATGAAGAAGTCTTTGGTCAGCCAAATTTAAAGGAGAAGATGGGCCATTTGAGTCTGGAAAAAATATATAATGGCAGGTTGTTTTTTAACTGTTTTGCTTAATAACCCCAAAGCCCAAATGCAACATCTTAATATTTTGTGATATCTGTAAGTTGAAATAGAAGTAATTTTAAAATTTTCTTTTTCTAGACTCCAAATTTTGTTTGAATAGATATATACTAAGCTATATTTAGGGAGTTCACAAACTCACAAGTTCAGCAGCTACAGATTTAAACCTTCAAGTCATCTAGCTGACATTTGACAAATAAATAATTTGCAAGAACTTTACAGTCATTTGCCTGAACAATTTAACTAATATCACATACATACTTCAGAGCATTAGATCATGTGCTGTTGCATTGCTCTTGCATGACAAAAATCTTACTCCCCTGAGAAACATATAGACTCTAATTTATAAATAAGAACCACTTCCTAAGCACTGTTCTTCATTCCTTAAATCCATTTTTCTTTAAGCATCTGGTTAAAAGGAAAGCTAGCTCCAACTGTTGAAATTCTGTCTTTTGTAGAAAGTAGTTTTGCATGTGCAAGGCTCTGAAGCACAATATAGACTAGTTTTGTGTAACCAAGACAGCTGTTGTATCTAATGTATAGATAGATACTTATTAAAACAAGACTACAATGGCATTTTCAATTAATTACATATAAATATATAAAAGAACTATAGAAAAAAACATTCCCTTAGCTTAAATCTGCATTTGAACAAGAAACATGAGTTTGATCATCTCAGTCCTTGCCTTATTAGGATTTTTTAAATTCAGAGTACTTCTGTGACTGATTTAAATTACTATACTACTATATTGCATACTGGGACTTCTTCCAAATTGCCATCTTGTACTTCAAGCTGAAATCTCACTTTCCATTATTAAAAAATAACAGCTTCTAGCTGTCAAAATTATGAAGTAAATGTCAAGAGTTTGATGTATTTTAGTTGAGGCAAAAGTATTTGCTTAACTTTCAAAAAAACCCTTAAAATAAACCAAGAACTGCTTAATTCATCCTAATTAATATCTATTCATACTATTTGAATGACTACTTCATGTTATTTCAGACAATAATCTCACTGTTTGTCTATATTATCCTTTGCTTTGTAAGTTATTGAACAATTCCAAATACTATACCAACAACTATGGCTTCAGAAGATCTATTAAATAGACTGATACAACCCTTGAGAGTATAACACTAGATAATCCTTCCCTTACTCCTAAATCAAGTAGTGATCCAGTAAAATGTCCGAGACCCAGAGAACTAAGCAAGCTCCTGGATACATTTCAATATAAATTATAAAGAACAAAGTTAAAAAAAAAATTCAACAAAACCCACTCAAAACCAACCAAACAAACAAAAAACCCCAAACCACCCAACATTAATATTTTGGATACATACACAATCCTACTGTGCATACACAGTAACAACCTGTTCTGGGAACTTGTACAAACTTTCATTTTACTACAACCTAATCCTTGAAGAAGAACCAACCATATTCCAACTCAAGTATAAAGAAAAAAGTTAACATTGTATGGTTGATATTTTCTCTCTCTGGTACACACACACATGTGCATATACAAGAAAGAGTGTGAAAGGAAAATAAAAATTAACAACGTGAAACAATGATTTAACACAAAATGGTGAAAAATGCCTGCTTTTTTTCAACAGTGACTGCATTGGAGTCTTTCCATCCTCCTCATCCTCTGGAACATGTTTAAAAATAAAAATTGAAAAGGTTAATTTCCTTTGTGATGTTAATGAAAACACAACTATTTTATATTAAAAAAAAACTTAAAAAATAAAGATGTAGAATGAAATGGGTTTTCATATGAAAAAAGTGTCCTAAGAATGACTTGTACTTAAAAAGAAACACACCCAAAAACCAAATCCAAACATTTCTCATTTAACTATAAAGTCACTTTAAGCTTTCTTTAAGAGGAAAGACAGTTAATGTTTAGGTATCTTGAATTATTTGTGCCTGTTAATATGAATATAATTAAAAATTCTAGTCTGAGGTAATGAACCGTTCATAAATTTAGTAGCACTTTCAATATATAGCTTTATGGACTGCTTCTCATCAATCTCATTAACTATTTAAAACAAAAAAAAATATCCATTGTAGTTTGTAGTCTACCAACTTTTATTTAGAGACCCAGAGCTCAGATTTATTTTATGTACTGGTAAATTCTAAAACAAAATACTTAAATGATTAGACATCAATAGCTAGAAAAGCATAAGACACTTCAGTTCCCCAGACCAAAAAACCCAACTTTATCTAATTCCTTGGGGGAAGGTGGGGGAGAGAATGAAAACAGAACCAGAGAGAGAAAGAGTGAGAATTCAAGTTCCTTTGCTAACTAGAAAGTTACCTTTATGTAGAACAGGAGTGTTTTCACTAAATGACAGAACAAAAGCTATAGAAAAAGCATCTGTCTCAGTCTTCTTGCTATAATCCACTTTTACTATGACATCCTTGGAACATTGAGATTTTTCTTAGAATGAGAGTATCTCTTCTTTGAGGAAGCAAAGAAATGCATTATAAACCATTTATTTGTGCCAAATGGTATCAGACAGAGATATGTGACTATACTGGAAAAGTTCACAGTTGGTTAAACTATACTACAACTGCTATGCTATGGAAAACAACAAAAACTTATAAAAACTGATTCAAAGTACAAAGAGGCTCCTCCTTTGAAAATAGCTTTATATTCCTGCTACTTCCTTCCTAGATTTTTGGTGTCTATTGCATTACTGTAAGCTAAACATAAAACAGCTAGCTACTACTGAGAAAGTACAAACTTCATGTTTATATTATATGCATCTTTTAAAAATGTAAAAGTATCAATACACAGTACCTCTGGCATAAATAGAATTTGAAAAAATTAAGAGCTAAACAGAAACATTGGCTAGAAATGTTTCTCATTTTAGCAAAAATTTCCCTCCTTTGATCAAAAGGAAAAGCCTTTAGGACAAAAAAAACCCCAACTTTAATAAAAGAAAGAATAATTACAAAAGACAGCTACTGATACCAGAATAATGTTAACTAAGCATTTGTATAGCAAAAGAGTTTTTCACGTGTTGCTAATGGAACTCTATGGCTGACAAGATGCCTTAAGTATGAAACGTGTGGTAAAGGTATCACATTCTCTGCTATTATATTAATGGTGTCACACTACTAATTCTATCTGACATGGAGAGCTTGTATTTTGTTTAAAGATATGTGGGGGGAGGATATTGGTGCAACATTTTCCATGCAAAAGGAGAAAAAATACAAAGTCTAACCCCAAGTGGAGGATGAGCCTTAGACAAGGTCCCAGCCATGACCCAGACTACCAAATTTTCTTCCAGGCTTGGCTTCAGTTGAGCTACTTGATGGTTGAGTTGAAGCAAACTCAACACAGACCCCTGTGGATACTAATAAGACTTTTCTGACACCTTGAAGTTGTGCTTTCCCAATCTCAGCAGTGTCCTGTGTGAAAAACGGGCCACTCCTTACTGTTTTTCTCATACTGCTTTGCCCTTTTGCACACAGCAGTAAGTTCTCTGCCTCCCCCTAAATCCTAACACCTTTGTATATTTCCAGGGAAGGAAAAAACATCCTCTCTTTCCACAGGGTGCCACCTACACAGCATGAGTTGCATGTCACAAGCAGTCTTCCTCATTTTAGCCACACTGCATGGAGCAGGCTACAAACAAATTAGACGTTATCAATTCAGTAGACAATAGCCAATCAAGTTCAAAGGCTTCCTTCATGATTCTGCTCGAAATGCAACTAAAATTATGCTAGTGGACTTAAGACAAATACCTACAAAGTACAAGCAAGTCTTCTACATTGAAAATACAAAACCTTTCCAAACTATAAAACAGACTTCTGTTGAGGTCTCTAAGCTGCTAAGGTAAGGGGAAAAAATATATAACAGTATTATTGGCTCATGCAACTTTTGCTAAAATATTTTATTAATTTCTAGACTAGGGTCTTAAGTAATTGATGTCAATTTGGTAGCCTCTTTCTTTCAGTAACATTAAGTCATTGGGAAGCAAGTACATACAGCTTACACATACAGATAGTTGTATATATAAAAAAAAAAAAATCTTAATTTCTGAGTTTTTCAAGAACCATCTCAGTTTGGGGTTTTGCATCTAAGCCATGGCCACGGGTCCTTTTCTGCTGCAAAGTAGGCATTGTAGCACTTTGGTATCGGCGGGACGTTGGTTGTGCAGCCATTTGGCACAGAACTGTCTTGCAGAGCCCGTGAGATGCCGATTCACTCCTCTTCCACGGAATCGCACCGAGCATTTCCATTTTGCCCTTGTGTTAGGGTGGGGGTTTTGCTTACACAGTTAAGTACAGCTGATAGGGGAAAAGCAGATCATTTGGCTTTCAAAACTTTTCAAGAAATCGGCGAAATAATCCTTAGGAAAGACAGGAACAGTAAATGAGCCACTTTTATCTCTTGAAGAAGTGGGAGAAAGAGGCATTTCCCGCCTGTGAAATTTTACCAGCAAATTATATGCTAAAGAGTGCTATTTGAAAGAAAGTGTTGCTACATGGCAATTGAACACAGCTTTAATAATAAATTGTGGTGAAGACAGAACTGGTTAATATCCTTTGAAGGAAATAGGAGCTTTTTGTGGCAAGGAACCATTTACTTTGGATTATATCATAAAAAGTTTTTAACTGCAATGAAAAGTCTGGAGACTGGGGAATGGGATTTTCCTTCAGAAGTAAAAGTTTATTTTCTGTTACAGCATCTGTGGGTAGTGAATTCCTCTGTCTTCCCTTTCTTTATTATTCTCTGTTATGCTTCCTACCCTTTTGCTGTGAAACTTTGAAGTTTCTTTTTTCAGTATTGATATTTAACACTGCCCTAATTGAAAGGGGCTAGCAACATTAATCTCCCTGTACGCTCTGTCAGTGCTGGTGAGAAGAGGTTAACGAGCCCATTGGAAGTTGTATTTTTCTCCCCTCCCTCAGGAATTGAGTTTAAGACCTTCACAGGGAAGTATTTAATGTGTTTTCATTAAGTCAGGTTTTCTTTTTCCTATTAGGATTTTGCTTTCAGACCTCACTTCGTTCTCAGCATTGACTCTATTGCGTTGGCCGAGGCAGTGCCCGGGCGGGGGGGCAGGTGGGGGGGTAGCTGGGCACAGGCGGTTGCAGTGATGCTGCAGCTAACGGCTTGCACTGCTGCTGTCCTGAGCAGTGCACTTGCCAAGAAAGCACTGAGGGTTTTTAAAGGTGGCAACATCTCTAGCACGAGTCAGTTCAGTATTTACTGTGGGTAATTGCTTTGCTAGAAGAAAGTAGATTTAAGCTTGTGCTTAATGTTACAGATACCCGGGGTGTTTTGCTGAATGAAAACTCACTTCTGAAGATGTCTCTCAGCATCGCTCCACACCAGTCTGTTTCTTCCCCCTCAAGTATTCTTAAAACTTGGCTTTTGAGTCAAGTGCTTGTGGAAGTCTCCATGTGGCAAATTGCAGGGAGAGCTCTCAAATAAGCTTTAGCTTGAGGGTACAGAGTCCAGAAAGCCACCAGTGGCTGTTTACATGGAAAATTCATGACTTCTTGGATGCTGGGGAGCCAATATATGTTCCCATCAGATCAACCAGGACTGTGAACCTTTTGCAGAAGGAGCCACGTTTAGATTTCATGCATTGTATGATGGCTTACGGGGGCTTTCCTTATTGCAAATCCCAAGGAGTCGCAGTGAACCCCCCGCACCGATGCTCAGGCCCTGGCTGGTCTGTGCATTTCTGCACCCAGCATTTCTGCACAGCTCAAACACGGATGCCTGGTCTGCCATGGGTTGCTTTTGTGCTTCAGCCTGCCTCTGAGTTGGGGACTTCTCTATTTAGTCATCTGTTTTGATCAGATTTGCAATCTCCAAAAGCTCAATTCCTCTGTCAGAGAAATTGGCCCGTACACTTGCCACAAGGGACACAGACTGTCAAATATACGCGTGGTGATTTTCTTCAGGAAACAAAGCTAAAAATCATAATGAATCATAAAACCACTTTGGAAAATACTGGCATTCTGGTGGATGGAACAGGTAACATCCAATTTGGTATGCTATTAAGCTGCTTCAACATTCAGAGCTCCTGTAGAGATGACTTTCTCTGCAAACTGCAATTTAATACAGCTTCATCTTTCAAAGCCAATGTCTGCTATGGTAAACTGGGGGATTTTATTTTGACAGCGAGATACTTGCTTGGCAGTTATTACTGAAGAGAAATGATCTTGGGACTTCCAATTATTTTTATTCTTAAAAAAAAAAAAAAAGCCCTCTAAGCGTCAGTGTTTGCCTTTGGGGAGAAACTCTTTCAAGCATGTGTGACCTGGACCCTTGTTTTTCAGAGCAGCTGCAGAGCCTCAGCTGAGCCCCCCCACCCCATGCAATGGGGAGCTGGGGCATGGGGCGAGGGGGGGACCCCGGCTCCAGCACCCTGCTGCAGCCTGCCAGGGTGGCAGCCACGGCTCCACAGCACCGTGCTGACTGCTGCTCCGTGCTTCTGGGTTTAAGGCAGTGCCATGTTTAGGATTGCTGATGCTTCCTGCAAGACACTTGCAGATGCTGGCTGCAGAAGGCTTGGAGAGACAAGAATTTTGCATGTTGTAACAAAAGGAGCTCAGAAACTTGGCCTGATCCAGTTGAGAGGCATGAAATTTCCTGATTGCAGCTCGAGACTTTCATTAAATAACCATATGGTGAGCCATGGTGCAGAGGTAACCATGTTCCCCCTCCGTGCCACGAGCTAATCCTGCAGGAGCTGCTGGTGCTGCAGGTGTGAGTCCCAGCCGTGGCAATTCCCGTTTGCCATCCCTTCTCCTGGTGCCATCGTGAAATGGGTGTTTTATTCTTGCTGCTGTTGTTGCTCGCTTCTTTCTTGAAAAGAAAACCCCAAAGAACGTTAAACTGTGTCTGTGTCTTGGCAACTCAACTGCACGAACAGATTGTGCTTCAAAAAAATGGCAAAGTTTCAAAATATTGTATTCTGTGAAGAAGAGACAAGGAAAATAAACTCCCCAAAGTGCAGATTTTATTTCACCAGAAGGCGGAAGGCTTTTAATATTTATTTGGGTTTGGCATTTTGCTACCTAGTTCTTCTACCACTTGTGAACCACGATAAGATTAAATGCTGTACAACCTGTTCTGGTTCACGTTCAAATTAGGTTAATTTCCAGTAGGTTCATTTTCACGCTTCCAGAGCTGCCTGAGAGCAGGTTCCTGAGGTTCGCGTACAAATCCACAACAAAACCAAAATGCAAAAAGGAAAGAACGGAGCAAATTTGTGCTTGTTTCTCTTTTGATTTTTGTTATGTGAATGTCAGTGGGGATGGATGGTCGATGTATGTCAGGAGGCGGCTGGTGAGTGTTAACAGGAAGAGTTCAGCTCTAGAGCTAAAGAGGCAGTTCCTGCCTCCGTGGGCAAGGTGGCAAATTTCTGTGTTGATTTCCTCATGCAAAATAAGGAGGGATACTGCTTTTCATGTGCACAGGTTGTCTTGTTTGCTTGAGCTGTGAGAGGATGCAGACAGGTTTTCGGAAGCAGAGAGGTCACTGGGATGGCAGACTTAGAAACTGTCAGCAAAATGGGTTTTGTTTGCCTGCACTGCAAGACCTGTATTTTTGAGATTCCTTTTTTAGCTAAAACACAACAACATCCAGAACACTGTTACCCATTTAGCATCCTGTTAGAGCTGATGTGCGCTTGGCACTGCTTGGGCAAGAAATGGTATCTAGAGATCTAGCGCAGCAGGGCTTGCTTCTCAGTTGTGCCTTCTAGAGACCCTTCTAGTACAACCAGAGAAAACTAGAAGGAAAAGGGTCACAAAACAGCTCTGCTAACTGTAGTAATTTCTCCACTTGTTTTTACGATGATTTTTGCTTCCTTACACACGAGCTTTTACCTCTTGGGAAAACTGAGAGCTGTTCTTCATGGTTCCGAAGTGACCTTGCTGCTTTTATTTTGCCTTTTCTATGTTAGACTGAAAACTCCTTGCAGCAGAGAATTGTCTTCCCCCCCCCCCCTTCCCTTTTGTAAATTTGCAGCTCTGTTGATTTCTAATACCAATAGTGAGTGTGCACAGTGGTTTCCAATAGATAGTTTTCCCACAAGGTGTCAGCTGGGTTGTTGCAGCCTGTCCCATCCTGGAATGACTCTGCCAAAAGGAGCAAGTATGATCCTGTCTTTTGGAGCAGACAAGGTGGGAGGAAAAAAAAAAAAAAAAGATGAAAAGACAGGCAATCTGAATTGACTGATTGCTTCAAAAAGGTCATTTTCAGTTCTGGGTGCCTGTGCTTTGATCTAGTGCCCCTTGGCACTGGGATGCACAGACATCTATTGACATGAGTTTGTGTCAAGAGGAAAAACAAACTCAAACATGTAGGTAAAGCTTGAAAGAGAGTGCTGGGAATAGAGAGAGAGTAAAACTCATGCTTAAAAGAAAGATAGTAATTGATATAAATTGTTAGGTTAAAAAATGTTTTAATGGCTAAATTAGATGCTTGTGCCTTTTTTGGGGACCAGAGATTTTATTACACAGCCAAATAGCCAGATGTTTACCTTGGGGTTTCGGTGACATGACTTATGTTTTCAGGTTATTTTATCCATGAAATCAAAACCCCATGCTGAAATGTCCCTGTATATGTTTAGTCATAAAAAGGTTCTTGTATTTCTCTAGTCTGCCTGGCTCTTGTGTCTGCTGGCTTGGACCCCCTTTACAGGAGAGCTTGCATTTGAACTGCTTCAGAGCTTGAGCTTTATCCAGCTCAGAAAAGCTTGGCTGGTCAGTGTGAACAGAAACAAATGGCTTTGAAGCCTGCAAACTTAATTCTGCTTTATTTTTGCTGGGTTTGCACAACTTTAATGACCAAGAGGTGAAAACATCCATTTAAACAGAATCAGAATCTGATTCTGGACTTTCAGCTTCAACTTAAAAAGATTTTTAATCCTGCCAGCATTTGCAGTTATGTATCTGGAATGGTTTAAAATCTTAGAAACATTTTAAGGGATCCTACGTGGGTAGGGCTGACGAAGGAGAAATACCTTTCACTTTGCATTTTCACATGGCCTGCCTCTGCCAGAGCTCTTGCCTGTTTTCTGTACCAAGTTGGCAGCCAGACCTTGCAGGTCTAAATGAAGCCTTACTGAACAAAGGCACTTTATGTTTTGAACTCTGTGCCCTGAGTCTACACCACCAGCCTGGCCGGGCATTTATGTTAAATAAGGTCAACAAATATAGACAAGCTGTGTTTTGCAAATTAAAACAAAACAAAACAACAAAAAGGTGCCTTTCTTTAATTCTGCCTCTTTCTTGTTTTGCAGGCAAGAAGAGAAACCCTGGGCTGAAAATTCCTAAAGAAGCATTTGAGCAACCACAGACAAGCTCCACGTAAGTCTGCAAACACTAAGGCAGAATAAAAAGAAAACCACGAACCCCAGCTGCCTTCCAGCCTTTGCTAGTGCCTTTGCTGCCACGGCCAGGGGCCGGCAGCCGGTCACGGCCAGCGCCTGGGGCTTGTGCTTGCAGGGCTGGGATAACGGAGACCCTTCACAAGGAAGAGAAGCAAAACGCCCAGGTTCATTTTGGCACCATTAGGGAGGATAATAATAGCCCTTGTAATTCTCTTGTAGCCCCAGGTACAAGCCAGGGGATCTGAGCCCATCACCCTTTGTTCATCGCTGCCCATGGTACATGTTTTGTGCTGCTTAATGATGTGCCCAGGAAAAGGAAAAAAAACAGAATGGGCACCTGATTTTAACTGGTGTGGCACTTTGGCCACCCAGTTTGAGTAACGTGCATTTGGTCAAGGCATAAAAATGCATCCCCTTCCCTACATACTCAGCCTTGCAAAAGAAAACCTTGTGCTTTCAAGACAGTTTGTGCAACTCCAGCCTGCTTGGCTTTCTTTACTTCCTTGAGGACTGACTTTTATTAGCCTGTTAACCCCCGCTCTGTGCCTTAGGTAATCATCTACAGCGGTGTTAGGCCTTTAAGCCCATTTAATCCATACAGGTTGGTAGATGTTTGGTGCTTGCCACCTGCCTTGCCTTTCGCAATGAATCTCTGTGGGTTCCTGCGTGGGGAAGTTGGGTGTGAGAAATGCCAACTCCAGCAGCTTCCTTCCTGACCCCTTTTTGGGGTGACTTTGTGGATCTTGGCTGTATCTGTTGATCCTGCAAAGCTAGGAGACTGGCTGGGCTGCTCAGGGCTACTTAGGCTGCTGGCCTGAAGGTGCGAGGGGATGGCCTGAGGGACCACGAGGGCTCTATTTACTCACTGAAGGAAAATTGATCTTTGTAAGGATCATTTCACATCTTTTCCCTTTTCTCTCCTACAGGCCACCCAGAGATCTAGACTCCAAAGCCTGCATCTCCATTGGCGAGGAGGTAAGGCTAGGAGTTATGGTGAGAAGACAACCTCTGGGGACAGGTGACCTTCCAGGGCTGGCTGCCGTGGTGCTGGCTGCTTGTCCAGGCAGGCTGCTCAGGGGATTGCTTAACTTCAACCCTCCAAGAAAGAGCAGATTAATAAACACCAGCTATTAAAAAAAAAAAAAATGTAGCCCATTTTGCTTGTGGGAAGGCAGTTGCTGGATGAATTGAAGCTAAGAAGAGCCAGCCTGGGAGCTTGTGGGAGCCCTGACAGCCACCTTCAGCCACAGACAGCTGACGAGCCTCTGGTGTTTGTGCTTCTCCAACAAGGGCTGTCTGCGTGGGACCGATGGCCCCATGGCCAGCTGCAGTGTGACCTGCTGGTTGTCATTACTCTGATGACATGCCCCCACATGCTCACCCTTTGCATCCCATGATACCTGCATCCCTTTCATGTTTTCCACCTTGGAAATGTGTTCCTTGCCTCAGTAAGGTGCAGCTAATCCCCTGGAAATAATGATTATAAAACAAGGGGATTGCTAACGGCAGATTTTACTCTCATTTGCAGTTCCTTTGGTAATTTAAAGCCTTCATCCAAAGTATTTCCCTTCACTGATATTGAAGGCCATCACATCAGGTTTCTAACTCAGGGTAGATCCTTCTGTCATGCAAGCAAATCCTTCTGACAGCATGGAAACCAGTCCACCTGATGTTCTAAAAAAATAGCAGGGAAAAAACAAAACCGAGGACAGCTGTTTTGATAGGCAAAAATGGCACAGCAGCATTCATAACAGCACTTTAAAGCTGGGCAATAAATTTATTAGGTGCAAAAGATAGGCCTTGGTGTCAGAGAGTTAATTTATGAAGTGAAATACTAATGCAGTAGCGGTTTATACTATCTTTGGATGCTTTTCTTTCAGTTTTAATTTTATATTTTCCCTGGCATGGAGCAGGGGCTGGAAGGTGGAAGGAGTGTGAGGCTGGAAGGTGGAAGGAGTGTGAGATGCCTCTGGAGCAAAATGATGCAGCACTGAGGCAGAGAAAATACCTACTGCTAGAGCAAACACCCGCTCCAAGAAAATAAAAATCCCCTGCGGTCCTAGGGATGAGGAAAAGCTCAAGCAATCCAAAAAGGCTCCATGCATGGAGGCAGAGAGCCCATGCTGGAGGTGCAAAGAGAAATGCACTTGTAAAACCCAGAGCTCAGTTTTTTTACAGACGCAGATATGTGGCTCTCTCGGAAGGACTGACATACCATGGCTTGCATTTCTGCCAGATCTGCTGCCTATTTGTCCATCCGGTTTCCTTTAGGATGTGCTCCCTCTTCCACCAGCCTTTCTACACTCACCCCTGATCCCTAGGGAAAGCCACTTTCCCTCCTCTCCCTTTCAACTTTGCTGCTAAATTTAAGAATGGCCTTGAGAGAGTCCAAGTGCTTTTTTGGAGAGGGTCCCGTTGAACAGTAGGAGCAGTGTCAGGCAGTCAGAGATGTTTAAATGTCTGCTGTTACACAAAACTGTTAGTCAGGGCTCCATTTGCAGGCGACATAGCTGCAAGTGAATGACCGGGAGCCCGAGTGCACAGTAACGCAGTGTACGGGCCCTGCACGCTGTGGCATCCCCAGCCAGCACATTTCAGGCTGCAGGTTTTTTTTCTGCTGTGCCGGCAAAAAACGGTGTGGGATTATGTGCTGTGAATCAGTTCATTATAACCCGGTTCTTTCTGTAGGATGATTGACTGATGTGGTGCGTTCAGCAAACAGAATGGCTGGTTTTAGTAGCAAAAGCATATTTTAAAGATCCAAAAAAAATAATGAGCAAAAAATAGAGCCTGCTGCACAATATCACGGCAGAAAGGAGAAAGGCAGGTTAGAATGCAGGGCTCCAAACAAAGTCATCCTTTGTGTAAGGCTGGGAGAAAGACATCTCAAATGCTAGACAAAATAAATCCTCCGTGGTTTAAAAATGGGGCACACTCAACTAATATTTGGCCCATCTACAGGTCTGGAGAAATAAGCTTTTACAGGCCTTAAGAAAAACTGGAGATATTTCCATGATTGTTTGTGGGAGGAGGAGGATGGAAGGAGGAAGTGTTTCCTGGGGGAGAAGCTGCTGTGGTGTTTCCCATCTCAGCCCTTAGAAGATGGAGAAGCTGAAAGAGCGAGCAGCTAACGGTGGCTGGAAGGGGCACTCGGGTGCAGGTGGCTGGGGAGAGAGCATCCCACCAAAGGAACCGTCCTTCCTGCTCCTGCCCTGCTCAGGATGCTCATCAACATGGGCTCCCTGCTTATGCTATTACAAGGCATAACCTCTTCGGAACTCTTTCAGAACCTCTGCTAACTGCTGCACGGTAGTTAATCCTGACAGCCTCTGAGGACCGTGATTCTGTTTCTAGCCTCATGAACACAGATAGGGAGGGGGATGCACAAAGGTGAATTTATGTGCCAAGCAGGGCTAGATTTTAGGGGTGGTTCACTCCTTGCATAGCATGTACGTGCAACAGTCAGCTTCGCGCTGATGGTTTTTTGCCCCGCAGAACTTTGAGGTGAAAGCTGATGACCTGGAGCCCATCTCCGAGCTGGGACGAGGTGCGTACGGGGTGGTGGAGAAGATGCGACACATGCCTAGCGGGCAGATCATGGCAGTGAAGGTAGAGTGAGCCTCCTGAGGTGCTTTGTGTCTGTATCGTTGTGTGTGGACACCCTCTGCGCTCTTGTTTGTGCACAATCCTAATCTTCCTTGTTCTGATGCATGCCTTTACTGAGATTTGCTTCTTCCCTTATGAAATCCTCTTTCTACACTGGGGTGAAGAGCGCTGATTAGATTTGGCCCATTTAACCAAGAAAAGGCATGTGTTTTAAAAGTATGATGCTCAATGTTTTTCCAGCATTATAGCGCGTATCAACATGTTCACCTTCTCTATTCCTGTTTTCACAAAGATTTTACAAGCTATTTGCCATGATTTTTTTAAATGTACACATTTTTTCTATGTAAATAGACTCTCAGATTCAGGGCTCTGTACCGTAATTGCAAAGAAGAGTGTACTGTAAATTTTATTGCATAAGATAATTTTCTTCAGCTGGGACTTTTTTAGTCTCTTTGGAACCGGAAATTTTTGTTGAGATTTTCACATTTTGTCTGCTACATTGGGATCTTGATTCATGACAGGCTTCTAGATGCTACTATGAAAAGTTTTCCTAACAACAGTTTAGACTCATAAGCTTGCAGCTTAGGGAAAGAGCCATGGGAAAATTTGTATTTTGAGAAGAACCAATTTTTGCTTGGCTGAATTTTAGCTCAAGTTTCCTTTCAGAACAAGAGAAAAGAAAAAAGATGCAGAGCTGGAAGTTATGAGTAAGCTGAAGAAAAATTCTTAGCTCCTCAGTTGTGGATAGACTTTGCTGTGGATGTGTCTCAGGGCCTCTGTGCTCTGCATTTGGTCTTCTTGTTTGCTTTGGTGTTCACCAAACTGCAAAAGACCTCTCTGAGTATGATGGAAGGTCTGAAGAGGTTAGGGCAGGAACATTCAGGCTATTGCATCTGTGATGCTGAACAGTTTAATTCTGTCACATTACTGACCTCAAGTGGCTTTGGCCAAGGAGCCTGGAATATGTGTGTGACCTGTGTTGGACTGTATCATGCCCCTTTGTGGTGCTTCCCAGCTGAGGGTTTCCAGGTATTTCATATAAGTGACCTCTCTTCCGTGGGAGACTGGGAAATGTCCATTTTCCAAAGCCAAGGGGAGTACATGGGCTCTGGCTGCAGGGCTAGAGCCCTCTCTTGTGACAAAAGTCTGCTGATGTAAATAATGTCCACTGCAGCTCCAGAAGTCATGGGTTTCCACCAGCCCAGAATTGGATTTCCTGCTCCTTTGTCCTTGCTCAAGCCTTAGTGACTTCTGGCTGTTGCAAAAAGAGTGGCATTGCAGGGAAGAGCCAAATCACCTGCAGTTTGGGCTGAGGTGAGAAGACCCCTTCAACCTCCATTGCCTTGTGTTGCCCTGGGGTGCTCCTACTGCGCGTGTTCTGCTTGTGATGTGCTTATGATAAAGAGGTGTGATAAAAAGGTAACACAAAGAAATGTGATAAAAGGGTAAAAGTGTGATGCCAAGGCACTGTGGTCAGCAAGGGTATGGCTGTGGTATGGAGGTGCTGACAGCCAATGCTGAAATGCTTTGTCTTCCAGCGGATCCGAGCCACAGTGAACAGCCAGGAGCAGAAGAGGTTATTGATGGATCTGGATATCTCCATGAGGACGGTAGATTGCCCCTTCACTGTCACCTTTTATGGGGCACTTTTCCGAGAGGTATGGCATCCTGGAGATTAGCTGTGCTACTGCTGGGAGATTGGATCCTCTCCCAGGCTCTGAATTCCCATGCCTAGAATCACTCCGAGAGCCAGGGATTTAATCTCCATCTAGACATGGAGACTTGGTACAATATGAGTTTGCTCAATCCCTGCCTAAGGATCTGTCACGAGGAGAGATGCGGTCCCACGTGAGGAGGAGCCAAGAGCAGCCAAGCCCCAGTGCCAGGAATGTGCGAGTCCTTTGTGCTGAGACATTGGAGCTTGGTAGTGAGTTTGAGTGATGGGGATGGCCGGGTGCTGAGGACATCGACTCACAGCCTGGTCTGTTAGTGTTAATATTGTCCTGACTTGCAATGAGAAAGCCACATGGAGGAAAAGTGTGGAAAGCTCTAAAAGACAAGATTTATTGAAGGGTTTTAAGCATAGCTCTGCTGAGCTGAACTTTTCCTGGCTGAGTATTTGCGGTGACCTGAACATGTAGGAGCCTCAATCTCGATAACTTTCTGGGCTCCTAAATCACTGGGACTCTGCTCTGGGAAAAGCAGATAATAAGAGATACTAAATGTGGTAGTGAAGGTGGACAGCACTTAATTCCAGCTGGAGAGGAGGGAAAAAGAAAGCCCAGTACAGTTTTGGTGAATGCGTTGTAAAAGACAGCGAAGAGGCAAACAGGCCAGCAAAGGGCAAGTGCCAAAGAAGACCTTTGCGTCTGAAAGAAAAGGAAAAGATGCTTCGTTCCAGTAGGCAATATTTGCTTTCTTTATCCTCTAGGGAGATGTGTGGATTTGCATGGAGCTGATGGATACCTCACTGGACAAATTCTACAAACATGTCATTGACAAAGGCCTGACGATTCCTGAGGACATCTTAGGGAAAATAGCTGTCTCTGTGAGTACTAGCAGGGTGAGAAGGGAAGGGGAAGGGTGCTTCTCTTTGAAGCCAAGTCCTGCGTGACCCAAGCTCCCTGCTGTATTTGTACCATGAAGAGCATGGTCCATGGGCCAGCACTTGTGAGCATTCCTAGCTGGCTTCCAGCATCTGGTCTGCAGCGATGTTATTTATAAACCGTAAATAACCCAAAATGTGCCTATACATGTAATTGAGAGACAGCACAACGTTAGATGTGGGGAGGGCCCTGCAGCTCCTTTGCCTTTTCATTAGGGTCCTGGAACCCCTGGGTGATCCCCAGGTACCTGCCGTCACCATGGGCTGCTGTGAGGGTGCAGGACTCACGGGAGATGTAGTTCCTTCCCTCTAAGCAGATCTGGTGAGGATGGGGTGGGTGAAGCTAGACAGCATTTCCTCCTCATCATGGTGCTACCAGGTGTGATTTACTCTAGATTTGTTGTTTCAGATCGTAAAAGCACTAGAACACCTACACAGTAAGCTCTCCGTGATCCACAGAGGTAAGTGCCAGGCACACAGCCATGACCATGCTGGTGTCTCTCTGCCCTGCACTGCATGCTTTTAGCCTTGCAAGGACAGGCCTTGCAGCCAGGCACAGGGCTCCCAAAATATCCGAGGTAAAATGGGCCTTTGACAGAAAAAATATTCTCCAGCGTCTCATGACTAGCAAATCCTAGTCAGAGGAAATGTCTGCTGGTTTGCTTGTTAAAGACTGCATGCTGGTCCCAGTGTTTCCCCAAGATGGAGGAGAAGCGAGCTCCAGCCTGACCACGCTGGCAGAGAAAGGGCTGTTTCCCCCTGGCTTGCATTTCTCTAGTGCATGGTCTAAATCCCTGGTCTGCTCCAACACCTCTGTGAAATTATAAACCAGATTTTTCCTTCTGACCTTGGTGGGCTTTGGATCAGGCTTTGCAAAGGCTTCTTCCCCAGCTTGATGGCTCCATGCTGACGTGCAGTGAGAGATGTCTCCATGTCAGCGTGATGCTTCATGCAGTGATCTAACCATACTCATCCCCTTCTGTGAGCTTCCCTGAGCAGCAGTGGGGCAGAATAGTTTCATACCTAAAATATCATCAAGTCAAGTCATAAATACCCTCCTTAAAGTCTTCAGACATCTTCCTCTCTAGAGCAGCTCAAAGATGCCATGAACACACTTAGAAAGAAACAAATTTGCAAAATTTGCAAAAAATTGTGGCTGCTTGATACCTTTCTTTTTAAAAGGTCTTTTTCAATTTTTTTTTTTGTGAGGAAAAAGCCCTCTCTGGAATGTGTGAATGCAAGGGAAAGGAACATCTGAAGTGAGCAGAGTTCAGCTCCAGCAGGCAGTCACATTTTCTATGTTCTGCATGTGGCTGAGGGTTGAGTTTCTGCCTTCTGTATCATTTACAGTGGTTGGAAAATGCTGCTTGGCTTCTGGATTTCTGTTTACTTGTTTGATTCCCACTGAAAATTGTCTTATTTCAGCATAGTAACAGATGGGTGAGGATCTCAGATACCTGAAGCTTTTGATTGCAAAATGCTGATTAGAGAGCAATGTTAATGAACCGTAAACCACCCAATTCTAATAGGCAGGACTGAAGCAGCTTCTGGCTTCCTTTGGATGTTGTTTCAGCTCTTCTGTTTAATAGTTTATCACATGCAGACAGAGGACCTTCTTGCAGAAGAGAACTCTTATTTCTGAGTGGCAACAGGGAAAGGATTGCTCCCTTTTGAGAATCAGTGCTGGGACAAGAGAAAACAGGGTGGCCTGCGCCACCTGCCCATTGCTAAGATTACATCTGGGATTAGCCTCTCAGGGAGTGATTGCCTGCTGTGCAGGAAAGCACCTCCACGCTCTCGTGGATATCACTTACTAGCTTTTTTATGTGCCTTATTTTCCCTTTCTGATGTTGATTATAACTGCCTTCATGAGCGTGATGCAAGTGTGAATGCACCGAGGATTTATAAGGCCGTGATGGGAAGCAGAGAAATCTGTCAGTAATAAATAGATGAGACACTGGCCTGATTTCCATAAGGTGTGGAGCACCCACACTCCTGCTGCTGCTCACATTGCCTTCAGGCTTGGTATCCTTAAATTCAGAGGCCATTTCTGAAATCCTGAGCCTTGTCTTAGTTTACTGCTCCCTCCTTCCCCTGCGACCCCTGCTCCTCTTCACCCTTTCCTGCACACCCTTCATCCTTTCCCCGTGGGTTTTTTCTTTTGCTGGCATGAGACCAGATCCAGCTGGGGACTTGCCAGAGCTCCAGCCATTTGCAGACAGCTTCTGGAGGTGCCCCCAGCCCTGCCAAGCTGTTCCCCTGTGAGAACTCTGATGTCCGTGGCCATCCCCTGCACAGTGGGATGCAACGGTTACGTGCAGGGTTCCCTCCCGCACCCCCAAATCAGAGAGGGGTCTGCAAGTGAAGGGACACTTGCAGGACACATGACAGGCCCATGAGGCTGTCACCTGAACGTGCAATAGCCGAAGCCAGGGTTTCTGGCTTGCACAAAGTGCAGGGCTCTGCACGGACACCTTTGGTGCCCTCTGCTGATGCGAAGCTCTTTGGCTTTTCTTGGCTTGGCACAGCCACCCGTGCCAGACAGTGACTGTGGTGTGTGTTCCTTCTTGCAGATGTAAAGCCCTCTAACGTGTTGATCAATACGCAGGGGCAGGTGAAAATGTGCGATTTTGGAATTAGTGGTTACCTCGTTGACTCGGTTGCTAAAACCATGGATGCAGGATGCAAACCCTACATGGCTGTAAGTTGAGCCGTGGAGAAGCTGCGCGTGAAAGCTGCTGCGGGACAGCCAGAGGAACATGAGCCTGGGCATCGGGTCATCTTAAAGGGGGAAGGATCAGCCTCCGGCATGTGTCCTGGGGACTTGTTTTGGAAGATGTATCTTTGTAAAGGGGCAGAGAGGGGAAACAGATCTCATGGGTCAGATCAGATCTCCTGGGCACAGCTTCCTGCTGTGTTATCACCTCCCTGTGACCTTGGAGAAGGCTCTGTAATTACTTCATGTTGCGTTTTTGCTATTTGCCCTGTGGGGACAACAGTACTTTCCATCTGGGAGGGAAAAGTCCCCAGGGATTGGGTCCCTCAGACTCCTCCTGGGAGCTGCTGTTCAGAGTTCACCCTGTGTGGAGTGCTGGCACAGGTGAAAGTGGTCCTGCAGAATTGGGACTTGCCACCCCCTGTGTGCCAGATGTGCCAGGTCAGCTCCACCACCTCAATCCCTGGGGCAGGTACTGTCTGCTTCTGGTGACCCATTCCACTGCCTGCCCTTACTGGCAAGGACATGGGACCACATCTGGCCCCAAGACAACCAAGAGAGCAAGGTGGCAGCATGGGCTAAGTGGTCCTGGCCTGCCACACTTGAAAGACCCATCTGAGGTTGGCGAGCCCTGGGGTGGGCACTGCACCAGGGCCACCCCTGTTCCTCACCTGCCTTTGTCTCTGTTCACAGCCTGAAAGAATTAACCCGGAGCTGAACCAGAAGGGGTACAGCGTCAAATCTGATATCTGGAGCCTGGGGATCACGATGGTAGGGTGACCTCTGGGCTCGCAGGGATGCCGGCAGGGTTGGGTGTTGCTCGTGGATTCATTTTCCTCCCCAAAGTCCCCCTGACACTGGTGGCCCTGAGAGGTGGTGGGGTGGGAGTGGGAACGCAGCTCTGAGGGTAACCAGGGAGCACTCCGTGGGGTTGAGGGGAAGAGGTTGGAGCTGCTTTGCCAACTCCTTGCTGTCTTCGGCGGTGTTGGTGCGGTGTCCCTGTGGTGGGGCTGGCCCTGCTGCGGCAGCCGTGGCTGCCGGGAGATGGCAGCATGGGCTAAGGCAAAGGTGTCCGGTGCCGCACGTCTGTCGCCTTGGAACAGGTTGGATTTCGAGCACAAAAAAATAACTCCCAGTATTTAGCGATTAGCAAAGCCTCCCTCAGAAGAGGAGAGACGAGTAGTGTCACCCACACAATGTTTAGGGGGAATCCATCTGCTTGCAGAGTCACTTTGTAGTGCAGTTAGCCTTTGCAGCGCGGGTAGCTTCTTTCTCCTGCCACAACTGAGGGTAATGGAGGCTGGACTATGGAGGCTGCTGGGTGTCCTCAGGCCTCTCCCTTTTGCTGGGGGAGGTTAAGCAAGATGTTGTGGCCAGGTGGGGTAAGGAAATGCCACGTATTTCTGTGGGGTCTAAAAAACTACCCCCCTGGGTGGGCACACAGGCACCCACAATGTGTGTGGGGGTCCACCTGCAGTGGCTGAGCCGTGGGCCCTGTCTCTGCAGATCGAGCTGGCCATCCTGCGCTTTCCCTACGACTCCTGGGGGACGCCCTTCCAGCAGCTCAAACAAGTGGTGGAGGAGCCGTCGCCGCAGCTCCCAGCGGAGAAGTTCTCGGCAGAGTTCGTCGATTTTACCTCGCAATGGTAAAATGCCCTCTCGGCCTCACTCTCAACTCTCAACTCTCGCCATGTTGTGGGCAGGCCGAGGCAGGCAGGTGCCGGCGGCCTCTGGTGTCCCTGTCCCCACAGGCGTGTCTCTGGGGTACAGCCTGTCCCCACAGGTGTGTCTTTGGGGTACAACCCACATTTTTGAACAAAATAATCCCCGGGGAAGGGATGGACCTTCGTGCCCTCACTGAGCCATGAGAGCGGGGCTGGGCCCTGGTGCTGTGCAGGCAACACACACCCTTTGCCAGAGCAGCAGCGATGGTGGCTGCGGGGTTTTCCCTGCCTGAGGTGGCATGGAACAGGCTTCATTGCTCTGGAGGGGCAGGCAGGACGGGATTTAGGAGACGTTCTCAGCCCGCTTGCCCCCACATTGAGAGCACAGGGGGTCCATGGCGGAGCCAGCAGCACGAGCAGCCATGGGCAGGCAGCTCTGCTGGGCCCCTCACGTCCCTGGGGCTGGCGTGGGGCAGGGAAGGGCAGCAGGGCTGCGTCCTCCTGCTGCCTCCTGCTCCCAGCGACACTGCCCGAGGGCAGGGACAGTGCTGGGTTTGCCTCATGGTGGCCCCTACCGGCAGCTGTCCCACTACCGGGGCCCTCCAGCTGCTGTGCTGCTTTCCCTGGGACTCGGAGCTGGAAACAGCGGGAGAGTTTGGCTGCGGTGTAGGAAAAGGGTTGGAGCAGATGCACGCTGTCTGGAGGTTGTGAGAGCTGCATAAAAGCACAGGCTCTCCCAGCACCCGAGGAGACTCACAGCTGCCCTCATGGTATGGTTCAAAGAGAGCTGGCAGCAGCCCTGTGGCTCCTGACTGCTTCTCCCTCCAGCTTCCCTGGAAACCGCCTGGGAGGCATTTTTATTTTCCAGGCGCTGCAGTGCCATCCGTGGCTTGCCAAGTTGGCAGGTGGATGGTGGGTTTGCGTGGTAGCCAAGAAAGGACAGCAGATCGACAAATACAGAAATGTGAGACTGTTCCCGAGCTGCCAGCATCAGGGCCTGGAGCCCGGCCGGCTCTGCTGTGACCCGGGAAGGGGATTATCAGCTGCTCCTGCCTGGGGACTTTAAGTACTAATATTCAGATTCCTCCGAGTCTTGTTCATACATGTTTTTGAGGTCCCCACGGTTCAGCTGCATGCCTCCCTACCAACCCACCCTGGGGAATACCTGCCTGTGCCCACACGGCTCTGTGTCTGTCAGAGGTGGGAGCTGGCTTGGAAAAACCCTCTTACAAAATGCCCACTGTTTTTGCAAGGCCCACGCTGAGATTTTGGACCAGCTGCCTTTCTCCCATGCTGCTGGCTCACTACTTGTTATTGCAAAGTTGCCTGTTTGTGCCAGGCAGGCTGTTGTTCCCCACTGAATATTTTGTTTTTGCAAGCACGGTGTTGTGCAGCTATAGCTGTGGGCTGATATAGGAGTAAGATATCCACAGCCGTTCATGATAGTTGCAGTGGGAAGAATGACCCAGCGTGAGAAGAATGAGTCTTGAAAGCTCATGCTTGTGCGAGCACATGGCAGTTCCTGCCTTTGCATATCCTATCCTCCAAGATCACTGAAGATCCCTCAAAGCCAGTGGAGTGGCATGGACTCGGGAAAAGTGCGCTTTGGCTGCAGATTACACTAGTTTAGTGTTGTTGGAGTCTGAGAATTTATTCTGACATCAAAGCAGGTCACATCAGTGCAGTGTATCAAGATTGGCCGGGCTTAGAACTATGTCAGATTCAAGAGGTCGCAGAGTGACTCTTACCATCGACTGCTTGGGGCAGCAAAAGTCTGATTACCCGTAGCCCCTGCAGGGAAGTTCCTGGGATGTCTGAGTCAGGATCAAATCCAAGTATGGCTCTTTGTTTCTGAAGATGTGCATTGATTTCCATTTTCCATAACTTGTCACCAGAGTCCTGGTATTAACCTGGGACCAAGGTTTTTGTAGAGGATCTAAATTAAGAAGATTGTACCCAGATCCTGCTTCTGGACACACCTATCCTTCAAATTTACCTTAGCATCTGGGCTTGGCCTGCTTTTGAGTTCAGAGGATGTGACACATCCCGTACCTTCAGTTCGGCAATATTGGCACGTATCGTTACTAGGTTTCTCTGTTCATTCACAACATGACACTAAACATGAGTCCTCTACACACAGCAAGCAGGAAATATCTATTCAGTGTGTGTCCTCCGCTTCCTCTGGACTCCGGCAAATCCCAGCAGAGGAGCGACTTATCATCACTGAGGTTCTCACTTTTGTTTTGCTCAGTGTGACACCTTTTCCCCGCCACCGACGTGTACGTGTGTGAAGATCTTTTCAAGTTGCTCCAAGTGTCTTTCCCCTAAATACACTGTCAGGAAGTGAGTAGAGATTACGTCCTGTCTTTTAAAAGCTATTTTCTGCTGGAGGGAAACCAAAATAACTTCCAACTACAACCCTCCAGAGCCATCTGTTGTAGGAGAGGAGAAAAAAAGGATGTCCCATGTAACCGTCCCCGCTGATAACAGCACGATGATAAACAAATAGTTGTACATGTGCTTTGGAGCCACTTGGTCACCGCTCCCAATCAGAGGTTGGAGGCTATATCCATTCCTTAGTTGCTTGCTGGCCTACTGGATAAGTACCTAAAAAACCAATTGTACCTGTTCCTCCAGCAACAGGCAGTGTCTGGACTGGTATATATGGTGGCTCCAGATCTTGTTTGACCTTGAGCTCACCGCACTTGTGTGTACCCACCATTGTATATTATACAGGGCCTCTGTGCAGGCTGTGTTGGCTGTAGGTGTCCTCAAGGCCTAAGCTGTTTGTTTAACATGTGGATGAGTAGTTGAACTTATTCTACAGGGTATGAAACCTTGCTTTCTTCATGGTATAATTTTATGGCCTTGCTCTAAATTGCATACAGAATGTAACTTTTAATTTTTTTCTTTTTTTCTTCCTCATTAAAGCTTGAAGAAGAATTCCAAAGAACGGCCAACATACCCAGAGCTTATGGTGAGTGTGCCTGCATTAAGCAGTGTATTGGTTCAGAGCTGAGATGAATTAGAATGAGATGCTGAAGATGGGGTTTTCAATAGTGGCTGGTGATACGGGATTCTTAGCATCTCTTTTTTTGATAAGAGATGTGAGAACCGTGGCACTTCAGGGTCTTGCGAGGGTGAGTGCAAATCAGAGATGCTCTTTGAAATTTTGTTCAGGTGCTATTCCAGTCAGATCAAGGGAGAAAAGTATGTGAAAGCAGTTAACAGATTTGCTAAGGGACAAAAATGAGGCTGTGAAGAATCAGCTGGCAAGGATTAAATCCTCCTCTTGGGTTTGTGCGATGGCTTCAAACATCTAAGTCAAATGCATGCACCATGGATGCTCGACATGGGCTGCAGGAGCTGAGTGGCCTGCTAGGCTTTATGCTGTGGTGCCTTGGAGAGGAGACTTTTTGGATAGAGTAATTCCTGGATGTTAGGGACAGAGACGAGTCTGTGACTAATAATTCCGGTTATTGAATTTCATCTGCTGCTTAGAGACTGTTTGCTGTGAGCATGTCTAGGACAGAGGAATTACTAAGGAAAAATATGCTGATAAAGGCTTATGATGGGGGAAATACAATGCAGTGCAGGGCTTTGAGGTCAGATGCACTTAACTGCTGATGAACTCCCAGCAGTGCATTCACTGGTGTATACTCAGCCAGAGCTCTGGGCTGGAGCTGGCAAGAACAGGGTCTGTGGTGAGATTTTTCTGCTAGAGCTCCACAGCCTCATGGATTCTCTCTACCCTGACTTTCTGGTATTGATCCTGGTGCTCCTAGTAGCCGGCAAAAAGCTCCCATAAGCACTTAGTCCCTTTTTTACTCTCACCTGATTCACAGCTTACTGAAGGAAGGAAAATGCTTAATTTTGTTATTTCTGAAGATCCTGACCCAAACGTTTGCCTGTCCCTACATGCCCACCCCATCCAGTGCCACTGACAAGATCTTCTGGGTTAAGGGTGGAAACTGCTACAGAATTTCCTTGAGCGTTGCTGTCTCCTGCCTCATAGCTCACAGGACATGTGTTACACCATCCAGGGGGTCAGCTTCATTACTGCCTCATGCTGTCTGCTCAGAGGTGTTGGGACCTCTGTGGTGTGAAGATGCCAGGGTTTAAGGTGCTCTCTAGCTGCAAGACATGCTGGAAATCCATGTACCTTTTGAACGTGAGTTATAAGCAATGAATAATTCCTGTGGCGTTTCTTGCTGGGCCCTGTAATGCAATTAGACTATATATAGATCTGATTTACACACAGTTTGCCCAAATACTGGTTTCAAACAAAGGGAGGCCCGAGGTTTATGGCTTCCCCCCTTCCACCCCTTTTTTTTTTTTTTTTTTTATTATTGAATAAATACATATATATTTTAAGCAAATTTCTGAAGTTTGCCAAATGGCCTTTTATCAAAAAGGTTCACCGGAGCAGCTCCGTCTGTTGCAGCATTTATACCCATTGGCAAGCGAGTGCATTTCTATTGAATTAGGTTCTTGGATCACCTCTTCAGAGTATCTCAATGCTGTGGTATTTTATGGCTGACACGAATGTTGTGAGGTCCTGTGGTTGAGAGTTGCTGTTTCGTTGGGGTTTTTTTCTCCCTCCTCTCTCTCTTACAGCATTAAGTTGCGGTACTGGATTGGACTTGTCATTTAGACCAAGACTGCTCCCTTGCTTTCCTGTGGAATTGAGGTTTCTTATGGAAAATATGACTCTGTGCTATCTTGAGCATCAGGAAAACTGATACGGATGCTTAATTTCATTTTAAAACCCACTTCCCCAGGTGAAGTGGAGCATGAAACTACTGCAGGACTGGTGGTCTGCGCATTGCATGGAGCACATCCCACCTGGCATGGGGTGTTTTGTGCTGTAACCAGACTCAGTTGTGAAGGGGTTGGGTTTGTTGAGAGATGGGGCTGGAGGCCACAGCTACCACCCATGTCACGCTTGTGGGTGCTTCCAGGCTGCAGTAGATCTGCTTTGGGTGTGACTTAGCTGGGATGTGAAAGCAGTGGCATCACACAGGGATAATAATGTAGCAGGCCATTTGGGCCATCTTTCTGGGAGTTATTTAGGACACTTTGATTCCCATGACTGTCTGACCCAGGGAGACCTTAAATTATATCTGGATCCTTGCCTCAACCATTTCAGCTCTGTTTCCCACATAATTGGGCTTCCTCTTCCTTGCTGGTGTGTCTTTGGGTCGCTTCCCGGCTGCCCAAAGCTGCCTCTTTTTATTCACTGGATAACCTTCCACTCAAGTCCACCTTGGAAAATCTCTTTTCTTTGCTCTTCTTCTCCCTCCACTTTGCCACTGCCATAAACGATCATTGAAATAGCCAATGCCCAGGGACAGAGGTGAGGAGCAGCTTTAAAAAACCCTGGAAACCCCAAATTGTCTTTAAAAATCTGCCTTGAAATGAGGTGGTCAGGAATCAAACCAAGCTTCTTCAGCCTGCATATGGGAAGCACTACAGCATTTTGCACAAAGTGATAGTCACCTGTGAGCTCCACTGGGCCTCAGTTGCCTTTTGGTTCTCTCTCACACCCTCCATGCAAATAAATGCAATTAACTGCCAGGACAGTGGGTGTCAAAGTGTTTCAGTGATTTCAGGTGGAAACTGGCTGATCACAGCTGATGTGTTGCAGCCCCTGGTAGCAAACTCAATCACTAGTACTAGCAGAGAGGGGCTTTACTCTTTCTGTCAGGGGGCTTTTGTGTTTTTTTTTTTTTTCCCTTACACTTATTTTTCCATTTGTGCTAAATGTAGGCAAGATTTTCTGGCAGGATGTCTTCCCGTGTTGGTCACGATTAAGTAGTTAAACATATAACTGTGGATGGCTTTCCAGCCGGGATGGCTTTCCTCTTTGCGGTAGTTAGGGGTAAAATAGCCATCTCCTGCTGTGAGTATGAGCAATTGCAGGGAAGAAATGAGACTCAAAAGTCACCAGAGGGTAAATACACAGATAAAGCAGGAAGCTGAGGGAAAAACCCACTGCAGTCAGCCTTCCTGCAAGGTTTTCCTTGCTCCTGTTGGAGCTGGCATGTGGTGCGGTGGGTAACCACCGTCTCAGGAGGAGTACGTCTCCTCCCAGGGCACTGCAGAGCTACAAGGCAGCGTGTACCGAAGGGTGCGATTTACTAGAGATGGAGGCAGTGTTTTTTATTACTTTCCCTTGTTTCGAAAGCAGCCCAGCTCAGCCCGCCTAGCGAGGGCAGGATCTAGGGGGAATCCGAGCCTTCCTCTTTAGAGGAAATCTGCAACCTTCATGATGTGGCCCCTCGGGCTGCCCAACTTATGTCAGCTGCAAAACATGGGAAGCCCAGTATTATGATGCTAGTGACAAAATCTTTTGCACTGTCTAGAAGGTTGTCTGAAAAGGGTTTTGGTTTGGTCCTCGATGTCGTGAATAACAAACATTTCTATTTTTTCTTTCTTCTCTTTCCCAGCAACATCCTTTCTTCACCCTGCACGAATCCAAAGAGACAGATGTCGCCTCTTTTGTTAAACTCATCCTGGGAGACTGAGAACTGGACTTGTAAATGAATTGCCCTTCTGTGGACTGGTGGGTGCAGGGGAGGGGCGCGTGGCAGGACTTGTCGTGAAAGCACCAACAGAAAGTCGCCGTGTTTTGTTTTGTTTTGTTTTTATTCTGAGAAACCCCCACCTCGCCGAAGTTTTTAAAAGGGTTCTTTGGTATCCATAGTGACATAGAACGAGCTGGTTAGTGAAATGAATTTTAATAAGGTTGGTAACCTTAAAACAAAAACAAAACAAAAAAAAATTTAAAAGAGTGATTTACATATTTAATGACAGTCGAAATCCCTCTTCCTAACTTTCTCCTCATCCCCCTTCCCTTCCCCCTGAACCAGAATTTGCTTTGTCATGGTAATAGGTGCTATGGTAGTCATGAAGTTGTATGTAGATTTTTATTTTGTCCCTTTCATTATTTTAATATTTATGTTAAGTGCTTGATGGAATAGATTTCTGTTTTATATGAGGATGAATGTGTGGTGATGATGGTGATGCTAAATGAGGCCACAGCAAGCAATAGTTGTAGGGCTTTGCTGGGGAAAAGGTGTCAAAGGAAAAGAGAAAGAAGAGAAGAAGTGTCTGTGTTGTGGAAAATATTTAATGTACATCATAAAAAGAATTTATAAACAAGGATCTCAGCTCAGCTACTCAAGCTGCTCTCGCAGCATGCAAGGCAGCATCACTGTAAGGGAGGGAGGCCCCAGCATCCCGCAAGGTCGCCTCTTCTCCAGGCACCGCACTCCAAGTTGGGCTGCTGCGTCCCGGCCAGCCTGCCGACAGCGGTGCACTGCCAGCCTCCTGCCTGGGGAAAGCCTCTGCCCTATGTCCCACTGACTTACTCAGTTATGTTGGGCAGGTTATGAGGTCTGGAGTGGGAAGACATTGCTGCGATAGTGTCTGGGATGAAAGCCCCAGAGCAAAACAGATTGGCAGATAAGTTGCACAGAGATCAGGAGGAGGCTGCAGTAGTCAGTCCCCACCTGTCCGCAAGCCCAGCAGCATGGCAGTGCCTGGGGCTCACTTGGGCTGGGGATGAGCTGCTTTGGGCCTGAAAGGGAGTTCCTCTTTCCTTCTCCAGATGGGAAAGGATAACAGTATGCATAGCATGACATCTGTGAAAAATGGGATATCTCAGCACAAGTTTCCAGGGCTCCCTGCACTGCATCGGCAGCAATCCCTCTGTGCTTGCCCGCAGACTTTGGGAGTGCTAGCGAGCTCCCCTGGAGCCTGTGCCGGCATGCGGTTTGGGCTGTGTCCAGCTCTGGTCGGGATGCTGAAGGCAGCCAGGAGCACTGGGCTCCGGTGTGGGCTGCAGGTGTCCCCACGAGAGCTGCAGCCTGGAAAACCATGCAGGGAAACCTGCATGCATGCAGGCCAGGTCGTCAGAGAAAAGCTGCTAGCCAAGGGTAGGCATGTGGTGACTGTTGGGGTGGGAGGGGAAGAAAGCAGATCATGCTGCTTTTAGGTAACACGGTTGTCTAGAGAAGGGGGGAACCGAGTACTGCAAGGTGTTGCTGAGTCTGGAGCAAGGTCACTGGCTCCAGATTAGTGCTGGTTTGACTGAGCCAAACCTGCATAGCTGCCTCACTTGGCTATGAGGTCCTTTGCCTTTGGCCGTGGCTCTTTCCCCCAGCCCTGCGGAGGAGAGTGCCTGTGCGTGCGGCTGTGCCAGAGCGTGCACGCCTGCCTCCTGCCCCTCCACATGCTTCCATTCCCCATCCATTGCTTTGGCGCAGACTCTCCGAGACAAATCCCAACTAGAAGCATGCCTTGCTCTGCAATATTTAAGTTGTGCAGGATGTAACTCAGCTTGGAATTCCAGCCCTTTCTCTCCCGTTTAGTGCCTCCAGTCTCTGTTGATGCTGGTTGGGCTTCTGGAATAGTCTGAGTATCTGTTTGGGAAACGATCCCTTGGAAGGGCTGATGGGGAGGGCAGTATTTAGAGCAGGGGTTCCCGAACGGTGGTACCTCTTGTGCTAGGGACATGCCAGTTGCTTTGAAGAGGTGCATGTAGACACCGTCAGTGCCTGGGCTGCCACTGTCACCACCATGGCTATGGATGGCAGTGCCCACAGAGGTAGCTGTGAACCCTAAAATAGTGCAGCTCTGCCCTGGGGGCAGTGCCAAAAGATAGGGGAGCATTGCTCATGGGGATTTATCGCTCCTTGTGCCCCTCAGCTCCAGAGCAGGGTGGCTTGAGGATGGCTTGCAGGAATCAGAGTGCAGGGATTTCCTTGCTGCGAAGAGCTCACGGGTCATGCAGACTTTGGGGAAGAGGTTCCCCTTCCTCAGCCATGTTTCACGAGCCTGCCTGGCCCTCAGTAACAATAAGCTCCATATTCCACTTTGTGCCGAGGGGAACCTTTCAGGTTACATTTTGTTGTGGGTCAAACACAAAGATGTTTTACTTCGCAGTATAATTTTAAGAGGCCTCACATGGCTCATAATCTGCCCTCTCATATTCCAGTGTGTGTGTGTGTGTGTGTGTGTGTGTGTGTTTTCTCTCTCTCACTTTTTCAGAGTCGCAGAGTTGTTTTGATTGATTGTCCTCAGCTGCAGCTAAAAGTCCAGCCAGCCAGTTTATAGAGTTGGTTCCAGCATCAACTCTCGCTTTGAAAAACATGACATTTAAAACCACCCTTTGGTTTTCCTACATATGGATCTGATGCTTTTGTTAAAGATTGTTTTTGCCGCTTTTCTCCTGGAATATAAGTCTTATTTGGACACCACATCTCCTTGACCTCAGAGCACCTTTATTTCAGTGCCATTGTAATTGACAGGTTGAATTTATGAGATACTGTCAAAGTTCAGTATTAATAGCAGATATTAATGTCACCAGCATTTTTCAATAGAAAATTAATGGCAGTGTTGTCTGCAGCTAGTAACCATCTAAAACGATTCCTACATGCCTCGACACTACATGCTGAGTGCTTTCTTTTATGCTTTTTGCTCTTGCCGTGCTTGGGCTGTCTAATCCCTTTGTTTTAATGACATTACAATAGGGCATGCAACAAATCATTTCCCTCCTGATTCTCCATGACTTTGTTCCTTTAAAAGTCATTTGCATCAGCCCAGAGTAAGTGTGAGTCCGTATGACCAGTGTGAATGAAAACAGTGATCTGCATGATCCGATCCACAGCGTAAGGTAGTTATGGCAGGAGAGAAGTGCAGAAGCTGTCTGTCTGTCTCTGCATCCCTCGTGGCATGTGTGGACACAAAGCTTGGCCTGACCCAAGATTTTCTTAGAGAGAAGCCTAAGCTGGTGGCCTTGGTGCTGGGAGGAGAGCCAGGGACTCCTGTGTGCTTAAAAGCTCTGAAAACATGCTGGGCTACAAGATGAAAATCAGACTCTTTTCTCTTTCATTTGATTGTAACCTCTGTGAAGACGAGAAGCCTTTGATCAGTGCTCAGAACTTCACTTGGTTATATCATGAGCACAGGGTTGCCTAGGACAGGCATGGCTTCTGGGACATTAAGCCTTTCTCAACAGCCATGCCCCCTGAACAGCCAAGGTGTTGAGGCTTAAAGCTGTTCTTCCAAAAGCTCTTTTGTTTTCAGACACCCTAGGACTGTGGGCAGCATGTTAGGTTGTCCTGAACTGGGATTTTTAAACTGCAAGAGAAGCAGGTCTTATGCCATAAACCTGAAACAAACCAAAAACACACCGGGGAGCAGAGGAGAGAAGAGCTGCTTGGAGCTCAGCACGTGACATAGACCAGCTGTGTGAATTAATTCCAGCATAGTTAGCTATTTGCAAGGCAGGGAGGCCCCTCTGCTCTGCCGTAGGCAGTGGTTATCGGACTGCATGAAAGATGATGCACAGCCCATCCCCGTGGAAGGCAGTGAGGGATCACTGGGGCATGATGTTCATCCTCTTTTTGTCCTCCACCATACAGCTCTTGATGTTCCTGCAACCTCCTGGACGCTTGAGATCTTGCCATCACTAGAGCTCTTGTAGGTCACTGGCAGGAAAGCTATTTTCTGGGTTCCCAAGAGCCCACTGGTCCTTTAAGCCTGAAAGAGGAGTTGGAGGGCATCTGCTGGTTATTGTTTTTAAATGCCAGGTTTGTGCTGCTGCAGTGGGTGAAATGCCCATCTTTTCTGGGTTTTTTCCAGGTGTACAAAATTTTACACGGATATCTATGTACTGTATTTCTGCATTTTTCCTGACTTTTGTCAGGTTTACTGGTGAGGAAGGAGGCATTTCAGACTTGTTGAAGAAGTGGAAACACCATTTCTGGAGGCAGCTGGGCCTCCCCTGTGTGATGGAGGTGGCAGTTGGTGGGTCGTTACAGAGAAAGCTCTAAAAAAAGATAATACAGTTGAGCTCTCAGTTCTTCAGCAGGTGCAGAGGGAGGTGGCTGTGTGCCTGCTGGGTCAGCGCTAGCTGCACCTTATCTGGGTGGGAAGGGGCTGCCAGACCCTTGGCCCATGCAGCGGAGCAGTGCCTGGTGCTGAGGGCAGAGACACCGGCATGCACAGCCTTAGCTGGGATTTCTCCATGCTTGCTGCAAGCTAAGTATGTACCTGCACATTGTCCTTCTTTCCTAGACATTTTGGAAGAGGAAATCCTGCCCGGTCAATGCAGCATTGCTTTAGTGGCTGGTCTGATGTAGTTCAGACAAGGTTCCCACCAGCTCCCTTGTTTAATAGACCTCTTTTTTATTAAAAACAAAACCCAAACTCCTCTCTCAGAAAAGCCAGCCAAGATGCTCTTTTTTTTTTTTTTTTTTCTTCTCTCTACCATCTTGTTCCTCTTAGAGGAACTCTGGGAGCCTGTCTTGGTGCTTTCACTCTTCCACATGCCAAAGATTGCTACATCCCTCTTAGTTACGCTCCTGCCAAACCAGATCTTATAGTCTTGCCTCAAAAATCATCCACTTCCCTGCTCCTTGGGGTTCCTTTTGTTGCTGTTGCTTTTTCATTGAATTTCCTCATGTTTATTGACATGTCTATTGTTGAGCTTCCTGGACACATGCAGCTCTCTTTTTCGGATACAGAGAAAGACAAATAGTTGCCTTCACTGATCTGCCCCTGCTGTTGGGGAAATACTGTTAGTGATATGATTCCTACAGATGGGGTTGGGTCTCATTTAGAGCTAGGGTCATGGAGGGTGTAAACTGGCATTGTTCCATTGGCTTGGCTGGAATAAGGCCAGTTTTGTCCAGCTGAGAATCTGTCCTTAATGTCTAAACAGTTATTACACACTAATAAAGATTAATGATTGTAAATCCCCATGGATTATACATAAAATGGCAAGTTTTACTCATTAATCTTTATTGCCATATTATAGCTGTTTATGTTAGAGAAGTCATCTCTCTCTCTTCTGAACATGCACTTAGGAGGTGGGGGTTGAGCATGGGGGAGATGAAGGGTGGACAAAACAGACCAGATGTCCACGTGTTTTACAGTCTGTGTCCTCCCCCCAAGTTGGTTGTTTCCTTGAAAGCCGTTAACCAGCAGCAAAGGATGTATCGCAGAGCTTTGTCTGCTTTGCTGGCCTCTGGCTGAGCTATAAAATCCAGATTGTTGCTGGTGAGAAGGGATCAGATCTCCTAATTAATATTTCAGCTCAGCCTTTACTGGAGCAGATGGGTAATATGAAATTTGATGTGCACTCTGGCAGCCCAGAACTCTTCAGTGCAGAGAGATTCGCTCTCCCAGACTGTGGCTGGAAGAGATGCTTTCTGTGCGGTAGTCAGCTGTGTTACAGGTTGAGAGGACACTGCTCCTTCACATAACCCCACACCATAAAAGCAGTTGATTTTGTTAATAAAGAGGGTCAGAAAAAGCTCAGTTGAATCTCAGCTTCTTTGTGTTTGCAGATGCGTATAGCCAAAGCTAGGAGCTGGTGGTCTGGACACAAAGGTTCATGTGCTGTATAAATGGAGAGGACTCTAAAGAGAGTGTGGTAAATTTCAAGGGTAGTTTTAATGGCAAAACGAGTCCTCTGATAGGCAGCTGATGTCAATCCACTCTGCCAAGGAAGGTCTGGAGCTGATGGGGAAGGCTGGAGCAGAAAGAGAGGGCAAAAGAGACGGCCACAGACTTGACCAAGTACATGGCCTAGTGAGAGCAGCCTGCCTCCCCTTTCTTTTGCCATGTACTCCTTCAGGTCCAGGTTTGTGGGTAATGGGCTTGCTCACAAGGCCCAGATTGCCATTCCAGCAAGAGAAACAAAATCTAAAACCCCAAAGAAACCCTCAGGGAAAAACTGCAAGCTGATGTTTGTTGCCTGCCGCGTGGCCTTGTGCATTGCTGCTTCCCCTACCGAGCTTGTCAGCGAGGTTCAGAGGTCTGACTTAAACTATGGGGAAAGCATGGGAAAGGCCTCTGTAGCTGAGAAAGAAGAGGGTAAACATTTTAAGGTGGTTTCTAACTAGCCTAATGGTAGAAATATACCTAATTTACAGGCCACAGGGATAAATGAATTCTTCAGGGGCCTATGCAGCCAGCAGTGCCGTTCCACTGGGAACAATTTTGGCTGCATGATGTTTTTTACATGGCCTCCTTTAATGCACTCCTGGGTTGCTAGAAGGCTCTTTGCCTCCATCGACACTTTATGTCTCAGTCACCTTTATGTTTTGTATTTTACTGTCTGGGATTTTACTAGCAGCCTTTTTTCTAGGCGGTTGGTCAGAGTGAAGGCAAGGGAAAGGGGCCTCCAGCCAGCTCTCCACAGAGTGCTCTGGGAGAGGGAGGAGCTGCCTGTCTGTTATCCGCTGCCTGCTTAACGGAAAGGCCAGGTATCCAGCCGAAGTGAGAGCTTCTCCTTTCACACCTCACTGCCGTTGCATTAAAACCTCCTTTCTGGAAGTGGAGCAGCTCTGGAGCTGCAGCAGCCTCTCCCCAAGGCGGCTCGGCCTTGCCGACAGCTGAGCTGCAGGACAAGGCCACATTTCCTTCCTTGAAAGGCTCTTGGTTTTCTCTAAGTGTTGGGGCAAAAGTCCAGTGGCTGTGAGGTACTGCAAGGATAATCTGGGAAAAGCTTGAAAGTGTCTTAAACACTCTGGAAATAGAGGTGGAAATCTCAAAAGATCAGACGTCTTTCGGCAACTTCCAAAGCTGTGTGGTTTTAGCCAGACCTGAAAACCCTTCCTAGAAGTTTATTTCAGGGTATTTTGATATGTTACTTTCGCTTTTGGGCCTAGCTAAATCCAGGAAACTCAGAACAGTGTAATTTTTAAATAATGAGTGAACACACCCCAAGTATTACTGAACTGATCAGGAAAGTTTCTGTTTGGTTTCTCTTCGAGGAATAACTCAGGCCAGCTCAGGGTTTATCCTAATTCAGTCTGGTTTTGCCCCAGATAATTATTCTTTTTTTGAGAAAATAAAGAGATCAGACCATGGTCTTCCAAAACGCTGTGACCCATCACACAAGGGTATGCACCAAATTGTGCCAGAAAGAGCTAATTGCCACAGTCAGAGGCGGCCCACATCTGATGGCTGGAAAGAGCAGTCTGGCAGCAAGCATGCCTGTGGCCTCCAAAAACGGAGGTAGATATAGATTCTTCAGGAGTTGTGTGAAGGAGGTATCAGGGTGTGCCCTGTCCTGTTTTTTTCCCTGTAGTAAAGAACCATCTTTACTAACCATCTCAAAATTCAACCATCTCAGAGTGTCCTGGAACAATATCTGAAAGCCTTTGATGTTTCTCAACTTAGTTATATGTTTTTTTCAGGATGGATACTATGAAAAGTCAGGAAGGACCAGGTATCCTTGATTTACGTGCCCAGAGTGAAGAGATGTAGATTAAATGCCTCGTTAAGAGCCAAAAAGGTGTGTTTAAAGATAAATTACCATCTCCGTTATAGTTGTTAAGTCAGGATCAAATTTTCACATGTACAGGTGCATCTGCAGAGCTCTTCATCCACATTTAGCCCAGATCTAGTCATGAATCTTGCATAAATATCTAATAGCATGGGCTGTGCCATTTGATGAACTTCTGGCAGATTGGGGCTCTACAGGCAGTAAAAAGCCTTGTTCAAAATACAGTATCACCAAACCCAGGATTTGGGCTCCAAACATTTCCTATATAATCTAGGTATGAAGTGAATTTCCAGAGCTCTGCCACCATTTTGTTTCCCCCATAACTGTGCATTGAGGGGCTTGTGCTTGGTGACAGCTGTCACTGTGACAGTGGGGCTGCTGGAAATAGTCACAACATACAAAGTAGCTGAAATTTTGCATTTATTTTTTAATAGCAATACATTGCGGGGAAGCTGCTTAATGTAGTTTCTTACAAACTGGAAATATGTTGGAGTAAAACTTGTCATTTCTTGTAGAAAAAGATAGTGGTCTGAAAATGTCTGAAATCTTCAATTTCAGGAATTACGGTTTTATTGGCAAAGATCCATGTTTAGCATCAAAATTTTTGAAAGTTTCTGTCTTTACATGTGAAATCTGCTTTTTCATGAGATGGTGGTAAATTTGTAACAAGGATATTTCTATATACTTTCAGCTAGAAAAAAATAATAATATATGAGCACAGTGGAAAAGCAACCACCTCCTAGTAGTCTGCTGGTATTGAAGAGGGTGCAGGCAAAGCACCTGTGTTTTGAACATGTTAGAAAAGAGAAGGCTTTCCAGCCTGCTGTAATGCAAGTCCTTATTTTATTTTTAGTTTGTTGGGTTTTGTACAGTAACATAATTTGTTTTGGAACTGTGAAAGTCTCTGCTTCTCCTTATATGTGGCAGGCTGATTATTCTTTCTCATGTTCTTACTATTTATTATTTATCCATTTCTGGTACTGTCCAAGATGTGCTGAAGGCATCTCTCAGCCTGCCCTTGAGCCATATGGAATCACTGTACTATCTCCTAACAACTGGGATGGCAAATGGCAGTAAATGGCTAATTATTATTTCAAATTTTATTTGTAGCAATTTAGATTTTCTTTTAGTGACCTGGTTTGCTCTAGAATTAGGGATGGGAATAAGGAATCTTTTTTAAAAAAATGCATTTTTCCTTTTTTTTTTTTTTTGATGTCTTGGAGACTTCTTAATAAATCTACTCCCTCTCTTTTTTTAATAGGAAAAACACCAGTTGGATTGTAATTGTTCCTTCAAGAGGGGATTGACTAGCATCAGGGTTCAGTTTAATTGGTAAAAATGCTCTATGTCACAACATCGTTAGCCAAAAGCACAGTGGAATTCTGAGAAAATGATAATTTTCCACCTGAAAAGTAAAATCTGGTTCATGATGGACTTGGTTTGTCCAAGTCCCATGCTAGGCTTTTCTGTATCAAGTTTGCATGGAGTTTTCCTTTAGCCCTTAAGCCAGTGAGACCTGGGGCTGCCAGGATTGCTTCGAAGCAAGGCTGAGGGCCACCCAGGCACCCTCTGGCCACATGTCTGCTTTGGGTTTGGAGGACGTGAGTCTTACAGAAATGATGGAGCAGCTAATGAATGGCTTCTTCTTGCTCTGCAAGAGGTGTTGAGGTGAAATCCCATAAGCATGGCCTGTGTGAGACAAGCAGGATTAGGGGCTCAAAACCACCAGCTTTTTCTTCTTTTTCTTCCCTTTCTTCTCTTTGCAAAGGTGCCTTGCTGCTCTCCTGCTTCAAAAGCTTCCCCAGCCTTTCTGATAAAGAATGCTGTGGTGCATCTGTTTTCAAACAGCTTGCACTGGTTTTCTGGTTTGTTTTTTCTTCCCCCTATGTATAAGAAATGTTGGGTAGCAGAATGTGGAATTCATTAGAAGTTCATAAAGCAGGGACCTCAGAAGGATGTGGGTATAAATGCTTTTCAGGCATCTGAGGTGAACTTTAAATGGAGCTTTGGCCCTCATTTGCTTTCTGCTTTTCAAAAACCATTTATGAGAAAGTGGAGCTGTCAAAGCCATGCATGAACTTTGCCTTCTTGCAAATAACTTGTCTCAAAGTAAATTGTCAAAATGCACAAGGAACTTGTCTCAAAGTAAATCCAGTAGCTCTGCAAAGCTGGAAACGTTATGTGCATTAGAGTGTGTGTGTATGTGTGAGTGTGTATGTGCACGTGTTGTACATGGGCGGGTGGAGTGAGTAAGTCTACCATTTTGGAGATGTAAAAAACACAATGCAAGTGTTTTTAAAAAAGGCGATGTAAAATATTTATTTCTTGGCAAAAATACATCAGACCACATCTCCCATCCTTCTTTTAATTGCTTCATGTTTGTTTTTGTTGTCTAAGTCTTTGCTGGCCTGTTTCCTCTGCAGTGCTCATTGCTACTTAGCAGCTCGTAACCTCACACAACCCCTCAAGCAGCAAGGGAGCGCATGGCATGGGGGAGCTCACAGGGGTGCAGGCTCTGCCGCTCAGCAGGGAAAGCACTGGTGTTCACTTCGACAGCAAGGAATGGAAGAGGTAGTATTAGATGAAAAGGCAGGACAATGCAATGTGAGCGATTTTTGATTTTTAGCTTTGATGAGGAAACTTGGTCCTCATCAGAATCAAAACTGCCCACATCCTAACACCAAGACCCCAGATCGTGGCTTTGGGGGAAGGTGGATTGGTCCAGAGATAGCAGGCTTTGAGAAAGACTCTCCCTGCCTTGGCAGGTTCTTGTGAACACATACTAGTGGCATATTTAAAAGAAATCAGGTGCTGCCATCTTTGTGAGATGGCACCCAGGTTCTTGTCAGTGCTGGTTAAGGTCCCCTTGGGCTTTGCCCCCGGTTTGTAGCAGTGCAGAGCCTGTGGCCAGGAGGCAGTGCCGCCCAGTCCTCTGAGCTCCTGTTCCTCTCTGCAACCAGGTGAAATTTCATCAGTCAGATGTTGCAAAGTTCACAGGGTCCTCCCTGTGCTCCACAGTATTTTGGTGGTTGCCTGGCTGCCCACCCCTATGGCTTCACATCGGCTCCGTCTGAAACACTTCTCTTAACCTGTGTTGTCTTCATTCATCTCAAAGCCATTCATCATCCTGTGAGGATGATAAATAGTAGGAGACTGACAGCAGGACCATGTGCGTAATGTTAGATAGACTTTTATTTAATGTTGTTGTTTTAATGAGATGCTTTTAGGATCCGTGTTGTACTGGATTAAGGATATTGGTGGAACAATTAAACTGGTATTCTTTAACCCCGACTTCCCCAGATACTTACCCTCCACCCTCTTTATTTAAAAAAAATAATAATAAAAAAAAAAAGATTGGGAGAATATATTTAACTTGAAAAAAACCCCAAACTTTGCTGATGGAATAAGTTTATCTTCTTTACTATGCTTCGATTTTATTTCTCAGGATATCCAAAGGTTTATCACTGCTGCTGAGAGAAGGGGACAGTACACCTTTTTGAAACTTCAACCACTGTAACCATTTTCCAGATGTGAGTGTGTGTGCGTGCGGGTGTGTGTATGTTAAACTCAGCACTGTGTGTGCGTGTGTTCTGCTGAATATTGTGTGCATCTATGAAATGCTTCAAACAACTGCCTGGAAGTCAAAACCAACCACCTCTTTCCAGTCATATGTTTGCCGTGACTTTTCATAACCACACTTGAACTAGTGGTCTTGGATTAAATATTCAAAGAGCAGGGCATCTTTATAGCAATGGTATGTCAGTCAAATTAAGAAAAATGTACACAAAAATAAATAAATGAAATTTAAAAGTAATGCGCTGTCAGTCTACCTGTCTTTACCCAGTGGAAGTACTACCCATTGTTGGGGACCCACTTTGTACTGCTTTTGCTATTCATATGGAAAGTTTTTAAGGATCATCTTACTTATGAGATTCTTTCTGCCATTGGTTTTTCTTTCTACACTTCGGCTAGCGTGGCTGGCGAGAGCAGACGCATCCACATCCCGTCCAGCCCACATCAAAGGCGTGAGCCCCAGCTCCCGCCGTGGCTCTGGCAGGGCGCTGGGGCGATGAGAGCAGCCGGCTTCCTGCCCCCCCCCCGCCCCAAACCATCTTCCCCGTCTGGATGGAGGGGTTCAAGGGGCTGCAAATGGACACAGCCTCTGTGCCCAGCATTGCCTGGGAGTGTGGGTCTTGGTGCTGGGCTGACACCAACATGTGCTGTTGGGGTTGGAAGCCCAGCAGCTCGCTCAGCACCTTGCACCGATGGGGCTGAAGTGAGCGGTGAG
>JAVJGJ010000001.1:123560155-123573733 GCA_035590215.1 Microhierax caerulescens
TTTTGGGTTTTTTTTTTTCCTTTTTTTTTTTTTTGGGGGTGGGGTTGGGGTGGTGTCGCTTTTTGTTTGTGTAGAGGCTTTTTTAGAGGCAAGAATAATTTTTCATGTTATCCATTTGGCTGCAGAGTTCTAGAAGAACAGCTAGAAGGTTCATTTTCTGAATGGAAAAAGTTCATCCTCACGGTATGAGGACTACTCAGGACTCTTAAATGGACAACTGCCCTTTTAAGAACCCTCTGTTCTTGAGGTTCAGCTTTGTCACCTCTCCCATTTGGTACCCAAGAAACACTAAGACTGTTTCAGATATCTAATATATATTCAGTTATAGACTCCAGTGTCTCATTCAGCAGTAGCCTCTGTATTCCAAGTATCCAATTAGAATAAAGAAAAAGCATCTGTGGTCCACCTTTCCAACTTTTATTGGGGGGGGGGGGAAGATAATTAACAAAATAGGAAGACGTTAAACAAACATTCATGTGTCTATCAAAGTTACATACTTCTCTTATCTGTTCCTTGCTCACATTTCTGCTTTATTGGTCATGTATCCTCCCTTTTACCTTTAGCATGCACCTCTTAAGTGCATTTGAAAAGGTAGTTACTCTGTTCTCACCACAAATTTTCTAGATCCTCCATACCTTTGTTATATATAAATTACCCTACAAATGTTGATTTGGCTTAATGTTCATATTTCTTCTAAAAACAGAGTAAAACATAAGCATTTATTTCTCAAAATGACAAATCCATTCTTTACATGTGAATATATTTGTAATATAGCCACATACTTTCTTAATGAATATTTTCCAGTTTCCATGTGCCTTACATGAAAAAATCGGTAGGACTCATAATTTACCTGCTGCAAAAAAGGGCAAAAGCCCAGGAAAAAAACCCATAAATTACACACAGAAACGTCTTCTCAGTACCACCACCACCATAACTTTACAAGCTTATGCAATATGTATCTTACTATCATTTAGCAATGTATATCTTATCTCTTTACAGAAAAAGGTCTTGGGTGTCTACTGGCAAGCTCGTAAAGAAGCGGCTAACATTTCAGAAAGGCAGAGGACTGAAGGATGTTATAATTTGATAACTACTAAATACATTAAATCATTGAAGCTTTAGACTTCTACATGTTGGCTATCTAAATCAGAATACAGTGCTTCCAGTGATTCAAGTAGGTAAATACAGAGAATTTCAAAAAGCCTCCACAGAACTTGTCTAAGAAAATGTTGCTGTATTTGATTATTTGTGGAGTCTTACAATAGTATTTGTGAATTACCATAGTAACTATGAAATGTAATTATATGCTTATTACTGAAAAAGAGAGATTTACCGGGTTAACCATGCACTTAGTCTCAAATAATAACCATAGCCTGATAAACATACAGGATTAGAATAGCAGCTTCAAAAGAAAGTCACAAGTAAAACCAGTATTTTTCTATAACATAAGGATTAGTTAAAACCTTTCTGAATTACCACTTGCATTAAAGCCTTCAACAGAAGTTTACTTTGTTCTTTTGGACTCAGCAAATATTAAGTAAACTGTAACTACTTGCACGGTTTTCTATAATGTCTGAATTAATTTAAGAGTTGATAATTTACTGTCTTTCTTGATATTGTCTATTCAATTGTCTTTGAAAGCAACAGTTTTCATAGCAGGATTATAAACAGTGCCGCAGAAATCTTTGAATTATTTTAAAAGCACTCCCTTCCCCCAGAAGGGTATTCCTTTCCTGTGACTACATCCCGTTCCACATCCAATAGGCACCACTACACTATTTTGTGTTTAAGCCAAGTTTTCCTCACTTTAATCAGCTACACAGGCCTTTAAACAAGTAACTGTAATACTAACCACGCAAAATCAGAGCTATGCATCTTGGACAAGCATCAAGAAACACTTAAGTACCACCAATTTTAAAGATAAACATTGGCTTTAATGCACACTTAATGACTTAACACATATGTTTAAGTGCTACCCTGAATAAAGATCCGCACTTAAAAGGCTATATAGCAAAACACACAAACTAAAGAAAACGTACAAACATTACCAAAACAGAAAGACTTTATGCAAGCATGTAAATGGATATCAGTAATTATGTAAAAAGCCTATAATCATCAAAAGGAAAGAGTCAAATATAAGAACTGAAGAAATCATTTAGAAAACAATTTGGGTTTGTTCCATTTACTTTTAATTACAGAACAAATTTTATTGCATATTATCACAGTAACGATTCTACATACCTGAAAAAATACTGTAAATTTTTTCCTAACAGTAACAACGTATTAGATCAGAGCATTCTAGTGCACAAATATATACAATAGCAAAACAACTAGACAACATACACATCTCCTTCAAAATTTTCAAAAAAATTTTAACAGACTAGTTTCAAACATAGAATCCACTAGTTATGGAAGCAGTTCCTGCAAGATAGTAAGTATACTGAAATAGTTACACACATCCATTAAGTATATTCCTTAGTTTACATAAAATTGTATTTATAATATCATATACGTGGACACATAAATGTATTCTATATACATATTTATACACACATAATTATTTGCTGGAAAAGGTGCGTTTTTAGAGGGAGGACTCAAAAATTCCTTGTGGCTATCTTCCCATTTACTTAAGTGTTAACAAACTGTAATTTTGATGACATAAAGAGTATGTGCTGGTTTGAGGGTTTTTTTCTTTTTTTTTTGTTCGTATGTTTTTATATTTTATTTCTTCAGTGGCAAAATTTCTTTTTCCATATGCTACCATGACAAGATCAATATATCGGGACTTGTCTTGTGATGTTCTTCTGAAGCCTGTAACACCTCAAAAGTAGATATACATAGATCTTTGCTTCCAGTCATGCTTGTGGCATTCCAAAACTCTGGAATCAAAGAGGCCACAGAGTTCTTTTCAGCTGTTTCTAAGCTCAGTATGTGCTGAAGGAGTGGAGGGTTGTTTTTTTTTTTTTAGTTGAGTGGTGAGATTTCTTCTTCCAATTTAAGTTACAAGGACAAAAGCAGTACATCTACACTACTATATTAAATATACCTTGAAATGTTGTGAAGCCTGCTTCAGATGTAGAGATATGTAGTAGATCTTTACTTCAGCAGTCACACTCTACGATATTCCAGACCACTACCGTGCAATCCGTAAATCCCTTACTTATGCTGTCTTCCACAACACTAAATCTTTCAAGTTTATCTCAGCTAACATGGTCACATTTGAAGACAATAATCTTGAGCCAGTGAACTGGACAGCAGCTCAAAGTAGCCACTAACACATCTTTCCCAGTAGCACACAATTCTCTTCTGTCAGGAGCTTTCAGATGACATTGCTCCTGCTGCTGAGCCATACCTATCATGGTCCCACACAATCAGCAGTCTGACTGGAGGTTGTAGGAATGTAAGAGACCTACAGCAGCCAAAATTGTCTATGGCAGCCACTGGAAATCCACAGAAAATACAACCAGTGTACTTCATGACCTGAAGGAAACCATGCCCAGACAATCCCACAAAGTGAAGACAGAAATGTGACTTAAAAACCATTTATTAGTCCACCTTTTTGAGCTGCAACCACTACAATTTAGAAATAGTCCAGAAACTGACGTAATACATAAACCTTGGGAATCAATTGCCAAAACAAAACTTCCTTTGCCTCTCAACTTACTTGTTATTATGGTGGAAAGTACTTGGTTTAGTTCACAATTTAACAGCTGGCTACCTGAAATGATTAAATGCCAAGTTCACACACATTAAGTGTAAAAAATGTAAATATTTTTCCCTGTGACATAAATCCCTGATAAATTCTTTAGCTCCACCAAAGAATATACCTATGTTTAAAATATGGTGACTAAATCATAATAGTTCCAGTATGACGTATATACATTCTAATATTCCACAGGCAGTAAAAAGGAAAACCAAAAGACCTTGCAAAGAAATACCACAAATGTAGGGAAGTAATTTAAAACTTAACATGTCTTACAAATAGAAAGGCTTGTGTAATTTACATAATGCTACTTCTAGATTATTAAAGTGTACAATAACAGCAAAGGCAGTAACTTCTATTTTAAAATAATTTGAATCACATTTTATTCTGGGCTAAGATTTACAGCCCAGTCTAAATCAAGGCACCTACTGATATGAAGATGATGTGTTTACTACAACATTAATGGGTGTTCCTTCCACTCAATACCCTGTGTTTAGTTTGCATTACAGATATTCTTAAGACTTTTAATGTCTAACAAATTTAAACAAACACACAAACCCCAAAACAGGAGAGTGGAACTCTTTTTTTATATTAGTACTTTGTCTACTTCAGAGTTATTTTTTCCTCACCTACAGATTACTTGAACATACATTTTCAAACAGCTCTGCAGCAATAGCTGCATATTTCCCTCTACTTACGCTTCACCTCTCTCACACATTTGCCCTACAGAGGAAAAATGACCTTGACAGCATGCCTCTTTCTGGCCCTTGTCTAACTCCTAACTTAGTATGCCAACAGGCTTGAGGCTGCATATTTTACACAGCTATACTGTGAACAATATAGTAAGGGTTATGAACCTCAACTGTGTTGTGGGATTGAGTTGAAACAATCAAGTTCTAAGGCATTTTGGTTTGGGGTTTATTTTTTTCCCCTTATTCTTCTAAATTAAGACAACAAAGCTGCCTACAGAACAACCTGGAAGTCATTCAATTCACTTTGGTCTTCGTCACCCCAAGTCTGCACTGAGTGCATGGTGGTGACACCATAATAGCAACTATGAAAATCAAACAAAACATGCCTGGATCCTTCTGCAATCTCTATGCTCCAGCAGGGGCATGCCTGCAGAGAACAGCCAGTTCATCACGTGTATTTTATTTCAGATATTCTGTGAGGCTTTGGATCTTCATCCCCAAACCTTCCACGTACCCGCCTCGTGCTCCCAGACCCATTAACCCTTCTGCAGATAAGCAGCATGAGGCAGGGCAACAATCGCAGCAGGTTCCCCTCGCTATGCGGAGGGATGGGGAAATGCTGAACGTGCTCTCCCACCACGTCCTTCTCCTGCCCTGCCCATCCCTGGTGTGTGCTGGTCATCCCTGGGGTTCATCCTGCCACAGTGCCCTGAAGGTGCTGGGGGTGGGGACATGCTGGTCCCCCCCACCCCCTGTGCACGCAGGTGCTCCCGCACGGAGATGCGTTTACAGAAGGCACGGCGAGGCCGGAGGAAGCCGCAGTCACGCGAGCCGCATGTGGTTTAAGGAGCAAGTGCCAACATCTCTCACTCTCACTGTCCCAGCGTTGCTCCGAGGGCAACCTGATCTGCCTTTAATCTACTCTGACCACAGGACAAATGGTTTAAATAAAACCCTGCATGACTGAGTCTCTCCATTTCTGGCTTTTATATGACATACTGAGGAGCCATGGTTTACTTTGCCTGAGTAACAGAATTAATATAAGAGAAACATTTTGTTATGTAGTAACTGAGAAAAAAAACCAAAAAAAACCGAAGAGAGAGACATCGAGAAATTTGGGTGGGATGTTTGTGTGTGATAAAAGGGAAATCGAAGAAAAGAAAGTAGTCACTTTTCTCAGAACAGCCGGCAAAAGTAACAACCGATTAACAGCTGTCGCAGGCAGGATGGGGGCTCTGGTTTAGCAACCAGGTTATTTTTGGGGGGCAGAGACCTAAAGCCCCCCTGTTGTCAACCCCGTGCAGGCAAGCTGTCATCGACGAGATGCCGGTGTCCTTACCCCTGCCGGGGCAAGGTGTGGGGAGAGGCACGGGCTGAGCGAGTTCGGTGTCGCAGGGAAGGGGAGCACCGAGAGGAACACCCCGGGGTCTCGGTGGGAGAGCTGACTGCAGCCGGGATTGCCATTTAGCACATGGGGACCGACACATGTGTGTGCTGGGGGGACAGAGGACTTTGCCTCCATCTGCGGGCAGGTGGCCACAGGGATGCTGCGTGGTTTGCTGGTGGGATCTGCTAGAACCAGCCCCTGCCCCTGCCCGGGCTGTGGTCTGCAGCCAAATGTGTTGTGAGAGACTCTGCTCTGACTGTTCACCATCATTTTCTTCTCGTCCAGGACTTGTTGCCACCAACCGCCCCTCCTCAGAGCTGTGCAATTAATCTTGGTTGGGGAGTCGAGGTACTTACATCTCATCATCCTGAGCCTCGTGGGAATATGTGAATATGAGCTCAAATGAAAGCTACGAAAGGATGAAGTTTAAATCCCAGCAGCGTGGGTTTCACACATCGCAAGCCAACAGTGCCTATAGGAAAAGCTCTGCCTTTTTCATTCTTTTCTTTTTAATGAGAAAACTTCTAATGATTTTTGGTAAGCTTTAGGACATGTAAGGTAATATCCTGGTGTCAGTGAGAATAACAAGAAATTCCCCCACTGACTTTTTGGGGCGTAGGATAGTTTTCACATTGAGTAATACTTCTGCAAGGAAGGATTTACCATGCTGGACCGGAGCATCGCTGCCCACGGACACCTGGCTCCTTCCTTCTGCCAACAGTCCACACCTTGCAGAGAGGATCTTCAAACCATCTCCTGGTCGTGCAGGTCTGGACATCCTCCCTGACTCCCTGCAAAAGAGATCAGGGTGTGAAGCTTGAAATCTTGTCACCGTCGTCTTAGCCCATGTGGTTACAGTAGTTTTAGGGCCACTTCTCTGTCGCGTTTCATTGAGATACTGGTACGTCGCGTCTGGGCCGTGTTCCGAATGCCGGTCGCTGCGGCATGGCAGATCCACTTTGAAGTGGGAATTTGAGTGACTTTACAGCAAACAGTACAAGAAAAAGAATGTTCCCCTTTGATGTTTATTAGTTATGAGCATTGCTGGCCCCTTTTGGAGTTGATTTCAGGCATGGTCCCCTTTAAGAATCGGAAATACGTGTTACCAGCATTTCAAATGTTATGAAATGCAGCATTTGGTGGGAAAGAAAAAGACAAATGAGAAAAATATGGTACTTTTTCATTCTCTGAAAGAAGTTATAGCTAGAAAAATATCGACTGTATGTGCAAACCTGAAGCGGTTAGCTGTTACTCTCCAACATTCGCAGCTCTCTGTGTCAGGAAGCAAAGGCTCGACAGGATTTTCCAGCTCCGACACGGGGCTGCAGTCCATACTTTTCAGACGTAGGACACGCTTTTGGATATTTCTTTCGCAGTGTTTTGGGGTCACAAACAAAACAAAATCAGCAACGACCATGAGATCCCTATGTACTTCCCTTTATTGTGTTTGGATTATGTTTTTGAAGGTGAGTCAGTGTTTATCGATATAAAAATATAAGAAACAATGCAGTATCAGAGTCGTATATTTCCCCATGTGTTCATTGTCCCTTCGCTTGCTGTAAAACCCATGTGATGAGGAATTAATGAGCGCACACCTGTTTTCTTTGCAGAACCTGCGTTTTATTTTTAAATTTCAAGCAGCCTCTGAAAGCGATTGCAAAGGCAAGAAAGCAAACTTTGCCCCGGCAGACGGGACAAGGGAGGCGCTTGCTGAGCAAAGGGCAGCCCCCGTGTTGCACAGGCGTGATGCACCGTTCAGACCTGGCTTCTTCTGAGGCTCCTCTGGTTCCTCCCTGTTCAGCTGCAACCCAGGCGTGTGAGTTTGGGTGACACCTCGCCGAGGAGCTGAGCAAGGGGGGTTACTAATGTTTCATCAACCTCTGAGACAGAAAATGTCCTACTGTAATGCTCAACTAAAGTTTTGCATAAAACACCTATCTGCTTTGCAGGGCTTATTCTTTCCATCTATAATTTATTTCCTTCAGGCTTTGACTGCTTCGGTAGCCTGAGATGCTGAAATCTTGCAGCCAGGTTTCTTATTTGAGAAACTCTTTGCCGTCAATGTAAGATCTCTCCTCAGATGTGCTTTGAGCAACTCCCCTTTTCTCTGCTATTCCTTAGAAGCACATAATCTGTTTTGCAAGGTTATGTTTAATCATATATTAATTATATATGATTAAAATACAAATACACAGGGAAATGACCTTTTGCAAAGCTGCGTTGGCCAGAACCGGTAACAGCAACACCGGTGGATCCAAAGGTAGCTGTAGGAGTGAGCAGTACAGAAAAAGCAGTGGAGTCTGGAAAAGCAGTGGAGTCTTTCAGAATTCCTTCAAAATTGTTCTGTTCAGCTGAGATGTCACCTGGAAGATGGTCCTACCTCCAAAACCAGCTATTGAGCTTGAGGAGAAAGCAGACTTTACTTGCTGAACCATATAGAAAGCTGAGTTCATGCCCGCAGCTATCCCTGCCTAAGCTCGGAATTTGTCAACCAGTGGGAAAAACAAACTCTTTGCTCCATCTTGCTTTCTGCCTACCTTCAATGTCTGGCAGGCAGACAGATAAATCATGTTAAAAGAGATAATTTGCAAGAGAGTTGCAAAGCTAAAAGGTGACCTTAATATTATTTTGGAGCAATTTTGTATCACGTGTAACCTGGAAATGATATCAGTTTACTAGAGGCGAATAATCCATCAGGAGAGAAAAGGCAAAAGGCTGTAAGACAGTATCGGCCAGCCTTGGGTAAACATAAGGTTCTTCATTTAATTCAGAAATACCTTCCAGTCCAAGGACTCTGGATAGATCACACAACTTCTTTGGGGGTGGTTTGGTTTTGGTTTTTTTTTTTTTTAATTTTTTTTATTTTGGCAGGCCATGGAGCCATGAAGCCTGAACATAGGCAGAGCATAGAGCAAAAATTCCCCATGCTACACACAGATGGATTTAACAGCCCTCCTCTCATTCACGTGTAAGTGTTTCTGTGGAAGGGATCCAACTTTATGACAAATTTCACTAGTTTCTCGCCAAACACAGGGATCCTCTCCAGAGACATGAAATTTGGGGGTGAACAACTTTCATCAGATTTGCATAGCAGTCTTGGAGTTAGAGGCATAAAAACTAACTTGTGTATCAGAAAGACTTCTCTAGAGACCTGCTGATGGTCTCCAACCCCAGCTCCCACTGTCCTGCGAACATCTACACCAGCCAAGAGTCTTCTGCTGCTGGTGACCGTGGATGCCCGGTGAGGAACAGGCTGGTCTCAGCTCTATGGAAACCCAGGAGATATCAGGGTCCTCAGTTCCTTGCAGGACTGGGGTCACTTCTGGGGTCTACAGGCCTGATCTGGATGGGAAACGAGATACCCCTGTGTGGTGGGAACACTCTCATTGTCCCGAATAAATTCCGATGTGTGAGGGAGTACAAAAAGATACCCACCTCATGCTATAATTTTAGCAAGTGTGCCAGGTGCATGGTCTTTTCAGAGACGTATTTTTCTCTCCAGGATAGTTTGCTTTTCTTTCTCATGTACAAAGATGTCCTGAGTGCAGAAATAACGACGCATCGAGCCGCTTGTGCACATGCTGTGGGAGCAGGAACACAGAGAGGCTTTTGCAGCTATGAAATTCCACCAGGAAAGCTGCCCAGCGAAAGCCTGCCCTCTGAACGCTTGCTCAGGGGGTGTTTTGGAAGAAAATATTTTTGCTTAGCTTTTATTTGCTTTTTCTTCTCATGTACATGTGTGCGTGTTCAGGGCCTCATTTGTTTACTGCACTGAAATTCAGATTCCATTTGCTCCAGCTGTGCGTTTCCCACCTGCGATTGCATCTCTATGACTATGGCATCAGCACCAGTTGCTCTAGGCAACGCTATGATGTCATGCTGCAATATGACGATTTCAGCTGGGGAGTATGCAGAAGCACCAGGTCTCATTTGAAACAATAATGAGCTTATTTTTGTAGAATTACCCTTAGTTTCAGTAAAAAGCAGAAAACTTGGGACATACTGGCAGAACAATCTCAAAACAGAATGTTCTTAAAGTTTCCATTGAGTATCAGTTGGTTTTTAATTAGCAACCAGAGGGACATCAAAGAAAGCTGCTGATTATGAGCATGTCATAAAAATATAAACACTGTGTCCCAGTTTTACAATGGCAAACACCTTACTGTGGATGCAAATGTGAGGCTGGATTGGCTAATGAGTGGAAAAATCATGGGATTTTTCTTGAACAGCTCAGCAAGAGGCATCTGCAGTTATAAAATCAACCATTTCCTTTGGAAAAGGAATGAAAATATTTGACAAAAATACCTTCAAGGTTGGTTGTTATTATTTTTTTATATATATATCCCATCAATCTGCAGTTTTTGAAAAAGAAAACACGAATCAAGATGGCTTTATCGAAAACTGTTGGTACTTTCGGCATTTTATGATGCCTGAAATCCTCTTCATTCCAACTTCTTTTGTTTGCTATTTCTGCCTTCTCAAGCAGCACCAAAAACCAGCCCTGAAGTGAGCGGGATCTACTTGCTACAGTGCAAAACATGCGTCCCCCCACCAAAGACTTTGCTGAGATCTCCGTCAGACAATTCAGCTTTAGTCCAATAGTCCTGTTGGCTGGAGACGGTTTTATTTCTGGGTTCTGCTGTTCACACTCTGCTGCAGCGACCCCCTGCCCGAGTGCGCTGGGACGGCTGGGGATGCTGTGTGGGGACGGCTGGGGATGCTGTGTGGGGACGGCTGGGGATGCTGTGTGGGGACGGCTGGGGATGCTGTGTGGGGATGGCTGGGGATGCTGTGTGGGGACGGTTGGGGATGCTGTGTAGGGACGGTTGGGGATGCTGTGTGGCTGGTCCTGCAGGATGCTGCGCCTCCAGCCACCTCTCTCTGGCCACAGCCCTGCTGCTGAGGCTCTGCTCAAGTTTGTGCTCGGGGTAAGAAGAAGAAAAGCAAGGAAGGTGATGGAGACATTTAAGAGCAACAATTTAAGCTCTAAGTGGTTTCTGACTTAAGCCTCTCCATTTCTGGAAATCCAGGCTGACCTCTCACAGGCCTGATCTTCAGAAATGCTTGAATTGATTGGAAAATGAAGGTGCTCAGTGCTCCTAAAAACACTCCTAAAACCAGACCAAAATTGCCTCTTGTTGGGCACAACATTCAAATTGTTTCTCTCTCTTGCTGACCACCCTGAAGGAACTGGTAAACTAATCTTTATTTCATAAACTATTTTTAACTACTGTTTTTTCTTTTTTTTTTCTTATTTGCCTTTTTTTTTCCCCTTTTGAGAGAGAATATAGAAAAATAATTGAGAAGGAAGAAGAGGTGTTGCTAAAACATGGTTTTCCTTTATTATTAAAGCATATGTGGGGCTTGACACCTATTCATGGAATCATTCCCAGTGATGCGGAGTGTGACAAGCCTTCCCAAATCCTGATGCAACTACACAGAGGTGGAAGCTGTTGCCAAGTGGACAGTACTTGCTCTGATATGTCCATCACCACTCACATGCTGGACTGTGACAGCTGAATAAATTAGGCAAAAATAACTATTTCAAAATATTTCGCTCTGAGCATACAGCCCCATCACAGTAGCGCTGGCATTGCCGGCAAAGCCTCTGCTACAGCAGGGCAGTTAGTTAGCAGGAGAGCACAGAGAATGGGCAAAGGCAAACCCAAACAACGAGCTAATCCAGAATAAAGGGGATTCCCCGGAGGTCGGGAGATGGCTTTGAACAGGTCGAGTCATTAAAGGGATGTAAGGTTGATTGATGAATCTGCATCGCTCGCTGCAGTGAGATGAGTGCATTACGTTGTAAGAGTGGGTTGCAGGGGATCAGTTCGAGTACGACTCTGCCAAAAGGATGAAGGAAGTTCATAAATTACCCCAGAGTTATGGAAACAGATCCTTTCTGCAGAGGGACCCAGGGGGGTGCAGCGTCCCTAGGTAGCCCATCTGTATCCCATAAAGAAACGGATACCTGTGATTAGTGCCATGAGTTATCACAACTGCGTGCAGCGTACATACGTCTCCATCCGAGAGGACAGCGCTTTGCAAGTGGGAGCATTTAATATGGAAATAACCAAGACAGCTGAAAGTACAGTTTCACTGGAAGGTTTCCAGTCAAGACGTTTGAGGCAAAAGCTTGCTGTTGCCAATATGGGAGAAATCTAAGATTCAGAGCTGATTGCATTTCCAAGAAACGAAACAGGGAAACTTGGACAGTGCTGCGGAGTAGGTGCACTGGAGTTCATACCATGCAGCCTCACGACTGGCCTTGTTTGTGGCTTCTAGGTGCTCTAGCGAGGTGCCAAAGTGCCAGTTGGAAATCGGATATCTTGAAAAAATAGGATTTTGTTTGTAGTCTTCAAAGCCGCAAGGCTGAATGGGGGAATCTGGGATCCATTTTCCCTCCCCGTGCTCCCTGCCTCACTCTTATTGAGACTTAAACAAAAGGGCACGGAGGTCACTGCAGAGTAAATGAGGCCCTTAATTTACCATAAAAAGAAGACGACTGGCTGTTAAGGTTTTATCAGATTACAATAAAGGCTCTTTGCACTCGGGAGACTGTGGTTTGATTCCCGGCATTGCTGGCAGGGCTGGAAATCATAACCACAGATTATAGCAATAAGCTTCCAAATTTCCATATTCCAGCTGAGGGTGCTGCTCCCCGGCGAGGCTGCTGCCCCGTGCCAGCCGTGCCGGCAGGAGCAGGGTCTGCAGCATCCTGCTGGGGCAGGACCTTCCTCCAGGCTCTGGGTCTCTGGGGCATCCTGGTCAAGGTGGGAACCCAGCCTGGGACTGCTGGGACCTTTTTGACTGTGAGATGGGAACAGGAGCAAGGTCACATTGTGTTATCTATTTGATTATCCAGCCAGATAATTAAAAATAAGCTACTTCTTCAGTACAGCTTCATACTGTAACTCCTCAGATGAGAAGTCTCATACCTTCCTCCCAGGTGCCTCCCAGAAGCCACCATCACAGGGTGAAGCAAGCAAAGCAGATTATGAAAAACAAAGTTTACCTTCCATGAGCAGATCTCCTTGGTTTTTTTCCAGGCCTAAATTTCATTAGGAAAATAATTTCATTAATATAACACATCTTCTTTTGGCATAGAGAGTGCTGGCATTTTGTTTGTCAGCTAGCAGAGGGAGCAACAGGCAGCCCTGCATTACGAGGAATACGTAAGGAAGGAGTTTAACTGATGCTGTGCATCAGCGAACTGGAAGGCACGTCTGCATTTGAACTTGTAAAAAAGAAAGGCTGTTAAACCTTTTTTCTTCAGCCCTGGGTGGCAGTTGGTGCATAACCTTCCCATATGCTCCTGTTCATGCACAGAAAATGCACAGCTCGCTCGTGTTCATAGCACGTGGCTCACAACCCATTTTCCCTCTTTCTCTGCTGTGTTAGTTCCATGGACTGACAGCAGGCTGAGGCTGGAGGACACCTCTGGGGACCACCCAGTCGCAGTGGCTCAAGGCAAGGTCACCCAGAGTGGGATGCTCAGGACCGTGTCCAGTCAGGTTTTGAGTATCTCCAAGGATGGAGACCCCACAGCCTCCCTGGGCATCCTCTCTGCAGTCAGTGTATCCAAAGTGGGCATTTACAACGATGAGCAGCAAGCTGCCAAGAGATTGAGCTTAGTTGTAGAGGAATGAAGGCAGGGGGTTGATGAGCATTGATACCACACAGCTGTGGCCTTGTTACGAAGGCAGTGGGTCGATGGACATGGATGATGTGCAGCTGTAGCTTGTTCCTGCTAAGTGGTTAAATAGCCCTGAGGCATGTGGGAGAGGGGGCTGGGT
>JAVJGJ010000001.1:123579104-123592369 GCA_035590215.1 Microhierax caerulescens
TTCTCATCAAACTTGGCATTATCTGTTTCGCAGGCCCGCCTCTCTCCCACTGTACAGTATTTTTCCATTGTGTTGAATCAAACTTTATCTTCAGCTCTGCTTCCCCATTCTAATAATAACGAGGTGGCGTTCAAAGCGTGGCTTCGCAAGTGATTCATTTCCTCAATACTGTTGATTGGGACTTTACACTACTTCAAAGGTAGGCAGCAATTTGGCTTTTGAACACATTAGAGATAACATTTCTTTTGCATTGGGATGAACTCATTATGGGCTTCAGGACTGGGACCTGATAATTTGCAGACCCACGATGCTACTTCTTTTGCTGATAGGGATGGAGAGATGAGGCAAAGTAATAGATTGGGTAAGAACTCATTAAATGCTGAGGCAGAACAATAGGCTCTTCCAGCCTTTAACTCCTTAGATTCATCTGGATTTTTCAGTCTCAGCATCCTCCAGCCACTGGAGACTAGAACAACAATGAACTGAATGCAGAAAAAAAGCCAGGCAATTATTTCACTTTGGCAAAAATTTAATGGGATTCGTAAAGTCAGGGGAAGATAACAGTGCAAGGAGTAAATTGGGTCGCTGAGATTCTGATGTAAGAAAATGCAAACAGAATGAGCTGGTAGGTGCTACCCTTTTGAGGTTGGTGATGATTTTAGGAGGAACTCTAAACACAAACACCAAAAAACTTGGGAGAGGCTATCTGTCAGCTTTAGACCTACCTGTAAATGCTCAGCTCCTCCGAGAGTTGGGGTCCTTACATTTTAGCACCTAGATGTACACTTAGGCACATGTCTATGCTTTATATCCAGCCGATGCATGCTCTTTTAATGTACCTTGGATTACTTTACATGCTTGACAGGCCATGTTTCTTTCTATTGGCCGTATACAGCACTGCAAATGCAGAAAGCCTGCTTGCAATAGCCAACTCTTTCTCTTCTGAGGTTTACATTATCATCTTTGTCTCATTATTCCTGGATGGCTGCCCATCATTTCTTATATGGGTCTTTCTTCAAAAGATGAAAAGAGAAGGGTGTGGGAAGGGAAGGGAAAGAAAGAAAAAGAAATCTTGCTTTTTTTAAAGAAAAAAAGAGCGAGTAATTCTTTGAACTGCATGGGTTTTATTATTTATGCAACATACTTTGGGATACTAACATGTGAGTCAGCTGAGAGCATATAGAAAGAAAAAGAAAGATGGCTGTGCTGTGAAGGGGAACAGAAACACTCGCCACCTCATTTCTCTCCCCCTGCCTCTGACGTGGCTTATGAAGGAGGATGCTCAAAAGACTAGAGCCAAATTAGCAGATTACAGATGGGGGGAACGGTAGCATTCGCTGCTCCTCTTGCTGTTCCTTACCCTGCGGAGCCACAGATGATGCAGTACGGGAGCAGTGGCCACAGCTCCAGGGGTGAGACACGCAGCTGATCGCTGCACAATGTCAGCTTCTGTACGGCAGGAAACCCAGTTTTGTCTTTCAAGAGCTTTTTCCTGGTGTAACTCTCCAAATCTCCCTCCTGCCAAACATTATAAAAGCTATTAACAATTAACATTCGTGCTGGTGCAGAGTTTCAGATACCCTTTACTGGGACCCATAACCCGAGTTCTCCGCAGTCTCACTGGAATGCCACTGCACCGTTTCCACGTGGCAGAAGTCCATTTGCCCAGGCTGCCCTGCACCTCAGCCATCTTCTGTCTTTCATGTCTGAAATTACCCTGGACAAAACAGCCAGGCAGTGCAACACAACAGCACCTAGACCCGAGGAAGCATCCCTGGTCCTTATTGGTTAAGTCATAATGTTGACAACATCAAGTTTCCAAGGTTTTGTCCACTCCTGTCTGAGCCTGATCTTTTATTTTTCTTTTTTCCTTTTTTTTTTTTTTTTTTCTTCTTCAGTTAATAAGAACATTTTAAACCTTTTTTTCTCTTAATAACTTAGCTGAGGTCACTTCAGTACAGCGTATGGGTAGAAGAGGCCAGCACTACATACTCTTGCACCCCATGCAATTACACCTGGTGTTCAGACATGGCTCAGCCCTCTCCACTCATTAAGACCAAGATGCAGATGCTGAAGACCTGCTCAGTGCTGTACAGGCCTCCAGGTCTCCAATAACCAGCAAACAGTTGTAAAGTTTCTCCCTTATAGAGAATGAAATTCATGGCTGAACCTGAGCATCAGGAACCTTGGAGCCTAGGCAGAGACCTCGAAGGTGTTTGAAGGATGGCTTTGACCTGGGCATGACACCCCCCTTCCTGCTGGTGGGGAGGACAAGCAGAGGTGATGATGCTCCAGGAGGCAGCAGCACATCCCTGCTCCCTGCAGCCTCAGCTACAGGTTGCACACACAGGCCAGCGCAGCAGAGAGGGGATTTCATTTTTTATTTTTTTTTTTTCCGGTTGTTTCTCGCAGGTGAATTCCTAAACCATCTGCAGAAAATTTTCCCTTCATGGCCAGGAACACATGGCCCAAGGGTTGGTGGGGGTGGGCATTTTAACTCCCCTCTCCCTCCCCCAGGCTGAACAAAGCCCTTGATTGAGAGATCGGCTCTGGACTTTGCGAGAAAAGAGAGCTTGGGGCTTTTGTGTGTGTGTGTATGTGTGTGTGTATTTTTCTTTTCTTTCCATCATACTAATGAAATTTGCAGACACAGAGAGGAAACTGAGAGTTATTTATAGGAGTGAGAGGAATGTGAGGCCTAATTGTGCTTAGTCTATTGCTAAGTATGTAATCTGTTTGCTATTAAATTTTACAGTCTTGCAGCAATGTACATAGGTTCTATTGTGGGTGGGTTTTTTTCTTTTAAGCGGAGCATATACATTTGATGAAGAAAAAATACTAGACTAAGGTGCTTGCAAGGTTTAAGAACAAGTGACACAAGGCAGCATTTTACAGGGAGCAGGGGCATTTTTAGGGTTAACTAGGTTGGGTAATTTGGGGTTTAAAAATGTTGGGGTTTTTTGCTTTTATCTTTTCACCGGTTTATTTATCTTCTCGCAGTTTTAAGGCGTCTGTGTTCCTGTCCGTGATGCACTGAGGTTACGTGGAGCTGCTGGCTGTTTCCATGGGAGGTGACAAGTCCCAGGGTGTGCACAGGACGCGGTTTAGGGGTGATGGGTTTTGCCCTCACCTCCTGGCTGGCCTTTGCTGACCTGCTCAGCCCCTCGGTGCCCAGCAAACACACCTTGGCAGGTATTTGCTTCCCTTACCGCTGAAATCAGCAGTGAGAGCCTGATGATAACGAGCTGAGGTGCTCTGCAGAAATGCAGAAGCGGTGGGTCCTTGCACTTCCACACGTTGTTTTACGGACAGCCCTCTCCAGCTGTCCCACGAACCCCAGGACAGCCCTGCTGGACCCTTCCCACCTGCGTAAGGAGCAAGGCTGCTGCCCACGGGCACATCGCCACGGGCCCTTTTCTCTTCCCGGCCGAGGGTGACCAGCTCAGGCAGTGGGAGCGGGGCCAGGGATGCCAGGGGTCCTCCGTGGGGCAGCCCCGGCTGCCGTCAGGGAGGGAGGACAGCAGCTCTGCAAAGCTCAGCCTGGAGCAGGGGCTTAGCGTGGGGGCCTGAGCTGCTGAGCTAAGCGGCATTCCTCATGGAAAAAGAGGAAAAGTCAGGCATGCAATCCGATACAATTGCTAATATCCACCAGGCAGAAGTCAAGCGCTCAAACAGCTCTGGAGTTAGCTGCTTTTTATTGCTTATCGCTGACCACTCGTGCTGGAATATTCCATTCCTATAATTTTTGAAAGACTCTAAAGGATCCTGTCACCTCTCCTGGGTCTAGGTTTCTCACTTGCTCAATCGCTTTTCCTGGGATGTTTTGCAAAATGCCAGTGACTCACTCCTGTCACTCCTCCTTGCTGGGATGACAACACTGGAGGCAAAACCAAATGATATTTACTGCCGGTGTCCAAACTTGGCTTTGCCACTGCGAGCAGAATTTAGAAAGACAGAAATAGAAGACTGATTATGGAGTGGGTTGCAATTAAGAGAGAGAGAGCCATGTAAGGTCCTCCTCTGGGGTTACAGCTGAATCCAGAGGTGGACTGGCTCCATCCAGGCTGACTGCACCTGAACGGGATGCAGAGCTGCATGGCTGAGAGCAACGCAGCATCCTGCTCACAGCGCTGCTTACAAACCAGCCTGCCCCCTCCCTGGGGGCCTGAGATAACCAGCGGCATCAAATCAAAGGCAGGGATCAAGAACTGCAAGGCAGCATTTTACTCTTTTCTTTGGCTGGTAAACCCATCAGCCTGCCAGCACACGTACAGGTGCGGGACAATATCCCCTGCCATGTTTCTTGCAAGCAAATAAAAAAAAAAAAAAAAGAAAAAAGACTGAAGATATACAGTGGTAGGTGGCATTTTGGACTGAACCACTGAGAGATGTCCACTGTATGTCTCCATGGGAATTATCGAGCCCTTCTCCAGCTTACTCACGTTTCTCTTTTAGACCCTGCTCCTAACTCTCAAATAAACTGACTTCATCCAGTGGGAGAATGAAGAGTTGTCCCAGTTACCGTGTTTCTGCCAGGCCACCAAGGACACACTGATTTTGTGTGTGACCTTTGGTGTATTTGTAGGGTAAACTGGAGGAAATGCCAGGCAGGTTATCTGCAGCAAGGCGCTAGAGCCCTCCTCCATTGCGAATAAGACATGGGATGCCAGTTGGCCACTGGCCAGTCATTTGGCCACTGACCAACTGGCTGACATTCGTTTCTTCCATACTTTACTCCTGGACCTGATGGGAGGGGTGTTTTACAGCAGCAGTTAGTTTATTCCTGGGGTAAACAGTAGAAATTGGAGGGTAATTGCAGCGAGAAGTTTGCTTCCTGTTCCAGTGTGAATAACCCGCTGGACGCCAACTGGATGTTAGCCCTCAGATCCGTAAGGCCAATTGGCAGCTGCTCTGCATTTGTCCCTCTTAGGATTTGCAGATGCACGTTGGAAAGTGTGGGAATGGGGATCCCATCAGCCCATCCATCACCGCGGCGACCTGCAGCGCCAACAGCCGCAGCGAAGGGCTGCCGGAGGCAGGGCATGGAGCAGCGCTGCCCTCAGGCTCCGCAGGCAGGGTGAGGGCTATGCTGGGAGGTGCCTGATGACCCAATCCCACTGTTTTCATCTCGTTCCCACGTTGAATAATGGACATTTTCCCTTCTCGCAGTCCTGCTGGGCCCTCACGTACATTACTTGGTAATACAACCCATGTGATGCTGTTGCAGCCCCTGCTTTGTACGCAGACCTCCTTCACCTTGCCTTGCACTCCCGCCGCAGGACCTGTACATGAGCACAGGCTTTTGGCTGGCACAAGGCTGCTCGCCAGCCTAAGCATCTCCCCACGTTTCCAGAGTAACTCTCTTAAAATTATTTAGCTAGCTGTGATTTGCTCCATTCAGTGTTGCTACACGAACAAGGAGGAGGTGTACCTGGGCTGACCTTTCCTCACAATCAAGCCTGACACATTTCCTACCCTTCTTTCTGTTCATTTTTCTCCTCTGGTTACCGTCGTCTTTGGCAGCAATCTCCCCCCATCATGCTGCCAGAATGGAGCATAATATGCTGGAATATCTTCCTTAGATGAGCTATCAAGCAACCCATCCTCCCTGCCATCACATGTCTTATTATCTGACTTTTTTTTTTCTCATTTCCATTGATTAGATGGATCCTTAGACCGATTTGCTTTCTTTTTTTGTGAGGTTACAGTATTTTCTTTTAAGGTCTCCTTTATTATTTCACTGTCTCCAGGCTCCTCTCAATATTGCATCTTTACTTGCTGAAATTTCCTGGAGGCTGGTGTCCCCAGGCCAAGGTACACCGCGCTGTTTTTCAACTGGGAGGTAACAATGGCATATGATCCAAAGGAGGGACGGCTCCGCTAGCATCTCATTCTCCTCTTTCTTGGATATGAGTAGCAGTGGTGGCTCAGAGCTGGAGGGCCAGACCACGCGCCCCATTTTGGTGGTGAAAACCCCTCACATCCATCCAGTGATTTAACTGGAGTAACATCGAGAAAAAAAAAAAGATCAGCTCAGCATGTCCAAGGACAGTTTATTCAAGTTGCTAATATTACTGACATGAGGAAATATTTATTCACATTCGGACATTTTCCATTTTCACCGAGACCTCTGGTGTGTGGTTGGGAAAGGAGCCTGGAGGGCAGAAGCGGGAGGGGAGGAAAGAGCGGGGCTGGTGGGTGACCACGGTTGTGCCCACATTGCCAAGGGAGTTGAGCAATGTCCTTGCCACGCCACCCAACAGAGGGCTGAAAGAGAAAACTGCTGCTTCCTAACACTGTCATTGAGCAGCTATGTTACAAGATGATATCTGGTCCAGTAGATTATATTCAAGCAGAATTTAGAATAAATCTACAACAAATCCTTTGGCTGAAGCATCCTTGAACTCAAGATAAAGAAATTTCTATCCCTTGGATATGTTCTGTCAACTGAATGTAACTTTGTGAAATTTATTGGTTTTGCAGAAAGCAGGACGACATATTTTAGGATAGTCCAGACGTCTCTGGTTGCCTGGATTCCCTCAGTTTAAGTTTGCTAGTTCCCCTCCCCCTAAAAATAAAATAAAATTAAAATTGAGAACTTTCTTAACCTCTTTGTTGGGTACAATTTATAACAAACAAACAAACAAGCAAACAGCCTCCATCTGGAAAAAAAATCTGGCAAAGGAAATGTTGTAAGGGTGGGGGGGAAAGTTTCTCTCACAGATATTAACCTTTACTCTTTGAGATGTGTTCGTCCTTCAGAAATGAGCAGCTGTCTAAATCGTTAGGAGGCTGCTAAGGATTAAGGCTAGCCAAAATATGTTCTTTTGCTGTCTTAAATTTCCTCAATGTAAAATCAATGTAAGCTAAGTTGCTCTAACTGTGGATGCTGCCGCTGCTTACACAAAACACAGTTTTGATATGGATAGATTACATCCCTTCTTAAATTGATTTGATACTTGCATGTGACCTGAGAGTGTAAACAGGTGATATGGCACAACTTTAAGGGGAATCGGAGTCTTAAGAGAGAGCTCGGAGTCTATGTGCCGGGGCAGGCTGCTTCCCGACAAGCTTTCGTGCTGTAGCAGCGGGACCACAGGATAATTGCACTTAACGTAAGTCTAATTGCCCATGACTATTGCTTGATGTATTTTTGAAAGTATCAAGAAAAGAGCCTGCTGAACCTTAGCATCTTCGGGTCAGGGATAGAGTTTGGGTTCTGTATCACATGGTCCCAGTACAGAGTTTCTGAGTGATAGGCACTCCCTTTCGCTGCGATCACCACCGGTAAGGGATGATACCTTCTTCTACCACCTGAGAAACTTGTTTCCTTCTGCCAATATTAATTGTATGTTTATCAAAAAGGAAAAAAAACCACCAGTCCTAGTTTTCCCATGGGCTCATCAGCTCTATGGTTCCTTCCATCAGAACTGGAGATGCTCAGTATTTTGTGAGATCAATCCCAAAAGGCAGAATAAAGGTAAGAAATGGTGATCTGAGCATCTGCTAGCTTGTGCCTTATAGTTGCAGGCATCTCCTCCCTCACCTTCTCTAGCAATTTATTTATTACGATATGAAATATTTATTCCTGGACTAAAGAACTTTCTGGCCCTTGGTGATGTTTTTCCACCCTTGATGGAATTTGATGCACCTTCCTTGTTAGCATCAGCCATAGATGCTCTCGGGTTTGAGTCTGTCACTGTCCTGAAACAGATCTGAATGAGAAAAGGCAATATTTATCCCTATAAAGAAGTCTCTGTGTATCCTTCAACCCATACGATGCTTCCAGGGGACGCATGTGTCTTTTAAATGGTTGATTTGCACTGAAATGAAACCTGTTTAGGTAAAAAGGCCAGAAGGAACCACTGTGTGTGGAGAAACTGTCAAGTCTCTACTTGGCCTTGTTGCTAAATCTGGTTCCTTCCAGCACAGCTCAGAACTAGCCTGTGGGATACGGACCCCACTGCTCTTCAACATCTGACACAGACCAAGCTGCAAGAAGGGATGCCCGTGTCATCCATCCAGAACCCGACCCACGGTGCCAACCAGGCTGCTACCACAGAGCAGCTCCAGGTTGCAAGTACCAACAGGGAAGGAGTAAATGGCTGCAAGCAGCCACCTCGGTCTCCAGTACCTCCCGCTGCTTCTTCCCACCACTCCCAGCTCCTGGTTCCTTCCGATCCTGTACCCACAGGATGAGTGAAGCCGCCACCAGCACAGCCCACAACTCTGGCTAAACCAGCGCTGGTCCAGCAGCAAAAGCAATTTCTATTTTCCCAGCACATGCTGTTTTGCAATCTCATAATTTCTTTGGACCTTGCATACAGAAGGAGGCATGGCCGTGAATCAGCAAGTTAAAAACTGCAGCAGATAATTACAGCAACATCTTTACCTTGTAGAAACAACATCTGAAATCAGATTTCAGTTACACATGTGAAAAAGCAGACAAGTCTAGAAATCAGAAATTCAGCCTGTGTCAGTCTGGGCAATCTGCTTTGTATCATGTACTGAACTGGCTTGGTTAATAGGAACAGCTGGCAAGAGATTTTTGGTTTGTTGGGGTGATTTAGGTTTTTTTTTTTTTTTTTTGTGGTAACCAATTTTAAATCAAACTCTTTCAGTCGTCTTCTCTGCTGACAAAACCTCTCTACTGCCAGGTTAGTGTGTTTGTGTAATTTTTTTTAGGTTTTGTTGGGATGCACATGTGATGCCAAACTGTAATTGGCCAACTGAAAGAGCAGGCCAGGTGACACTGGTTCACAGCTACGTACATGCAGGCTTTGAACTTCCAGTTGCAGACTTTTCTAGCATCCTGCCTATTAATTAGCCTTCAAGAATTAATAATTCAGTATTTTTTTATTTCTGCTACACCATTCTGACAACAGCAAGTGTAACTGTTTTATTGTGGAAAACAATAATAAAATATTCATAATTTAATATTCTTCTCTTTCCCAGCAAGTGAGGCAGAGCCGTCCTAGCCAGCTCCCCTCCCAGCCAGCATCTGCGTTAAAGCTCAGCTTCTGGAACGGCCTAAACACCACCCACGCTGCGTTGGGTGTCCGTGTGTGACACCTGAGTTCAGGTGTCAGCTCACGAGGTGTGTCCCCACCGCTGCAGGGCCACCGTGCAAGGACAAGTCAATTCCCTCTCCTTTTCCTAAGCTGGTACATCCATTGATGTCAGTGGGACTAGTGAAAGCCTGGACGTTAAGTACGAATGATGATAAATGCAAGAATGGGGGTGTGTATGTTTGCTTTCTGCTTGCTTTATATTCTTTTTATTACTCCAGAGGCTTTTGGGATCGTATGGTTTTGCAAAAAGGCAGAAATCCCACCCACACCTGAAGGGAAGTGCAATATAGGAAGTCGCTGTAATTACCGTAGAAGGAAAAAAAATCTCTTCTGCATCTGTCAGATGATGGACATCTGGGTGTAGTAACACAAGCACAGCCCTGGGGTTGAGGAAGGACTGACTAGTGACATCACAGAACATTTAGCTCCTCGGACAGACCTGCCAGTGGGATGAACAAACCCCCGGGAACACCAAGACGACCTCACCCAGCCCTGTTCCGTGGCAGCCGAAACGCTGTGTTATGGCACGTGCATTAGCCTTGCCCTGAGAAATGCACGGCTCGTTCCAAGAAGTTCTATGCAAAAGCAACAACAAGAACAACAACCGACATGGCCAACTCGGAACAGAGGTCGGGAGAGCACAGCTGAGGCGATGCTTTGCTGTCCCTGAATCTGCTCGCTGCACAGCTCGGGAAGGGCTTCCCCCGAGCTCCCCCCATCGCTTTGGGTCCTGCCTTGTCTCCTGTGGCTGCTTGGTAAGAAATGCCAAGTTTCCACGTGTTACTTTGTCCACATTGGATGTCAGCTATTAATATTCGTAATATTTTAGCACCATAGAAAGAAGAAAAGATTTTCTTTGGTTAGAGAGAAAGTAACAAAATAAATAGTGTCTCCTTGTTAAAGAGGAGGCACCTAAACTATAACCGACAAGTTTAGTCTTCTTGAGTCAGAAACCATGATTCATCCTGTAAAACCAGATCAAATTCAAGATTAGTTTCTCATGGTATTGCTGAGGAATTTCAGATGTTTCCACTGGGAAAAGACATTTCTTTACCCATCCCCAGGTTAGCTTGTTCAGTACTAATTTTTTTCTTGAATAATGAAGGTTGCCCAAAGGTAAGAAATTTCAAGCTGTAGAAGTGGAGTGGGGAAATAATAATAATAATAATAATAATAATAATAATAATAATAATAATAATAATAATAATAATAATAACGACGACGATGATGATAATAATAATAATAATAATGATGATGATGATGATAATAATAATTAAAAAAAAAGAGACTAGGACAAGATTAAGAGACCAAAGTTAATCAGGGACACGGATCACACTATTTCAGCCAGGCAGAAGGTTCATAAAAGCTCGTGACTGTCTTACACAAAACTATATCAGATCTCTGGCTGTAGAAGCCTTCTCCAGCCAGCTATGCCAGTTGTCAATAAAGCAGGAGACAAAGCCGTATGACAGCAGGTTTCACAATTTTTCTCTGTTACGGGGCAGCCTTGCCACTGCCCAATCGGCCAGATGGGTGTTAAGGCTTCGCTAGACCTGCGGGATTACTGGGGATGGAACCGCGCTCCTCGCTACAAGAGTTTAGTAACAGATGCCAGAACCCAACTCATTCCAGATCACTGTACAGATCGAGGGTTGTATGATTTGGGGAAAGGGGGCTTAAAAGCAGCTTTGATGTTGCCTTGGTTTGGTACCTGCTGGTACTGAAAGGTCGTACAAGGAAGCCGGGTCCGGGAGGACTCACCCTGTGCTTACGGGTCTGGGGTGGGATTCCCCTGGCTGGCTCCTCTTGCCGTGTTGCCACAGGCTCAGCTGTGTGGCTCAACATTATTTTCAGTCTCCGCTGACCCGCTGGGTTGCCACGCTGCTCAGCCATTGATGATGACCCTTGCTCAGTCTCAAAGTTTATCCCTTCTGGTTTTTAACACCAGTGGGCAGGAGCCATCTCCCTCCTCCGGCAGCGCTGTGCCCTCTCCCTGTTTCAGTCTTCTCGGGACTGGTGGCTCCCCAGCTGCATCCCTATCAAACCAGAGTGAGAGAAGATACAACTTGCAGGTGGCAGGATTTATTTCCTGAATAAACTCTGAGAAATGCTGGGTTTATTTCTGTCTTTGAATTTATGAGTTATTTTATTCCCACCTTTCTCTTGCGGCGCTAATATCTGGTAGATGGACCAACAACACAGTGGATTTTGAAGTAACGCATTTTCCACTTAGTCCAGCTTTGGAGGATTCCCTCACTCCCCGACAGCTGCAGAAGTCTCTATTTCTTCTCCGGCCAATATCGACCTATTAATAATGCTGGGCAGTGACTGCTTTTTCTTATTTAGCCTTCTGTGGGCTGCTGCTAATTTTGTATATGCCTGAGGCGATAAAACCCTGGCTCTTGACCTGACTGCACCGTGGCAGAGAGCGTCAGCGGAGAAGCGTCCCCAAGTCCTGCAGCAGGCACACTGTCAGCAGCCTCGTGGGGGGAGACATCCGTGCGCAGCACCCATCCCACTTGGCAGCAGGCATTTCAGGGTGGCACATGGCCTGAGACCATCTAGCTTCTGCCATTGTCAGGAGGGAATGGCAAGAACATCCAGAGCGTGATTCATCACTGGATGGGGTGAATCACCCTCTGGAAGCAGTTGTGTCCCACCACCAGTGACTCGAGAGGAATTGCAGACAATCGGCCTTAAACAGATGCCTAACTTTAGATCAGAAAGCATGGGTGACGTTCATCCCATCCTATGGGATTTGGTATCTCAGGTCAGTTAACCGTGTCCCATTACTACTCTCTTTTGGAATATCCTTCTAGTCATGACATATGTTCAAGCAAAGTCTTGCCTGCTGCTTGGACGATGGTGGGAATTTTCTGAAGTGTATTTTTTGGGGGGGTTAAATAAAGTCTTTAGCCAACCGCATTGAATCAGCGGTGCTGAGCAACGGCAGAATGTGAAGCTACAACTGCATGGGTAGAAATTTTGATGCAGAGGGTGAATAATATTTCGAAGTGAAAAGTATCATGCTATTTTCACCTCCTGCTTTTCAAAGCAGTAGAAGGAGAGAGAGAGAAGCTGCTCACTGAAAATCCTGAGTTAGATTTTTAATAATGTAGATTTCTCCCCACTTTTATCCTCCCCTTTTCCTTCACATAGTGAGAAACTTCCCAAGGTTGCCAATGGCACTAAAACAGTCAGTCCACTTTCAGAATTTCAGTCACCTCTTAAACACTTAGAGGCTGAATTGAGTGAAAACCCGTTTTCAGAAGAGTTTCCAAGGAAGTAGAAAGTTTCCACACCCTGAATCTTGCACTCAAAGAAATGGAAACTGGATCCTTGCTGCCAACAGTCTGAACTGTTGTATCACAGGCTGCTGAACGCTATATTCTGTAATAAAAAATGCAATCGTGATTGGTGCTATATTTAAACACACAAATGCACTTTGAGAAGTTTAGCTGAAAAATATATGACTTGGTTTGGGTTTTTTTGCTTGTATTTTCTAGGCATAAAGTTGCTTTTTAGTTGCCTGATAAGAACTAAATTCTGATGAAATAGCACAGCTTGTGTTTTGCAGAAGTTCAGCCTGGCAATCCCAACGACTGCTTTGTAAAAAGGTAGGGAGGAACGTGTCTCGTATCAAGGACACCTGGATAAGAAAAATGTGTAGACCCAATTGTTCATGAACAACTAATCAGGGAGGATATGTGCCATGTGATCTTTTACTGGTCTTACCTATTTATTGTTTAAAATGTAAAGCCTGGGCTTCACACAGTGCTACAAGGAAAAATAAAAAAATTTCCTTTTGTCAACAGGACAATGAATTGAACCCCCTACCCTGGATATTGCAGATATCTGGAAGCTCCTACTTTGAAATATAAGGGAAGCTTTAATTTGTGGCATTTTGGGGGTGCTGAACCTTTCCACTCACCAGTGAGGAGGGTAGGACTTGTGTCCAAATTTTTTTTATTCCTTCATATGGTAGCACCCAACTGGGACACCAGTAGCGAACCATTTGGAGGGTTAAATTCACGACTGACCAAGCTGCTTAGCTCCCGGCAGGTTTTCTTACAGACTGGCTCTTTCACCAGCTTGCAGCTCATGTGCAGCTGGGTACCTGTAGAAGAATGAGGATGGGTTAATTAGCATTGATAATGTACAACTGTGGGATGGCTGCAGGGGCAGGGGTTGGTC
>JAVJGJ010000001.1:123592469-123608074 GCA_035590215.1 Microhierax caerulescens
CTGTAGAAGAATGAGGATGGGTTAATTAGCATTGATAATGTACAACTGTGGGATGGCTGCAGGGGCAGGGGTTGGTCGGTGTAGATAAGGTGCAGCTGTGGCTGGTTAAGTTGAGGGGTTGAGAGACAGTGAAGAGGAAGAAGCAGGAGGAGATGAGCGGGGGAAGAAGCAGGAGGAGATGAGCGGGGGAAGAAGCAGGAGGAGATGAGCGGGGGAAGAAGCGAGAGAGCATGCCCTGAGTGAGGAGGTGAGATGAGGAGGAGGCAGCAGAGGGACTGGGATGGAGAGTGTGCCAGTGTGAGATGGTAAAAGACCTTGTTGTAGCTGGATAGTTTGGAGAGTGCTGCGACAGGTACCGAGTGATGGCAAAAGGTGTTTACGCTGCTGGAGGGGGGTTCATGATGGGAAGGCTCTGAAGAGCTCAGAGGGAAAGGTCCTATCAGAGGTGGACTCAGCTTTCTGCCAGTTCCAGAAGGCTTGACCATACCAGAAGGAACTCTATAATAAGCAAAAGTTTAAAAAGCCTTTCCTTTCTGTTCACCCTTTCTACTTTGTGTAAGAAGATTTATTGCTTACAATATTCCATCTAATGACTACTTTACTTAGGGTAAGTGTAATAAAGTAAATGAAAATATTGCATTTTGAAATTCATCCTCATTCAGTGCTTCAAGTCCATGGAAAAACTCTTCCTGGAGTTAGAGGCTTTGGGTGGGACATCATCAGGTTCCCACTCTTTGACCTTGCTTGATGATATTGAATCTATAGAGTAACATACAACTGATGAACCATTCGATCGTCTCATGTCAGTGGTGCTCCTGATTGCCAGATTGGAGGAGGGTATAACTAATATCAAAGCTGCCTAGAGCTCGATAACGAAGTTGCTTAGGAGTGCTGGTTGAGAAACTGGAGAAAGTGTTCAGTGATATTTTGGAATTCCTCTCTGCTAAACACTGATAATTGCTGCCAGTGTCAGGCTTAGTCTAGTTATCATTTTGGTACAGCACAGTGAAGCTGAATTTAATTATTGTAATTAAATTGTATGTAAAAGCAGATTGCTTTGCATTGCTTTTCATACTGTACCATAGAAAGCAGTTATTACATAAAGCAACCAATCAAACAAAACAAAAATCTTTCCCAGAAAATCCTTACTGTTTAAAGTGTGATCAAATACTAAAAGCCTTTGTAATGAGCAGATATAGTTTGTGAACAAGATTTATTTCTCTATAAACTAACTTATTTTCCATTCCAGTCCAAAATAAGAAATCATCACCTTTTCCTGTTGATAAATTTCAGAACCAAAATGCCAAGTCATGGGTGGGTTAGGAAAATCTTGTTTATAATCAAAGGCTTGGCGACCTTCCTACATTTTTTACATTTTAATTATACACTACATTGGCATCCTGCTATAAAGACATTACTTTCTGGAAACTCCCAAGTATTTACATGACTAAGACTTAATTGAATCAAGGATTCTTGCTCTTTCCTTTCTCTCTGTCTTTTTTTTTTTTTTTTTTTTAAATAAATAACCGTCGTTATCATTCCTTGCTGCAGAAAGCATTCCTTTGCTCCCGTTGGATGTTGGTAGCAAACACGAACAAGACTTTTGTCCTCATGCAGCATTTAAGACACATGGTGAAATGTATCAGGATCTATATCTTCCAAGGAGCTATTAATTACTGCTGCCAAATCAGATTAACAATTCTTATAAAACCAGTGAAAGTGTCCAAGTTTTGTGGTTTTCCACTGACTGGGAGCACGCAGATATGGCTTTGGTACCTGCTTAGGAGCTAATCCCCACTAATCCAGAATGTCTGAACTGGGGTTTACTGCAGTTTAACTAGTTCATTGGAGAGGAAAAAAAAAAAGTTAGCTCAGACTACTTTTCCCAAGTAGCCATGGGGAAGGAAAAAAAACCTGGATATGATATTGGTCCATGAGGAGCATCAGTAAAATCCATAGCTGTACAGAGTGAAGCCCGTGGAGGCAAACATGTTGCCTGAGGGCGTCCAACGAGCAGCAGAGCAGGGTGCAGGATGCTGGGTGTTCCTTCCTCTGCTGTGTTCACTCCTCATCACTATCTCCCCAAAAGACGGATGGGCTGCAGGACCTGTGCCCGGTGTTCATCGCACAGGGCCAGTGATGGCTTCAATGGGAAGTCTTCCCTGCGTGGCACGAGCGATGGATGCGATTTAACTCTTCTTAAGAAGGAAATAAAAGACAAAAGCATTTGTAAGGTGCTATAAGCCTTGCTTTTCCAAGCATTAAAAACAAAGATGACAACACTTGCTCGTTTAAACAAAATGTAGTGAAAATTATATGTCTGCATAAAAAAAAAAAAAATTATATGCACCATTATCTTCTCCCTGTTATAAGACAAATTTTAATTCTGGTAATTACAGCTGTGCCTCCCTTTTCCTAGCTGTTTTGGTGGGTTCAACACACTCATATCTTGTTACAGTTTCTTGCACTGAGGAACTCAAAATGAAAGGTACTGTTGAATTGGAAAATATTATTATTACAGTAATAGTCATAAGGAATTGGATTTGTACAAAACTATAAAGCAAAACACACTGAGATGATTCATTATGCATCACATGGAGAAAGATGTAATGTTGTTAATATGGGAGAACAGATGTGTCTATGTATTTTAAGTGTCTCTTTTCTCTGATGAAAAGTTGGGTTTTTTTCTGAAAAAAGGAAAAAAAAAAAAAAAAAAAAAAAAGAAAAACCAACCTGATCTTGATTACTGGTACTATTGAGAAAGTTCATTGGGAAATTAAAGCAGTCACTGCTGTTGCCATTAATCTCATTTTATGTTAGTTTGGCTTTTACTGCAGAAAGTAAAAACTCTTGGGTTTTCTTTCATACCCGGTCCCATATGTGAGTTAAAGCAAAGTTGACAAGCAAGTCCTTGATGTAACCTCATGCATGCTGCGGTTAGAAGCTGTATAGCAGCAACGGCCCAGATGTGATTTCCTCACTTTATTCAAATTAATCGGGCTTTAATTAAAAACGCAACACTTTCTGTGTTTTGTTTTGTTTTAAAGAGACAGGGCTAGGGGTGATCATTTGTTAGTTATCTATATCTTTTTAATGGCAGAGTTGTTTTGATGTGTGTGAGAAAGAAAGTTCATCGGTTTTCCATTCTGTCATACCTCAGGCATTTCGTGCAGGGACCGAAAACATGCTCGTGAGTTAACGTGGTCTGTGGAGCAATACCCTGGGATTTCAAACGTGACCACACTCCCACCTTGCCTGCGGGACTGAGGCCAGTTTGCCACTCTCTGAGGGCTAAACACTCTGTCCTGAGTGACCGAACTCTCTCTCCAGTGGCTCCATACTGCAGACACCACATATTTTAATATCCTTTATTGCTCAGACCAGTGGAAGGCGGTCTATAGAATTTATGAGATGATCCTTCTGGATTTTAAAATTATATGATACATTTATACAGTGGAGGTGCTCCTTGTGAATCCCGGAGGACTTATTTCAAACGCACAGGATTTTTTCTGTCTGTATTACACAAGAAACTGCCTCCTCTGTTCATCGTGCCGGGAAAAGGAGTAAATGTAGCCTCTTGACTATCTGCTTTTAGGATCCCAGCAAGCTAAAGATGCAATTTCAGTGAGCCTCAGGCAATGCAGAGAAGTGGGTGAGAAAGCCTTTGGCTAGAAGGGATCTGGTTCTAGAAAGAATTTAGGAGTGCAAAAGCGATTGCAGAATCTGACCTTCAAAGGAAAAGCTTTGGAAAACATCCTCTTCACAAACATTCTCACGCTGTGGAAGAGCAGCCGTGCCCTGTGCCCGCTACCCCTGGTGACTGCGTGTGAATAAGGAAGGAAAAAGCCCGAGGCTCCGTGTCAGAGCAGGGATTTTATTGCTGCTGGTTTCAGGGGATGGAGGCAAGTGGAGAGCAGCACCGGGGCGGTACATCGGGGACACATCCACGTGCCGGGATGCCCACCCGAGCTGGGATGCCTGCAAACAGCCAGCACTCGGGAATGACCAGCACGTGGCCGTGCCAGCTCACGCGGAGGAGCCTCATGTGCCACTGCCTGCTACCCCACATGATTCCCGTCACCGGTCAGACACGATTTTATAAGCACCCAAAGACTTGCTAGGCCTTAGCCACTGTTGGAAGTGATGACTTTTTAATGGCAACCAGCACGCTTGAAAAATTCCCCAAGATTGAACAATATTGTGGAGACAGACACGTCCCTGGGGAGGCAGCTGCTGCCCCCTCATTGCTCAAATATTGAGGTTAATTGGGGAAGCGGAGAGCTTTGAATTACCACTTCAGTATAAAGACATCTATGTGCTTGTTTTTCATGTTTTGTTTCAGATCCTTGTAAACATGCCGATGCAAGTTTCAGCTATTACTAATCACATTAAGCTAGTGGACACATTTTATTATTTGGCAGCAAGTTTATCCTGTGTACTGTAACCGAGCCTGAAACAAGATTCCCACTTCATTTTGTTTGCTCGCTTGGTAGTGCAGATAGGAAGGGGAGGATGCTGAAAATGAAAACTATTTAGGCCACATAATCTCCTTCATTAAGTATCGGTGATGCTGGGTAAGGCTCACTTGGGGACCTATTAATGGAAACACATCTGCTGTGTTCGTAATAATAAAAGACGGGCTATAAAGTGATTAATTGCTGTTAAAAGAAGGAGGCCTTGCTTTGGGAAGGCAAATATGTGACATGTTTGGATGTGCACAGTGCTCCGGGTGCAGGGGGGCATTGCACGGAGCGTAGCAGGGTTGGCAGTGCCGGGGTGGGTCAAGCCGGGCCACCTTGCCTCTGGTTGACAATCCCACCTCCCCCAGACTTCCCCAAGGTAAGAGCTAAGTGGAAAAGCAGCACCACTGCCTTTTTCTGATTCGAATGCATTTTATTAGCAGTATTTGTATTACGGTAGTCACAAGAGACCCTAATCAACCCGGGGCCTTCTTGTGTTAGACACTGTCCAGATGTGTAATACAAACCAGCTCTTCCTTTAAGAACTTAAAGGCTTGCAGATAAGCCAGAGCATGGGAAGGGAAAACCAGACACAAAGTGGGGAAGTGCCATGACCTGCCTGAAGTTTTGGAAGGCGACTGAGATCTCATAGGTCTTGGTTTAGGATTATTGGACTGTACCTTCTTTATGACTGGAAAATGATGTATGAGACCCTCAGCAGCGAGACATGAGCATCTGGCCTTCAGCAGAGCCGTGCTGCCTTGTGCCTGCGGAGGATCTGGGGGAGTCTTGGCTCTGGCATAGGGGGGCTAAGCAGCTCGGCAAAAAAGAAAACGCTTGTATTGGAAGATGCTCAGGATGCTTGAACGGAGCTCAGAAACATTCCCAGCTTACAGTGACTATAAGAAGGCATGTCATACCCTTTCAAATGGATAGAAAGTATGAGCCAGAATGGCAGGAAAATGCAGCTTACTTCCAGGTAGTACGCTAGCACATTGATTAGAGTCCAGACGGAGATAAAAAGCCTGGAGATCCAACGCACAGTGCTGGAATTGTGTGTTTCTGTAGAAGATCTAATGTATTCATGCTGTCAGGTCACATACACTAGACCTAGAAACCTGGTGTTTTCTTTCTTCTTTTCCCCCTCTTTTTGGAAGCACTTTGAGCAAATATATTGAATAAGACATTTGCAAGCATGGAGCCCATTAATAACACAAGCTGAATGCAATGCTGCAGTCTCATTCATACTGCTCTTGGGAGCCAAGGAAATTAAAATCCTATACATTTCTTTTCTGCGCTGGGGAAATCAAAGCCAAACCATGAGATGGGGCTGATTAGAGACAGGTGAAATGTCTGTTTGTTTTTAAAGCTTTACAGCTCTCATTTTGATAGTCCCTAGATTTTCCAAGTGCATTCTGCAGATACCAGAGGAGAGATGGCTGTAAGAGAATAAAACAAGCCTGAAGACCATCTGAGAACCACGACCTTTTCAGATGCCAAAGAAAAAAAGATGCTACGGTAAAGGCTCCCTGCTGACAGCTGATGCAGATGCCCATTGTGTGCTCATTGTATTCCCCAGATTTGTAAGGCTGTGAAACTGTAGTCCAATTTGTGCTAAAATGACAATAACAACACTTAAAACCCTCCTCGAGTCTAACAGAATGAGGAAACGGTAAAACAGACAAGAATTATGAAACCCTGCATAGGCACACATTGTGTGCATAAGATGAACTCATCTGTGTATGGATGTGTTGTTACCGTGTAACACGCATCTTACTCAAGGTGTACAAAAAGCCATGCCTGTGCATCTATAGTCCTTGGTACTGATCCTTCTCCAGGCAACCACTGTAAATCAGGATGTAGATGTCCATTAGCTGAGTATTAAGTGGGCAGACATCAAAATGACTTTGTCACGAAGCTGGTGTTCTCATCTAACTAGATATAAATGGTCTTGTTTTATAACTGCTGCCTCCAGTCAACCTCCGATGATATCCTCGCCTTGCTAACGTTCTTTTTATTGCTGCCATCTGATTGTATAACTCTCCACTGATAGAAGCTCTTCATATTGCATCGATTATAAAGAGAACAGGAAAATGAACAAAATGTACTCATTCTGTTTATAGTTTGAACTATAATTTTGTGGCCCTCCTTGGACGCCTTAACAGAAGAATCAGATGCACTTTTCTCCACGTTTGGCAACACACTCATAATTTGGCTGGGAGCTGTGTCCAAGTTTACTCAGCTCTTGTGCTTGCCTGCTTTCACGAATGGCTTTTTTTAGGACACGGGAGATGGACAGGGCTCCTAGTGCAACTGTTGAGACACAGCAGGAGCTTCTATGAAACAGAGAATTTCCGAAGAAGACAGGTTGTTCATCAACCCTTGATAACCACGCACTGATGTGTGGTTGGGGTGTAAAGGTTCTGACGTGATTTATGAGGGAGGTGGAGGATGACGTGCGTGGCAGAGGTCATATTTACCCTCCTAGTTAGGAGCACAGTGTTACTGCTCTTCATCCAGGTAAGCGGGGGTCGCAGCCTGCGTGTATTGACAAAACCTTACTCTCTTCCTCATCTCAGCACGCTGCAAGCCTTGTCTTTTCTTGATTTGAAGGGGTGAGAGAGACAATTGACTCATTTTCAGCTGCAAAAAAAAGCTCTTTTCTTGCTTTGCTGTACTTTGGTCAATTCAGTTGTGAATGACTCAAGATTACAATAGAATTATTAAATTAGAAGTTTAAGGTAGTATGAATCCAATTATTTAGAAGCAGAAAGAGAAAAAAAAAGGAAATTATTTATTTATCTCTCCTTCCATGATAAGAATTCCTATTTAAACTGAACTAGTTTTTATAAAATCACTTATTTGTTTTGGGGCCAAATGGTAGAAATCTCTTCTATATAGCAAGGAAAACCCTTCGACCAATGTATTAATATTTAAAAAGCTAGTGCCTGTCTTGCACAATTTACCTCAGGTGTAAAGAGGAAAAAAGAAAGCAGTTTGGTAAAACTGTAGCACTGAGAACATAACTTTGTGCAAACTGGGCTAGAATATTTTTTTTTTCACTAGGTTCAGAGCCAAGCCAAAAGTTTGTATGAGACTAATCCCAAAAGAGAGACCACCTTGCTTTACCCTTGCACTGCTGCTGGAAAGTGAGCACTGAAGTTTTTGTGGGAATGTGGGTTTTTCCTGTATCATTATCAAATTTCTCTGTATATGGCTATGCAAAAAGGCTAATCAGAGGAAAGGAAAATCGAACTCAGTTTCCTCAGTTTCCCTGTTTGCTGAAGAGCCATATTCAGAACACTGATCCTGCACTGGTCCTGCTTTTGTTTTGTTTCCCTTGTCTTTGTTGACTGAGCTTTTCCCCAAGGAGATTTCCTGGCATTTTTTTCCCAGGCCAAAAACCCCAGCCACTCTTGCAGTGGTTTATTAGCTGTTATAAGCCTAATGACATAATTAACAAGCAGAGAGGGAGATAAGGCTAGATAACGAGAAAAAAAACAAATCCATAACAAAATGTTGCAATAATAATAAGGGTGGTGGAGGACTAGAAAGCTGTAGGATGGCACTTGCGGATGTGCCTACTGATGCCAGCCCGAGTCCCACCAGTATGAACGAACCTGCCTTCAGTCAAGCTATCAGCTACACAGGCTCTCAAGTTTTTGTCCAGTCCTATTTGCTAAAACAGGGCAAAAATTTGTCACTGGCAAAATAAAGATGAAATAAAACATGAGTAATGTGTATGTAGATCTGGAAGATATCTTGGCACCAAGATCAGTTTCCTGCTCTGACAGATTTGGAAGTGCTCAGGTTCCTGCTGCGACTGGAAAGTTGCTTCAGAACATCTTTCCTGTGATGCTCAGAAACCTTCTTCATGTTTCCACCCTCTATTTACTCACAACCAGTTTGATTCGGGGCCAACATTGTCCTTTAGGTTAAATAACTGTCTCCCTTCCCTGGGGGTTTGCCTGGACTATTTATAGAAAGCAATCCTTTTCCTAGCCTTTTCCTCCTTTTCCTAGCCTAAACAAAGCTATTTCAGTTTCTTCTCCACCGCCCTGACTGCCCCACATCTTCCTCTCCACCTGCTCCATTGGGCAGATCCCAGCTGGTCCCAGTGCCCCACACAAGGCAGGGACCTTCCTTCCCCCTCCGGAACACGTTGACATCGTATGTATCTGCCTTGGTTTTCAGCTCTCGTTACACACGTGGTTCATTTATCCTGTGGTCTTTAATACAGCCACATCTTCCTTTTGCTTTTCCATTTGCAATTTTTTCAGTCCCGTTTGTCACAGAAGCTGCTGTCAGTTGTCTCTCGGCTCATTTCCATGCCACCTTTATAAGCAGAAAAAGGTATGTGGATGGGCAGTGGGAACAGAGACTCTATTTTGAAATTCTTATTGCTATGACATGATTTTCCAGATTTATTATTGAAATCCTATAAATAGGCCATGGACACCTCAGGCTGGGCTCGTTTTCTGTGATCCTGTTACAGCCATGCGAAGGTGCAGGTTCGTCTCATCCTCAGACCCGTGCCTACAGTCAGGCACAGCGAAATTTTGGAGGTGTCTGTTTTTCTTCAGGAAATATAAAAGGAGGCCAGGGCATGAGCCCAGGATTACTCATCTAACTTTTAGACACCCTGAAGTCAGATAAGATGAATTTCACTTTTAAGTATCCACATCAACAAGGTAGTGATGGATTTGGGGCATGGCAGCTACAGCTGCTGAGCAGCAGATCAGGAACTGCCCGACAGCAAATAAGTGCCTTTTCTGAAGATGACCTTCTGTCCCATTCGCTTTGGGCAACTGCATATGAAAACAGAAGGAGAATTTCAAACCTCCCCAGCATTATTCCAAATCTGCGATTTTTAAAGTCTGGTATCAACCACGAGGAAGTGATGCAACGCTGCTGAAAATGCCTCTTCTTGCACCTGAAAAAAATTTAGTGAGCGTGCAGTTGGTCACTGTTAGCCCTGGGCTAGACACATCCTTGCTCTGCTCTTACAACAGACCCACCAGACCAAGGGCTGGAGCAACAGCTGTTTCCCAGGGCCCACCTGAGCATCTCTGCTCCGATGAGGCTGGACCGGTCCTCAGCTTCCCTCTGCTCAGCTGCCAAGGGGGCTGCGCTCCTTCACTCCGGGCTTCAGGAAACCTGTACATCAGGCAGTCATCACAAGGTGAGAGGCACGTTAATCCTTGGGCTGTTTGTTGTGATGGAATCTGGGCAAGAAAAAGGACTTGGAGTTCACGATGGAAAATATTTTTGAGAGCAGTTACTCTGGGGCAGCAGCGTTGCTCAGCAAGCGTAGGAATTATTTTGGTGTACAATAAATCTTTGTAGTTCCGCAGTCTCACTTGTCAGCTCTCCCAACGAGCATCCTCCCCCGCCTAGAGCCTGACAGGTTTAACTTTGGATACTGTGCCTAGCTGGGCTGTTACAAATTAATTAAATTTTTCTCTTTCACCTTTTCCTTATATAAGCCTTCCATGCTATGTAAACTGAAAATGTGTAAATAGAACCATTTCTTTTTGTTTATAGGAGGAGATTGCTCCACATACGCATGTGAACAGCTTTATCCTCGACATCATGTTTTCTTGTAACTGCCTCAAGTCGGGGCACCAACTTTGAAACCTCCTGCTATGAATTCTGAGCCCTTTCCCGAATATCCCAGCAAGGCAGATGCCCGAAGAAATCTCCCCACTCCTGGAAATGGCATGGCATGGGCAAAGGGATGACTCAGGAAAAGGAAAACCAGCATGCCAGTTTGAACGTTTGCTAACAAACACGATCCCGCTGGAAAAGGGCTGCTTTCCTTCGGCTTTCGAGGCAGTCACTAACGTAAGGGCAGCGGCGAGTTAAGAACTGCTCGGATGTCTTCTGATAACTTCAGTGAGAGTTGCTGGCACATTTCGGTGCAGTGAAAACAACACAGAAATATTTCAGGGTAGATTATTAGCAGAATGGGAAAAAACATACCGATGCACAGTAATTAATCTTGTCCCTTGAAATTTGCTTATGCTATTTTTTTCCTTCTTTAAGCTTTTGTTTAAAATCTTCAGCGGGGGTGGGGAGCTGGGAGAACATTTTAACTAAATGTCTCAGTCCTGAATACATTTCTGAAACAAAAGGAAATAAAAGCAAAGTGTTTTGAGCCTGACCTTTTGTGGGTGTCACCTCGGTTTTAGATCGTCAGTTAAATGAAGGTCCAAATGCTAATAGTTGTGGAGCTAAATATCCAGTTCCTTTAATTTACCAGATACTCAGTTTATGGTTTAGTTAGCACTCTGACTAAAGATTATTTATTTAGAAAGCAGAATTTCTATTGGAAGCACAGGATTTTATTTCAAGTGGGGAAATAGTGGATATGTTCGCTTTGAAAAATAGTTCTTTGCAGCCAAGATGGCAGGTATTCTGCTGCAGAAACTGCCTTTTATCCTTCATGGAAAACACCAAAAGGTTTTTGGAAAAAGTGCAGCATATTTTATTTAAAACCAGCACAGCCATTTTTCCCACTCAGCTTTGTCAGGAGTGTCTTTAAATAGGAAGTATTGCTTTCTATAGACGGTTTGAGTTAATCATTTCCCCTTACAAACACACCGGGAGACACGTTCGGTCGGACGTTTGGAGAAGCAGCTCGACGCGATGTGAATGGAAAGCTACTGGCCGGGAAGCAGGAGCAGAGCCTGCAGTCGCAAACCACGGGGCTGTGCATGACCTAGGAAGGAAGCAAAAGGATGTTTCCGAAACCCATAGCATATAATAATTCACTTTAATCTTCCGTTGTTGTCTTGCCTCTATGGCAGGGAAATCAAAATGAAAAAAAAAAAACCCTCCAGTTGAGATTTACTAGAGCCTCCCGGCTTTCTGGCTGTCAGCTGGAGGAGCAGAGCTCCCCGATAGCGATTACTGTAGGGAAAGAGCTACCTCCGGGGCGGTGCTGGACGGGCTGTGCTGGGCCACAAAAACCCTTCACCTGCCCTTTGGAAATACCTTGTGGCACGTCATTTTGGCAGGTCGGTGTTGGACCACGTGTAGGGAGATGCCGGCTGCCAAGGCTGTGGACCCCTTGCCTTTCAATACACTGCAATGGAGAAATCCCCCTCCCTGCCCCGAAAATATCTTTTGGACAGATGAAGACCTCATTCCATGCAGCAGAGGAGAGACCACGCTCCCAACAGGGATAGGGAACCATTAGCTTTAGTGAATATTTTTTCAGCAGCACATCAGCAAACACTTCCGAACTCCCCGTCCCCCCTTGTTTCCTACGTCTCAAATCACGCTTGGGCTGTAGATACCTGACAGAAATCTTCTGAAAGCAAAACAACCACCAACAGCCATTCCTTGGTTCCCATTCCCATAGCCTGGAAATGCAGCTAGTGTTACCAGCCTGGAGAACGCCGTTTGCCAAGAGGCAAGAAGCAAATCGTTATTTAAGACATCCTCCAACTCCCATGGGGCCTCATCACCTCCGACAGATTTGTGAGTCACTAAGAGGAAGTATTTTACTGCTATCCTGTTTGGTCAGCAGGTGGAAGGGAAATAGCTCTTGCAAACCCTGGAAAAAATTTAACAAGACTTCAATTTCTGCATAGTCTTAGTGCTTTCAGCCTCAGTCTCGGTTAGTTTCATGTAGTGCCAGCAGTTTTCTGGATATTTTACAGAGGAAGACAACAAGACAAGATCTTTGGCACAAAGAAATTTTTTTAACCCTATGTCATTTTTGTGCTACTTTCCAACTTTTCATCCAGTATTATCTTACTGAAAAACATAAAGAGCTCTTTTCTCTTGTTAATTTTCCCCCCAGTGTTTCAGAATTTTTACTTCTGCTTTCCAAGAAATTTTGCTGCAAGATGAAAACTATTATATTTCCTTAAAACTACAGGGTAGGATTTAAAATGGACTTGGGTAGTTCATAAACTTTGCAAAAGGGATGAAGATCACCCCTAAATAAAACAGAAATTGCCAACATCTCTCTTTTCTGTAATCCAATGAAAATAGGATAATGAATACTGCCGAAGAAATCTGAGAAAATTACTTCCCAATAGGATTTTAGGAAATAAAAAAAATAATTAAAAAAAAAAAGTTAAATTTCTACCAAGAACATTTCCTAGCTAGAAGCCCAGCCAGCTAAAGCGCTAGTGGACAAATGATAATATTCCTCACTTCATAAGTCTTTTAAGAAAATTAACTCTACTGCTGTGATGTGGTTTGCCAAATGAATTCCCAGGGCGTTGCACTCCTTTGCCAAAGACTTCACCAGGATTCAGCAAGGTGAGACGTGAGCGTCAGCACTGCAAGACACGGTGATTATACCCAGCACCCAAACTGGGACACCTCGCTGGGCTCTCTGGTTGCCCCCAGCTTCATTGCAACACCGAGGGAGCAACACAGGCAGGAGAACTGAGGGTCTGGATGAGGCCACCTCTGCTTTGCCCTGGGACAGACAACCCGTGGGGTCTCTTGGTGAGGTTTCCCTCCCTGGCGATGAGGAAGGGCTCAAGTGTGTACACAGAAACCATCCGAGAAGAGGAAGGCTGTGCATATGAGAGAACCCCAGAATATAGATCAAGCCCTGAACATCCACCAGGCATTCAGAAGGCGCTAATACCATTTAGGCTTGACTTATGTATGCCTCTTGCATTACCATTGTCAGCCTTCTACCTTCCTTATTATGGTCCTCTGAAAGGTAAGCACAGGATAATCCAGCTCCTTAACCAAGCCTTGAATATAAATTCGCTTTAAAGACCTTTTAAAGCCAATTTTTTCTCACTGTTTATACATTTCTGGTTTAGCAGATATCCATCTCAGAACAACAATGAAGAAATGGGTCCATTGTTCAGTAAAGTATATAAAAGCTCTAAAGTTTCCTTAAAGATGTTCCAAAGTGATATATGATCTTGGGTGCTCAAGTCCGAGACATATAAGGAACATTTTAAAATATTCTTAAATAAATTAAATCACTGGGTCGATTCCAACCAAGCTGATGAGAGAACAATGTGTAATATAGAGAAGGACCCTCTGACCCTCATCATGTGCTTGTTTCTGTAACTACATCCAAAGAGAGGATTTTGGAAAGTCCTGCAATGTTTTGAAACACACACACACATTTCATTTTCAGGTTCCACCTGGGACTTGTAGTAGCCGCGCAGCAAGCAGAGCAATTGTTTTTGTGGTTTCTTTCTGGCTCGGACCACGGGCTGATGCACCAGAAGTCTTACGAGAAATTCTGCTTTGCTGGGATTTCCTGCATGATTCTGCACACAAAAGCAGCCCAAGCAATTCAGCTGACACAGTTATTGGAACCTGCAGATGATTTTCCCAACACGGATTGATTTGGGAACCTCTGCTTTTCACCCACTACTCTTTGTTACATCCTACGTACTTCCCGTATGATATAATTCAGACTTATTTTTTTATGAAATATCACCAAGTGTTATGAAGTGCCATTGTATTCTACTAAAGCACTGCCAGACAGGGAGAGCTGTATTTCAATTGCCAGGAAGAGATGTCAAGTTTCTGAGATTTAACAAGTTACCATGCATCAGCTGATCTGTAGGAGATCTCCATATGTGCTTTTTTTTTTTTTTTTTTTTGGTTTCTACATCTGTGGCAAAGGCAAAACAAGGCATCTTGTTTCCAGCCTGTCTAACTGAACAAGCTACCTTGCCGTAACCACTGCCCATGCTTACACACACGCAGAGCTAGTGGGTGGGAGTGCAGTAGTTGCAGGACCATGGGGCTGAGCACCTTATGCTTGGAGTGTGAGACCCATCTCCAAGTCTCTGGGAGAATCAGCACATTGCTTTGTACGTAGCACTAATTAGCAGAGGCAGAAACCTCTTCTTGTTTCTAACAGCAACAGTGTAAAGCACCAGCTCGTAATCCACGAGGAGAGATGACCCGCCGTGCCCACCAAGGTGTGTAGCATCACCACTCTGACACCTCACCCCCTTTAAATATTTCCTCCTTTATACAGCGACCAGCAAAGCACCATAATGCTTAAGCTGCTCTTCTTCCAAACAGTCAGTAAAGACAAAAAAAACCCACCTGCCCCAAAACCCACCCCCAATCCCAGTCTACCTGGTTTTTGGACTGGGAGGTTTGCCAGACAAAACTCTTTCACTCACTGATGGATGTGCGTGGGGCGTTTTCGTGCTGCTGCTGAGACCGATGACACTCCATTTGGTCTTTATTTTCCCCGGCATCACCTGGCTCCTTCGTTTGCGCTGCCAGAGCAAATCCCTGCACCAGCTAGGGGAAAAGGGAAACAAAATGAAGGGGAAAAAATGAACTTATAGAGCAAAGTTAGGACAAGTTTGCCAGTAGGAAAATATTTAGCTTGCATGAATAGAAAAAACCCTGATTAGAAAAAATATCCCCCAAAAAACCCCGAACCAGCAAACTCATAAAAACAAAGAGAAACACTAAAGTAGTGATTAAAGTGAGTAAATGAAAATCATTTTGGGATCCAGAGCACATTTATGCACTTAGCAAATGAAAAGGAAAGAGATTTCGTTCTCTCACCAGCCTCACTTTAGTTGCACATTAAAAAGGTCAAAGCTGACCCGCTGGTCTTTGGAGAGTACGCTGAAAGTACCTTGTGTTTTTCCTTACTATTTTAGATAGTAAGGCTGATGCATCTCTCTATAAAGCCTAAAGGGAGAAACGCTGCGGTGAGCTGGTACCTGAGAGGCACTTGGCAAACCCAGTCCCTGGGAAATGGAGAGGTCTTGCCTTGGGGCAGCGGGGAGGAACAGGTTCCTCCTCAAAAATCTCTTTCAGTCCTTATTTTAAGACTTCTATATAGCTTTGATATGGTGGTTGGCACTGACAGATTTTTTTTCCCCCCAAATAAGGAGCTGAAATAAAAAAAAACCAAACCAACTGACCAAATATCCCACTTTAATTGCAGGAAGATACAGAACTGAACAAGTTAAATCTGAATTACTGCAAAGTTACTCCTAAAAGGTTTACTGTATGGTGTGAGTCACAGTGTGGTTTGGTGTTTTGTCTATGCAGAGTTTGCAATATTTTAATTTTTTTTTTTTTTTTTTTTCAGAAGCAGAAGATTCATCAAAGCAAATTGGACCGATGGCTTTATCAAGCCCAGAAAGGCAAGGCTGGCAGTCCCCAACACCC
>JAVJGJ010000001.1:123608721-123621147 GCA_035590215.1 Microhierax caerulescens
TCAATTCCAGGCTGGTGTGTGTCCAACAGAAACCCAGGGAGTTACACGAGTACAAAAAATAAAAAAAAGAGGAAGAGAAATGGGGAAAAAAAGCCCAGTAGTGTTGATTCAGCACTGGTGTATTTTCTTCTCCTGATTATTTCTGTAATAACAAGTGTCTGATAAGTGGGTTAAGACTGACTTAAGGAGATGGGATTGGAAAAGAATTGCCATTACGTTTGTTGATATTCCTTTAGTTAATTTGAAATGTAGGCAAGTCATAGAATAATTTAGACTAGCAACGTATTTCATGAGACTTTCCTTCTCAAGTTAAAAAAAAGAGAACACGCTGTCTGTATTAATAAGCACTCAATGCGTTTAGATAAATAGAGTCGGGGTGAATATTGCCTACGTGAGAAATGAACGGGGATGGAATCCGCAGCAGAAAAAATGCTTGCTTCTTGCAGATGTTTGCATCGCCCATGGCACTGCACTGTAAAATTCATCTGTTGCAAAACCCTGGACACAGATCCCTGCGCTTGCCCATCTCTCACCTGATGTCCTTTCCTCTTCAGCTGGAGCTGGAGGTGCCTGCACAGCCCTCTCTGCCTTTGGGACATGGCCACTGACCTACTGGGGAGCCCTCCGTGGTGCCAACCCCGCCACGGCACGTGGGCACAGCCAGGCAATAGGGCTGGAAGGAGCCAGCTCAGAAGTTCACCTACCAAAACCGGAGAAGCCCCCATGGGGGAGATGCTCAGCTCCTGACCCATCAAGGCTGGAGGACAGTGTGGTGGCCCCTTCATCTGGTGATCTTCCTTCCCCCCCCCCCCCCTCTCATTAGCAAGTTTTCTCCTACCAAAATACTGCCAAAAAAGCCAGCCACCCCAAATACTGGGAATAACTCACATGATAGTCGCAGCTGACCACATCCTCCTCAGTCTTTCTTCATCTTGGCACACTCAGCTGATGAGCTCACAGAGGACAATTTACCCCTCACCCAACGGGACTTGAATTCAACCACCATTCCCAAGCACTCCGGTAAAAAAGGGGCATGACTTGTGAAAACCTAGTATGGGCTTAAAACCCAAAGATGACCTGATGATGCCTGACTAATGAATAGCCAAAACCAGCCAAGAGACAGGACCAGGTTAGTCCTACAGAAAGTACAGTGATTAATCACACGACCAGATGAGCACACATAATGACAGAAGGCAATGGACATCTTCACAGAAGGCTCAGATGTCTTCCCGGAGGATAATTCGTACAGGATGCAAGATCACGGAGCTTCACGTACGCTTTTGATCTGTACCACATGGGGTTAGATTAGAGCAGGCATGAAATGTATACAGCCTCTTCAAGTTGCAGGAAAACTTCTTGATCACAAAAGAAGATATGAATGAAGAAGATTTGCTTGAGGAAAATCTCAAAGTTCAGGGTTTTGACAGTGCCCCCAAATACAACTAGGATGTGGTGAACCTTGGCTTGCTCTTGAATTCACCTGTGTGAACTGAAATTGGAAATAGAAACACTGCAGCAGCTTCCTGCACATATTTTCAACCTGGATTTCATTAATATCTTCCCTGAGCTGGGATTTTCCTCATGTACACTGTTCAGATCTGTTCAGGCTTTGTTTGGAAGCAGAAAAACACGCCTGATGGAGGCATCCTGTATAACCTCATAGAAAATGATAGTGTTCGACAGCTCTTTTTTTTTTTTTTTTTAAACAGCCATTAAAATTTAATACATAATCATATCCCACTATGGAATTCTACAAGAGTGTTAAAAATAACCCAACAGGAAGCATAAAAGCACTTATTAAATTCTACAAGTATTTACAGTAATTTCTGCATATGACTCTATTAAATTTCCATGGCACACTCAGTCCCATTTCTACCAAGTTCCACGGAATTTTTCCAGAATGGTTCAGCTCTTTCTTTCCAGTTTCGATGAAGAAAGAAACAAGGCAGCCGGCTTCTTATCTGAGATCTGGTTAGCTCAACACCGGTGACTGCAAAACGCAGCAGCAGACTCTCAGCTGGCAAAATCTAGCATGGATCTGTTGCCTTCAAATCTGGGCTCAGGGACTGCAACGCCTCCTCTGCCTGCCGCTCACCTCAGAATAATCCACGTGTCTCCTGCTTCTGGCTCCCGTTCACCCGTTAGGCAACTGGCAAAGCTATTGTTTTGTGCTTGGGTATATTTTAGTAGCTGTAAAATTAGCTGTGTTAGTTCATAAATTACGGGAGGGGTTCCTGAGATGTTATTCCCTCTCACATTTTCGGCTGGAGGTGGATGGGACGGCCAAGGACTGAGGTCATTGATGCTTTGTGTTTAGCAGGAGAAGGGAACTGGTGGCGCCTTCCAGCAGACCGTCTCCCAGTGACTGTCAGGGTTGTGCAACTGGATGTCTCCATGGTGCCCTGGAAAGCTACAGCCCGGCTCTGCTAGAGATGCTCTTTCCGAAATAGACTCTGTGTTTCAAAGAATGACACTTTCTGACTTCCCAGACACAAAGGCACAATCCTTTCCATTACAGAGCTTGTCTCATCGCCCCAGGTCGTGCTGGCCCCGAGGAGCTGCTGTCTAGAGACCGTTGCAACCGGGCTGTGAGGATGGGTCATGCTCTGTACAGGCGGCTGCCAAAAATACTTCTGGGAACAAAGACGTTCCTTGATTTTTCTGCAACTGAAGTAAATCTTAGACAAAAAACCCAGAGGGAGCTGTTGGCACACATCACGCAGCCATCAGACAGGAATCATGCTCAGGATCAGCCAGCTCCTTGACAGGCAGGAGTTTAGAAACCATTTAGCACATGAAAGCTGGTAAATATGTGTGTGTATAGAAGTATGTATATGAGAGACTTACGCATACAGAAACTGGGCTAGGCATATAATTTTCCAAAGCTGAAAATGTGTCACTCAGCCATAATTGCTAAACTGAGAGCAATCAAAATGATTGCTTTAAAGATTGTGATAGGGAGTTCAATGAAGGCTCTTAGAGATACTTACGCCCGCAGTTGTGGATTTAATAGGGTGGTTCTGCCTAGTGGCTGAATAGATGCAACTGTACGAGACTGGTGAACGACAGTACGTGCTTTTGAAAACTTCACTCGGTAACATACTGTCTTTGTAGACTGCAAACTTCCCGGTAGATGAGGGTGCCTTTCGGGTACCGAAATGTAAACAGATGCTCCCCTGCAATTAAGTCTAGAGGAGCTGCACATTTGCATTGATTTTGCACTCACTAGTAGAGTTCCTCCAAATTACTCCCAGACAGTAGCGTTGCTGTTTTGAGAGCGCAGAGCTGAAGCAGGAAATATTTTCAGCTCAGTTGCTCATTGTTTTGCAAACATCCTTGGGGCAGGCTGCTTGCCCACAGCTACTTTGTGAACCACCAGCATGAGTGATGCCACATGAATACCACCGAGATGAGAAGTAAAGTCCTTAAGCTAAACACAGACCAGGGATCAAAGGCATTTGGGGGTGCTGCTGTCATTATTTGTGTATCTTCAGCAACTGCTCAGCTCTTCCTGGTGAATGATCAGTGCCCACGTGATGCCTGCCGCTGTGAAAGGGACGGGTGTTCAGGGAATTACGGCAGAGCAATTAATTACAAAGCAGCTTTGAGTTTCAGTGTTGTATCGACTTGCCCATTAAGTGCTTGAGGGACTTGGGTTTTCTCAGATGAGTTTTCTGCTTGCCACTTGCTCTTACCTCTAAGCTACGCTGTGTGTTATACAGCTTTGCTTGGCTTGCATCTAGTCCTGGCTTCACCACAGGAAAAGGTTCCTATCAGCAGGCCAGGTACATAATAAGGTATATTCTCCTCGAGTTATTTATGAACTAAGAACACTTCCCTTGGCAAGGTAGCAATGCCTCATCTCGGACCCAATTCCTTAAAAAGCAGCTTCTTCGTTTTCCAGATGTGACTTGTTCTTCTGAAAATTGGATTTCTGCTCCCAAGTGCCTGGTTCACAGCTCTGACCACAGAGGATGGAGGTTGGCACTGGAAAGAGAATCCCGCTGAGCGCCCAGTTGTGTTTGCAAAGGGAACGCTCATCCTCTGCATGCAGAGACTCTGCCGTGCAGACACCACACAAATCACACCTATGTCGCATCTGTTATCGCTTCTCCTGTCTCTGAAGGAGGTGCGGAAGCACTGTTGATAAACTCATTTACATAAATTAGTGAGTGCAGCATGCTATTTGCCTGAGATGGCTCCAGCGCTATGGCTTGGGGCAGCCGTCGTTCGTCACAGCAACACCGTCCTCCTCCGCGAGCCCCAGGCACCGGCGCACTGCCCCACACCTGGGGACACTGGCAGCGCACTGTCCTCCTCCTCCTCCTCCTCCTCCTCCTCCTCCTCCTCCTCCTCCTCCTGGAGGAGAGATGTAATTGTCACACAGGGTGTCTTGACAGGGATATCTGCCACCTTGAGACATATGCTGCTGGTTTCACTTCAGGGAGCAAGGTGGGACGGCGGACGTGAGGACCACGATGCTCTGCTGGCCTTTGTCCCTTGCTTTTCAGGGCATTTGGAGCTGGTGTGTCACCTGCTCACAGCACTCCATCTCCATCTCATGAGTCCTTCTTTTACCATTATTTTACCATCCCACACATAGTACAAGGGGCTTCAAAACCCTCAGAGAGTACTTCCACCAACGCACAGGAAGAGTTGTGTAGCAAATATAAGTGATAGCTTGTGTTTTGATTTTATACTCCATAAAAGTCCATTCCATCTTGGAAGGAGAAACAGAGAAGTGGGGAATCCAACTGTATCCCTTGGAAAACACCCAGCTGACTCCAGAGGAGGATCAAATCTCCATAATGCAATAAAGCAGACAAATAAAAAAGATTCTGTAATGGAGGTGAAGTCCAAATTTCCTCCATGTCAATGGGAAAAGTCACTGGCCTCTAGTCAAAAGTGTGTTCTGTGCTGACCAAGTAAGTAATGCACAGGATCAGGAGCTGAGCAGTTTTGGAAAGATTGTACAGTGGGAGAATAAAGGGCTAAACTGATAATCCTATCAGGGAAATATAACTTAATCTGGAGCTACATATGAAAGATCGAATCCACATCAGAGCAAATTCACCGAATTTGCCTCTATCTGCTTCTTGTGCTGACAGTGGAATTCACTACCCAATGTTTTGTGTCTAATTACCTGCATTACAAACAAAGTACACAGATTTTCTTAGAATTCATCTTTTTTTTCTTTTTTTCCCTCCCCTGAAAGTTTAATCCTCATAAGAGGATCCCCGTCCTGTCCTTGGCAGAGTCAGAAATCAGTTTTTTCACATTGCCTTTCACAGAAAAAGGAACTTCTACACGACTCACATCTGCATGCTGGGACTTAGCAGGAGCTCCTTGCACAAAGCTCCTCAGGCTCACCCGGGGAACCAAGCCAAGCTTTGCACCAGTTTAGTGCCCTTGCCCTTTTCCCTATTTCTTTGCTTTTGTTTCTGTTTCTCCTAGAGGCTCCCCATGGCCTGTTAATGGCACATACCTGGGAATTAAACCTTTTGGGTGCTGAATTAAAAACTGCTCCACTAGGCTGTCAAACCAACGGCAGGGGCTGGTCCGCCAGCGGGCATGAGCAGAAGCAGCCTGGCAGCATCTTGGCCTGTGGCACTGAGCTTACAGATGCCCAAAGAACGTGGTTCTGCTTTAGTGGATTAAAAGAGAGCAAGTCTCAGACTGCCTGTGTCCTGGAAGCAGCAGTTCCACCAAGCCTGGCTTAAGGGTTTATCATATGTATGAGGAATATAACTGAAAACATAGAGGCTTATCTAACCAAGCCCACAGGCACACACAGCAAATTAAAAAGCCATTCATTCACTCGCCTTTGCTGTCATTGAAGGCGGCTCACTAACTACCGCAGCAAACAGAGATGTTTTACAGGACTGAGGATGTCAGCACTGGATTAACTCTTTCTTTTGCCAGCGATGCACATTGCTGTCTGGTACAATTCCCTCCAGCTGCCCCCATCTGGAAGCTGCAGCCCAGACAATGGAGCCAAGAAGGATAGCAAAGGATGCACGGGGAGGTCACTAGAGAGAGCAGCACAGGCCACTGGGAAACCAATAATCCTGCATGCCTCTGACCAGTTTCATCATCTCTGTGCTGCCCAAGCCCAGGTGTTGGTACATCCCTCCATCTGTACCAGTGAAGCGAACGCCTCCCATTTGCACAACGCTCTGGTGTCATCCGCAGGTCTGTGCTGAAACCTAACCCAGCTCTCCCTGTCCCTGGGCACACACAAATCGATGGGATAAATCCGTTCGATCGATTAGTGCCTCGAGCTGCCACAGCAGTAAGCAACCCGCTAATGAGACCACGATGAGCCTACGCTAACCATCAGCGTTCATTGAGCTACTGGCCCCGCTGACGCCATGCGACATGTAATAACAAATAAAACTTGTCAGTGCTTCTGCCATGAAGTCATCAGGCAGCAAATAACTGAGGAGGGGAGAAAACCAGCAACCCACAGTTGGATGGATTTTATTTTCACTTTCTTTAAAGAGACTCCTTTCTTTAAATGGGCTCTCTATGACCTCTTCACAGGAGGAGCACAGCTCCGGCTCAGCCCCAAACCGAGCAGAGAGACCCACTTCCAGCAGAAGTGAAGGTGCTGGGCAGTCAGAGAGGAAGCATCCCACCACTGATAGGGCTGGAGGATGTCGATGCTGTGACAACATGGACCTTTTCCTAAAGGGCGAATGGGAACAAGCTGGTCTGAGCTGCTGATCTCCCACTGACGCTGGCAACTCACTTTCCCATTCAGCAATAAAAGTTATAAACAACTTGTTTTGGGGGAAACAATAGGTTTAAAGATGAACTCTAGCAAAAGATAAAAGTAGGAAGCTCATGCCTGGTACAATGGTACGTGATGTTCTGCGAGCCCTTACAATCCTCTGCAGCTTTCATACTATTTTGTGGCACTGGCTCTGTCTTTAAAGCTGTCTGCTAAGCATCTGCTGCCCTGACGGTGCTGTAAGTATCAAGGAAGGACAAATACAAAACAGGCTTGAACCACTCTGGGGTTTAAAGCCACTCAGTAAAAATAAGCTGAAGCACCACTCAGCTCTCTGTTCAACAGAAGCAGTTCTTGGAAATGAATGAAGGGAAATCGAGTGCATGTTCATTTCCCTGGTACATAGCAGGGAAGCTTTTTGAGAGGAAAGCATTTAGATCCTGGGCTTCGTAACAGAAGCTATGAAGTCACCTCATTGCTCCGAGGCTCTGTACACCTGTAGGATATTGTTGGTTGCAATAATGGGGCCACATCCCACCGCACGATATGAGGAAGGGTCATCGGTGGGCTGCAGGGACACGCTACCTGTCACTGTGCCAGCAAGACGCAGGGCGGCTTTAAAGCAATGCCAGCAGCACGGCTGCTGGAGATCACTCAGACACCAGGACCCCAAGCCATGTCTTGGCGCTGGGCTTTAACCAAAATGCACCCTGAAAAGGGGTTCTTTCATGCACATGCATGCTCAGCAGAAAGCTCTCCCTGGGAGAAACATCTCCTGGCAATGCTGCCAGAGGCTGGTGGCTCTCTGCGTGGGACAGGACAGCGCTCCAACTACACGGGGCAGAGCAAAGCAAGGCTCTCGGTGCGCCCAAATTGCCTTAAATTGCTGTAACTGCCTGCAAACTGCTTACCTTTCAGGAGGGAGCAGCACAGCGCCCGAGCCAGTCCTGCACACAGTCGGCGATGTGCAAACCTGTCAGCCCTTAGAATGAAAGAGTTTTTATAAAGACTATATCCACGCAAACTTCTTCTATGGCTCCTTTCCAGTGCTGCCAAATGTCTCCGATCTCCTGAGCTAATCTGGCCTTCTTCAAACCACTCTGAGTCCAAGTGACAAGTGCAACAAGCATGGAATAAACCTTTTCCACTGAAGGAGCCCTTACTCTGTTGTGCTCTGCTTACACAAGTGACTGTGGTACTTCGAGAACCGGCGAGGAGCCCTGTGCATGCTCGAACCACAGGGTATCTTGCTTAGCACATATGTAATTTGTTAATGGGGTAATGTAAGCATGATTGGCTGCAGATGTCACAGCAGATTTAAGCATTGGGTCTGCATCAGAATTCCTTTAAGGTTGCTAATATAGTAAACTGATTGATTAATTAGCTTGCAAACCATCTGACTTCCCGCTTTTGTGGCAGTATCTGCTGGAATATCAAGTCACTTGACAGTGAGTGGAGAAAGAACTGTGTGAGATGCCAGGCATACCACGGGCAGCAGATTCTTCGTTTGACCAGCAAAATAAACATTTCAGGTCTGATCGAAAAAATGTCTTGTTTGGAGATGGCTGTGGTATAATTAAATGCAGGAAAAGCAAAAAGCACAGCTGCCACCTCCTCGCTCCACCGCTCACAACAACAATTTGGAGGCTGGGGTGGTGGGTGGGCAAGCCAGCAAGGCCAGATATTTTGGTCAAGCATGCAGTACCAGAAGCTGGAGCCAGATTCCCAGTCATGCTCAGCCTCTTTCTCTTGCTCACTTGCAGCAAAAGGAGATCAACCCTCCACACGCTTGTTCAGCACAGCAGCTTTGCACCGGTGCAGCAGGAGAGCACCTTGGCCTTCGGCGTGCTGCTGGAAGGGTCTGTGCCCGCGTCCTGCCTTCTGCAAAATGGCATTTCTTGGAGGGTTTCTGGCTGCGGGGCAAGGCAACAGCTTGTTTAAATAAAGTGATTTGCTCAGAGGAAGCTTATTAATTCTCACTCGGTGTCAGTAGCGGCAGAGAAACCGCATGACGAAGGAGTTCAAACGCTGGGGAAATACAGTCAACCTATAAACAGGAAGTTAAAAAAAATAAAGAAATCCTAAATCCCAAGGCATGTCCTGCCCTTCATCACCACACGCTCAGCCGCCACCACACTGCCACGTTTGCCTTACCGGAGGCAACTGATGTTTTAGCTGCTCGTCCTTAGCAGAGCCCCTGGTCCTGTAGCAGGTGGTCCCTCAGGTAGCGGCATCGACAGCAGCATCTCTGCTGGCAGAATATTTTTAATCTTCAGCTCAGTGGCATATAAAACTTGCTTTCGCGCTATCATGCTTCAGAGTTGTTCAGTGTATTTGTGGAGGATCCATGGCCAGGCTGTGCAGGTGCATGGAGGGAAGCATGGCACTTCATGCTTGAATGAGTCAGTGCTTGCACCCAGAGCCACCATGGGACTGCTTGGCCCAATCCTGCATGCACATTTTTGCCTCAAAAAAGCTGATTTTGGCTTTGGGCATTGCGGTGCATGGCAGTGACTGCTCATGCCCTCTGCTGGTTGGATTCCTGGGAGTCTGAGGGAATTTGTGCAATGATTTTTTTAGGAACAAAAGCATCTAATCCAGCCCTGCAAAGGGGCTGGGATTTTAGAAGAAGCAGGTGCGCTCCTGGAGGAAAGTTGCAAGCCGGGTTTATATGATTTCTGTCAGATCTGGACACACATCATGCTTTTCTGCAAATGTCCCGCACTGATGGCACTCCATTGGGTGGGCTTGAGCACCCAACCAGGGAGCGGGAGAGGACCGGGCAGGACTCCAGCTGGGGACCAGCACAGTGGCACAGCATGTGGGAGATGTGATGGGCTCACACGTTGGCAATGCCCAAGCGCCAAACTCAGAGCAGGAGAGTGGGATCGAATGAACAGGGTTTATGCTTTACTTATCTGAACCTATTGTGTAAAAAAACGGAGCTTGATCCTGTGGGATGCTGCGGCTCCAGATCTTGAGGGTGAAGAGCTGTGCTAGCTCTGTGTATTGTGGTATGGGCATGGGCACGGCGGGGAAAGAAACCTCTACGCAGACATCCGATGCTCACCATGGGAAAACCCCAAAGCACTTGAACACCCCCTCCCCCAACCCCATCGTGAGGGACAGCCAGTGTTAGCCCATTGTGCAGGCTCAGACCTCCGTGTTTGCATCCGTGTAACCCCTTCCAGGGAAAGTATGACCCGAAACGAGCAGGCACTTGGTATTTCTGTAGCTTTTGGGATCTAGTTTGGTGACAGTGTTGAGGTAAAGAACCGTGGTTAGTCCAAGGTCTTCAGAGGTGGTTGTCAGACCATGACTTGGTCTTGCAGCCCCCACGTGGGACCTGCCACCAAACTGGGCATTGCGTCTCTGCTGAGCAGTTTGCTTCGACCGTACCCAGGCTGGAGTAGCTGGAACAAACCCACGGACACTTTCCTGAGCAGCTTGGCTGCCTCTGCTGAGCAGGCGGGCATCTCCCTGTGTGGCTGTGGGAAGACGTGGGGTGGCAGCGGCAGGACGACTGCTCGCGAAGGAGCCAAGGGGCTGACTCACGGGTGCTGAGCCCCTGCCAGCACCGCCGGCTCCCGCTGACTTCAGTGGCTGAGAGAGTTCTCGGTGTTTCTCCCTCTTCCCTTTCGGCACAGGAATCGTTACTCATTCCGTACACAATGCCAGGTACGTTTTATTGTGGAACGGGCAATGACATGGAGCGGCTGGGCATGGGAATGCAATTGATTGGAACTCTGGATTTCCTACATGACTTCAAATTATAACAATCCCAGATACTGAGATTTTGGCACCAGGACCAGCTTGGAGGATAATTATGTACTATGATCTAATTTTTAGGATCTGCATTTATTGCCAAATCTCCACGGCTTTCCTGTCTCCCTCGAGAGCAATTCAAGCTGCAGGTTCCTTAACCCTCTCGTCCCCTGGGTTGTTCTGACTTTTTCTATTTTTTCCCACCTTTCTTGTATGTCTTTTAGGAAAGCCTCTATCCAGACCTGGAGGAAGTCAGGCTCTCCTTTTAAAGTCTTTATCATTTTAATCCATGGGGGAAAAAAAAACCCAACCACTTAAAACCAAACCACCAAGAACCTGGGACAGAGTTGGCATCTTTTGAACTTCATGCACTATTTAATTACAAAAGTTGGTGCTCCTACAGATTTAGTAACTGATGCCAGTGTCAGGGGTTTATGGATGTATGCACACAACCCCCCCCCACTACCACTTTATCACTGATGATTGAAGAGCCATTTTCCAAAGTCCTTATAAGACAAGAACAAATGTGCAGGTCAGGAGAACTGTGACATCCCAGGGCTAATGTCCCCGGTGAATGAAGCCCTTGTAAAGTGGCTTTAAAGACGTGGAAAAGCGGGGTCTTCAGGGGGGAGGATGAAGCTTCACTGTTTTTCTGCACGTTGTTTTGCAGTCCTGATGCCACCACACCTCTTTTCTGTCTGAGATTCCTCAAGCTGAGGCAAGTTCAGCTTCAATCCCATCCCTAATGGTGGCTGCTGCCTTTGGGCTTATTTTGCTCTGCGTAAATAACTCGGCACATACAAAGCACAGACCTGAAGTGCACAGGGGAAACATTCCAGGTATGTCCCTGCGACACACAGCAAATTCTCTCTCTTTCAGGCTGGGCTTGCAACAATTCATGCTCTTTCAGCTAAAATTGCTCTGGATATTATCTGTGCTGTGATTCACCCCTTCACACTAGAGTTGATTCTCCTGAAAGGCTGTTTCACTTTCTATGACTAATTTGAGGCTTTGTGTTTACCCGCATTAGTGATTCTTGGCAGCGGCTGAGTGACAAGCGGTGGAGGACTCACAGTTTTAAGCTGCGTGTGAAATCATTAGGAGCAGCCAGTAATGATGGGGCAGGATGATGCTGACACACAGAGGAGCTGCCCACCTGAGCCTGAAGGAAAATAAAACTGGGATAGAGCTGGCATTTGTGGGTTTCCACCCGGTACTCAATAAGGGCTGGCATCTCTGTAACATCGTTGAGTTTCAATTTTCAACTTAAAATCAATAGGGTGACAACCTTCTGGGGATCTCTGAAGCTGGTTATGTTGGAACGGATGACTGTTAATGTCTACAGGGATCAGAAACGATTTGTAAACCATCCACGAGCAAAGAGTCCTAAATGCATGGGGTTCTCTGGGTAGTCTGTGAGCCATTCACTAAAAGTTTCAAACACACAGAGCAAACAGCTCTGCCTTATTTATCCATAAAGGCAGGTGCAGAGACTGCAATTTTAAAAATGCAGGGTTTAATTTTGGGCATTTCAGTCTGGGGAGACTTTTCTTCTTCTTTTTTTTTTTTTTTTAAATACCCAGTTTCTTAACAGCAATAATCCCTTTTCAAGTCCTTCCATCCCTGCATGGTTGAACAGAACATTTCCCCAGAGCAACAGCTTTGCCCCAGCTCCATCGGCAGCCTCAGCCCTTGCTCTGGGGCATTGTGGTACCTGCAGCCAAAATGCAACAGCATTGAGACAGCACCTGCCTGTACTGCCCAAGCTTGCTCGAGTAAGTTTACTCTCATTTCCTGATAAAACAAACCATCCCCCTCAGGCTTGCTTCTAGAAGAAAAAAAAAAAAAAAAAAAAAAAAAAAAGAAAGAAATAAAACAAACAAAAAACAAATGTTAATATAGGAATACAACAAGAATTAAAACAACTC
>JAVJGJ010000001.1:123621247-123651762 GCA_035590215.1 Microhierax caerulescens
TCCCACTCAGTGTTGCTTATATAATAAAAAAAAAAAAAAAAAAAAAAAAAAAAGAAAGAAAGAAATCAAACACTAAACCCATGTTAAAATAAACAACACGCAGCGAAAATCTGTTTTCCCTTGTTTTCCTTAGTAGGAAGTCAGCAGCCTCGACGGGGCTTTGATGTGGGGATGCACATTTGATGTCAGCATTGCTGACAGACAGGGCTCAAAAGGCTCCAGAGGAGGGTTTGAGTTCACACGAACACCCCCACATTCACGTACTTCTCTGCAAGGGCATCCGAGCTCTCCCGGGTACCTGAGCCTGCAAAACCCGGACCCGCAGCCTCCTGGGGACGGGGTCCCCCTGCACCTGCTTGAGCTGCTGCCACAGAAGCCATGTGCAAGCATTGTTCCTTCTGCACGTTGGTTCCTGTTCTGGCTGGAGATTAAAACAGAGCATCAAAACCTAAACAGAAGCCCCCTCCCCTCTTGAGGCAGGGTAGGTGCTTGGGAAAGGTTTGATTTTTTTGCAGAGGTTTGATCTGAACCTCTCTGAAGACTCAGGTGAGTATAAAAGCCCAGGAGCCTACAGGGGTTTTTTAAAACTTGTCTTCTCCAGAGCTGAGTTGCAGTCACTCCCAGGAAATATCACACAGTCATCTACAAAAATGTTCAAAGCACGGAGAAAAAAGCTCTGCATTTTTTTTTTATTTTTTTTTTTTCCCCCTGAATGTTTGAGGCTGCACAGACTGGGGTTTGCTCATCAAGGTGGTTAACAAGGTGCCACCCTCCTCTCAGCCCTGCAGAAAAGCCTTTTCTGATAGTCATCGCCCAGCTAAAGCTACTGAAGCCAGGAAGGATTTTTTCTTTTCTCCTGGAGCTTCGGGAGTCCCTTGGCACAGCCCTGCGATTGCCAGTCTCCCAGTCACTTATACCACCTACTGCAAACCGCCAAGTTCTCAAGATTTTATTAAAACACCTAAAAAGGGTAAAGACACCTGAACATCAGATGAGCAGGACTCTTCACATTTGGGTGACACTGTTCTTATTAAAAGTGAAACTTTTGTGCCTGGGCTGGAACCTGCCCTGGCTTTCAGCCCTGGGACTTTTAAAACAACAACCACTTGTACCAAGCTGTTGCTTGACCATAGCGATGGTTTCTGTTGACACCAGATGGTTTTCATATAACTCAATATTTTTGTTCTGAAATAATAACATTGCCAATTGTGAATGAATTAAATTGTCTCAACCCGCACTTTCCCACCAATTATAGTGAATTATGAACAACTCTTGAATAAGAGAATCTCCCTTGTAGTTATTGGTGCTAGAAGATATATTTGCCTTGTGGCCAGCTTTATATTATTCGACTGATTTATAGATCCATAACTCATGGAATTAGAGGTGATCTTTTTTTCAGAGCTTTAACTCAAAGTGGTTTCTTTTTTCTTTGAAATCATGTGGAAAATGAAGATGATAGATTTTCCCCCCATATATTTTCAGCCCTCTAATAACAAGTTGAATCTCACTTGCAGCTTTCTAGCCTGCATCATCACCGTACATTAACTCAGGAACGCGCCGTTCCAAACACATTCCCTCTAAGAGGAAATGGACGTTAGATTTTCTAAAATATTGGTCAACCTTTACCCCTGCTGAGAGCCAGTATGAGGCTCCGGAACCTCTTAATAAATTTAGGCATATGGTGACTTTTTTCCATGGAAAACCAAACCGGCAGAAGCAGATTTTATATGAAGAACAGCTTGTCAGAGCGTTATCAACAGAAATCATCCTGCAGTGAATACTACGTTGCTGTTGCTAAAACATAGGGTTTTGTCACATTTTTTTAGGACGCAGAAAAAAACCTCCAACATTTACCCTTCTTTGAATAGAGCTGACATAATTCTTCAATGATGGAAAATTTTAAGGCTATTCTTGTGTTAAGACATTGCTATGTCTGACCCAAAGTTGAAATGCTGGAGTCAGAATGCCTCCTCCTATGAAGGCGTAGGTGTCTCATCACTCCTATTGAAATTTATGGGGTCTCCGTGGTCGAGCTGAGTTTGGAGGATTAATTTAGCAGGATAAAGATGCCAGCTCTCCTACACTTATCTGAACCTAGGGCAGACTCTCAGATTTCTCCAGAACAAATCTGTACTTGGAATCATTGACAGGATTAAAAAAGAAAAGCATCCCTGTACTTCAGAAGTTATTCTGGGATTGAAAAAATCCAAGAGATTCAGAGATTTTAAAAATGTTTGCTAAAGAAAACAGGTCCTTTGGCTTCTTCTAAAGGCTGCTAATCTACTGGAGTAGATGGCTCTGTGAAATTTTGCTGCTGTTGGGCTGGAGTTCAGTCAGATTATAGCTTTTTAAAAGTTATTTTTTCTGGTAATATCTAATAAAATGAAAACCTGACAGTAAAGATACCTCTGCCTGGCCCACCTGCAAATGATGTCATGGAATTTCTCCCTTCCCTACGTGCTAGCCAGTCAAGTGCCTCATTAGAAAAGGAGAGAGGGAAGTATTTGTTGTGAAATAACAACAACAAAAAAAAATTAATAGGTCAGGCTTGCAGAAATGCCTCCAGACAAGCTGGGCCAGTTGGGGTCGGTTCAGCCTCCCAGGGCACGAGGCATTAGTAGCATTTTCCATGGGCTAAGTACAAGAGAAAATTGGCTCTGGGTATTCCTCCAATACCTGTGCTGCCTGCAAGGATTTTTTTTTAAATCTTGGTACAAAACAGCATTTGATGCTGGAGCCCTTCAAATTGGGTAATGAAAAAATCAGTGGCACTTTGCCTCTAAGCTTCCCTTTACTCCGTTCTCCGGATCACATTTTTCTTGACCCCAAATTTCTCCCTTTGCTCAGAGCTCCCCTTGCTCTAACGGATGCTCCATCGGTCCACGCTCGCTGTTGGTGCCGCATTGGCAGCCTTGAGGCATTGAGTGCTGTCTGTGAGGAGCTCAGCACGAGCTGGAGAGCCCTGTAGGACCCAGACCCTGCAGCTCTCCAGCCCCCCTCAAGTGACGGGACAGGCTCTGCTCCCCAGGGAGCTCCGGCTCCTGCGCTTGCCTGTGGGCTGGGAGCCTGGCAGCAGCTGGGGTGGAAGCATGGGCTGAAGTCCACTCTTGGCTCCCTCACATACATGGAGGGCAAAGAGTTGCACTTCCAGAGGAGCCATCCAACCCATCTACACTGGGATGTAGAGGAATTATAGAGAGATGAAGGTGGGTTAATTAACATTGATCATATACAGCTGTGGGCTGGCTTCAGGGGCGGTGGGTTGGCTGACGTGGATAATGTGCAGCTGTGGCTGGTTCCTGCTAAGTGGTTACATAGCACCGAGGAGTGTGGGAGAGAGAGACTTGGAAGGGGTGAAGGAAGCAGAGAGAAGAAGAGAGCCCTGGGTGCAGGACAGACGGGGGGGGGGATGGCTGGAAGAGGAGCCAGGAGAAGGAAGACTCTGGGCACAGCAGAGGCGAGGAGCAGGGCCGATGGGCTTGAAGAGGATGAAGAAACAGCATGGACAGTAGATGAACTTTTGAAACCTTGTGGGGGGTTGGTGGCTGTGCTGGGGCAAGGTGTGGGAACTACTTATGGAAGTTAACCTGGTCTGGGGTGGTAAAAGCCTTGTTGCAGCTGGCTAGTTTTGCTAGTGCTGTGACTCTGGGATGGGTGGCAATAACCTCTGGAGACACCCACCCCTCTGCATGGAGCACAGAGCGGTGGCAGGAGAGTGAGACCCACCACATCGCCTAATGCGGACATCGGGCACTGGGATGTGCTCCTGCTGAGTTCCCCCCACCCGTGTCCCACCAGCAGTTGGTTAAGACAGCACTGACACCCTGTGCCATCACCGCTTTCACACGGGGAGGGAAAGGTACAGCCAGGAATGACACGGGTGGGATGTGGCTCAGGACTTTAAGCCCATCCACAAAGGCACAGTCACCTCTAATGCTGCACATCATTAATGGGGTCCCGGAGCTTGTGATGGCTTCTGGACAGATGCCACCCAGCCACTTTCCCTTTCTCAGGCTCGCATTCTCCTGCCATCTGCAGATGATTATTGCAAAGCTCAAAGTCCACTGGCTCCTGAACAACATCGTCCAGTCATCCCAGTAGGCTAATATGAGGCGGTGTGTGCTGCGGAGGGGGGGTGGGGAGCGCTGTTATTATTCATCTCATGAACGAAAGGTGCTCGACTCTGGTTTGTTTTAATGGCACGGTAACCACAGGCTAATATTATTAACTGGTCCTCAGCAGCATGCCAAAAATCCAGTCCTGTTGTGAGAGGAAAAAAGGAATAAAGCACTTGAGAATCCAATATCTTTGGTGCTAATTTTAGGCATGTATGCTGGCACGGGGAGCTTGTTTCATCCCCTCAAATCTGGTGCTGTGCCACAGAGTCAGATTTACAGACTATTAGTGTCTCAAATAGCACTTCATGTGCAAGAAGCAAGGGGAAAAACACCGGGTCCCTCAGCTTTGTGGGGTTTGAGCTGAGTTATGCAAACAAAGTTACTTTAACTGCGGAGTTATTTACAGGTTGGCTCGTAGAAGTTTTAGTGACAGATTTAAATGAATTAATTTTTCTGACTTTCGCTGTATTCCCCGTTCTTCCCCCTCTAGCTATTACATGTAATTACAGGAAATCTTAGTATATCACATCTTCAAAAAGACACAATGAAAAGCAATAGCAAAGATACTCATTTCTTCCTCCTTTAATATTTTTCTTGGATGGGATGAAAGGGTGTGGTGGAGCTTTTCCTCGCAGCACCTCTGAGCTCTGCTCAGATCACCCAGTGCAGATACCCCAAGCACTCCTCTCCTCTTGGTACTGACAAGATCTGGCAACCCTGCAACAATTACTTTGTGCTTTCTTGGCCTTTGAAACTGCTTTTAATGATTATGTGAGACACCCCCAGTAAGCAGTCTAAATATGGCCTTTTTCTTTTTTTAAAGCATTAAAGAAGGAATGTTAGTGGACGTCTTTTAAACCTGTGTGTTTGCTTGGACCTCACGGAGCAAGGCAGTTGTTGACAGTCGTGCTTACATCTCAGTGGTAAAGCTCAAAAGCACAAGCTTCATTTGCAACACATCATTAATTCAGGAGAAAGGAAGATACAGCCATACCTGCAAACACCTCCTAACAACGTGCTTGAACCCAGAGCTTTGGTGCACGAAGAAGAGGGAAAAAGGAAACAGCTGGAATTTGCCAGATTAATTTAAAATATCCCCAAGCATCCTTTTGTCCCAACCGGAGCACCTCTGCTGGCTCTTTGCAGACTCACCGTGCAGTTACATGGCACTTTCTGCAGCTGCTTTGGCTTTAACAACGTTTTCCAGCATGTCAGAAGAATAGCTAAATGTCACTTAAAGCATAAAATACTTCTCTGAAAATACAGCTGAGACTGTCTCCAAATGCATAGATATCAATCAAGTATTGACAGAAAATATAAAACTAGGAGAGAAATGGAATTAAGAGACATAGACAGTGGACATAGTTGGATAAAAAGAGTGAGAGAGAAAAAAACAAACACACTTAGTTTAGTTGCCTTCTAAAAAAGAAATTAGCTTTTTAAATGGAAAAAAGTTTCCACTGGAACCTGGGCAGAAAGTCAGGATCAAATAGATACAATTTGAGGCACAGACCCAAATGAGGGCTTACATTACTGATCCTTTGTTTTCTGAATGGTCCTTCTTTTAATTTTATGTACTTTCAGGAAAACCATTTAAATACATAAATACTGTTGGAAGTTAAATTGATACCTTTTTTTTTTATTATTTTTTTTACTTCTTTGACAGGTGCAAGTCAAAGGATAATGTCGTGATCATTGAAAGAAACACAATAAAGTTCACTTGCAAAGGAAGTACTACCGCTTACATCGAGTGTGAACAGCTTGCAGTCTACACTGAATTTCAGTGCACTGGCTGAATGTATATGTATATATATATACAGCCATGTATAAAGGAAAGGATTAAAATCAAAATAGGGTCCAGTTCCTCAGCCCTGTTAGTAACTTGGGGGCTGTGGATGTGTGCATGGGGGATTGCCTCTAGACACGATTGAGATGGACCCAATGCCTCTACTCGTCCGAACCATCACATTGACATCTTCCTTGCAGCTTCACGTACTTTCCGCACCATAGAAATTGCGCTGAAGCCCAGTGATATCACTGTTCCAAAATCCCCTTAATCCTCAAAGCAGATACAACCACAGGGTTTTAAACACCTCTGTTAATCCCTTATAAAGAGTAATAAATCATTTGTTTGATGAAACTTTATCTGTTAGACATCAACACAGACATTCCTGTGACATGAAACGCCAGGAGTGATCCAAGGGTTAAGCACAGGAAGGCAGACTAAAAATTTACCTCAATTAAATCACAGATTTAGACATTTTTCTGATCTGGAGATGAAGGTTGAGTTACTGGCAAGTGATGTAAGTTGTATCTTGCTGATCAACACGACAGAGATGACACATTTCAGGTATCCCAGAACGTGTTTGCAAGCCCATTATGAACCATTTGGCTTGTGCCCAGCGGAGGCTGTTTTGCAGGACTTTTCTTTCCAAAGCAGGTGCCTGGTCACGAAGCTCGGCAACTCTAACATGAGGTCTGGAAAATAGTCCCCCTCTTCTGAGAAAATACTAGGCTAGAGAAAAAAAACGAAACTTTTCCCTATATCACCAGAACAAAGAGACTTCAAAAGACTGCAGCAACTAGAAGACATTAATCCTTTTCTACCTTACAGACACATGCATAGCCGTGCCGGTGGGCTCTAACAGCTTTGCTGGAAGCTGCTTCTAGCTAGGGGAAGTCCTTAGGGATTTAAAAATCCTGCTGATACATGCCCACATGGATAACTGGCTCTTATCTATGGCAGTTCCCCTCATTGCCTGTGCCAGGGGTATTACCCGTAAGGAGTAGGAGAAGGACTGCAACGTGGGGTACATCCACTGCACGTTGTATTTTTCCTCTTCTCGGTTGTTCCCTGCTGGTCGCCAAATGTAAACAGATTATCCTTAGATTGGGCCATTATGGTAATAACTCTAAGTTTATTTAGTCTCATATTCTGAGAATTTACAAACCCTAACAGCAACACAAACAGCAATGGTAATAACAAGTCAACCCATCGCTGAAACGGGGCCAGCACGGGAGTGAGCTGGGACAGCGCTTTGAGCAGGAAATTTGGCTTTTTCCATGGGAAATGGCTGGGGGAATTTAGGGAGACACACTGTGATCTTGCACAGAGGACTCTGCCCAGTTGATACCAATGTAAAAGTCCTTTGCATCCCTTAAGTTCAATTTTCAGATGTGCTTTTTTTAGAAAATCAGACTGAGGAGGCCAAGGGTAAACATCGTGCATAGCCCTGTACTTGTGCTGCACTTTTTAGGTACCCGAGCGTCCCACAGGATGCAGCACTGTGATGCCAAATCTCGATGAGTCTTACTGTCTTTAAAAAGATCACTGGGAATGTACAAATGTGCGTCCAAATCCACATGGAAATCTTAAATTAGGTGGAGAATGTGGTAGTGGTTTAGGTGTTTTGGAAGCGTGGACATGCAGCAGTGAAATGCTATCCCTCCGCGGATGCTAACCTTGCTGGGGCTTGTTTGTTCTGCAACACCTTCTTAGCCCTGTATGGTTACAATTCCATTTGTGTTTCTTTAACCTAAAAAAGGGTAAAGTGAGAAAACAGAAGGAAAAAAAAAAAGTGTTTTTTAAATCAACTGTCATTTCTGGCAAGGCTGAGGATCCCAGCAAGGTATTTGTTTATTATCAGGTATTTCCTCAGGATCAAATCCAGAGGAGAGAAGTCTGGTACTAGTTAAAGTCTGTTTAAAATCCTTCTTGAAAAGAGATTTATGCAAGGAAATTACCTAACCTCGGGACAGAGGCTTAGTCAGCGGCAGCGCGGCTCTGCCGCGCGCATTGTTGGTTGCAGCGCGGGGTTTTTTTTAGCCCCGCTGAAGGCGCACAGTGAGAACAGCCGCAGGTTTTCGCTCACATAACGGGATCAAAGCTCCCAATTGTTTCGAAGGAAATGACCCAGCAGGAGGAGCGTGTCGGATGCCGGCTTTTGCTCCCAGCCTCAACGAGTGCCAGGCAGCCGCTCCCCGCAAGCCGGGGCCAGGCAGCACAGGGGTACCCTCAGTGGGGTGAGGGGTGCATGGGCATCTCCCCCTGCTGCGGGACACTCGCCCCCTTCGTTAGGGAAACAGCATTTCCTAGATGCCATCTCTGCCCAGCCCGCTCGTGAGCTGGGGGTGTGCAGGTTCTCCCCTCACTGGGGTGCTTCCCCAGTCCTTGGCCACTTCTCCCTCGGCAGCAGGAGGAGGGAACACGCAGCCTCCTGGGATCGCACTGATGATGTGCGGCATCGCGGTGGCACGAGGCTGGGGAGGACAGCGGGAGGACAGCCCCGGCTGCTGTCACATCCCAGCAGGTCACAGCTGAGGCACTGGTGGATGCCCCGAAGCAGCAGCACACGGCAGCGGCCGGTACAGGCACTGACCCATCCAGGCAGTAGATTTAAAGCACAAAGGATGGAAAAGACCTATGAGTTCATCCCTGCCACTTCCCTGCCAACAGTGCGTCGGATGCATTTAATTGTCTCGTGATGGGACTTCCACTGTTTCTTTGGGAAAAAAAATTTCCCATACATAGCTCACCTCAGGGACACTTCAACCCACGGTCAGGGCAAGCAGCTACGGAGCACATGACCAGGGTTGAAACGAGGTTTTGAAGGCAAAACACCAAGTGAGCAGGTTGTCGTATTATTTTTCCAAGGCCACCACTAAAGTATCTGGCAGGCTTATCTTACGGCTGGGAAATTTCACTGTACTTGCAGAAAACAACCAATATTTTTTATTCTGGTGCCCGACTCCTTGCTGTTTGTGTTGGTTTAACTTCACTGACCCTAAAACACGAAACTCGATTAACGTGGTGTTGAACTGGATCCCGATATGGGTATGAATTATGTGTGTAATACAGTAAATTATTGTGAAACAAACATCCAGCAAGCATCCTGTATGGAAACTCTTTCTTCTTTCATCTCCATTGATCATTGACGTCTCTGCTGACAGAACGTGGTTATGCCGGCAGCCTATGATCACTTCGAAATGTCTCAGAAATATGTCTCCATGCAGTTAAGGTTTTCCGCTGCTAAGAAATATCTTAATGCTAAAGGTTTGTTTACAAGGGGTGGCTGTTTCCACTTGCTGGAGCATTTAAAAAGTTGTTTTTTCCAACCACTAAGTAGATCTAAACATTAAGTGTTTCTTAAGTTGGGTTTCCAGCTCCTAGACTGCTATAAACATTAAATTTCATTGGTTTAAAACAAAATAAAACAAAAAAATTGCTGCGTTCACTTAGCCTCTCATAATGTAAAAAAAAAAAAAAAAAAAAAAAAAAAGTATTTTTAAAGATGCTTTATTTTTAAAAGGCTGATTGTGCAATCTCTATGCCGGTCTGCAGCCGAGAGCAGGGCTGTGGGGGCAAAGAGGTTCCCTGTTTTCACTGTCAGTGCAGGGGGGGTGGTTTTTTGGTCCTGTCCCCCTCCCTGTCCCCCTGGCACTGCTGCTCCCTTGGGCCAGGGAAGCTGATAAATGCTGGCTCTCTTGCTACTGACCTCAGCCAGTGGAAACATGATTCTGGTGCCTTCCCCAGAGGGGAATTACCTACAGGTTAGCTGGTGTTGGGTGCTTTTGGGTCTGTAAAGATGTGGGGCTTGAGTTTGGCTCTGGTGGGGCTCACCTTTTTGCTTCCAGCTGTCCCTAGCATTTGCAACGATTGCCTTTGCAATAAAAAACTTTCCTAAGCTGAGCATCGGAGTCATTTGGGGGCTAAAGCCAAGGAGAAGTTGGTGCCCACCTCCTGCCATGTGCTCCAGAGCATCACTGTGTCTCAGCACCACCTACATCAGGCTGGATTCTAAGAAACCACTACAACAGAGATTACCACCGTCACCTCATTGTCAGGGGTGGGCAATGGAAACAGCTGGTTCCTCTGCAGATTTTTGCGATGGTTGACTGAAAACTGACAACCCAAATTAGTGATTTCTGAAAATACAGGCTGCTGTATCATTATACATTCCCAATTAAATCACTGGAAATGAATGATCAATAGTAAAATAATTGCTGTTTTGGAATGGAAAACACGGTGCCTGGAAAACACTACTGTAATATAAAAACATAGCTTCAATCAGCTGTAAGTAATGCCACTAACCGCTCCAGCAGCTGAGCACACCCACCAGTCTGCAAAAAGGGCTCTTATTCATACCCAGGTTTTATTTACTACAGTGTTTTTCCAATCTGTAAAATTAAGGAAGTTCTGGTGTTGGTGGGAATTAATTCATGACTGGAGTGTCCTGAACCTCCGATGAACTCTGCCTAGGCTGGAACTCATTGTAGCTTCAATATCTGAATAATTAAATTCGAGTCAGGCCAGGCTGGCTGCGAAGTGTGGGGAGATGCCTTTCCTCACGTGGGAAGGGGGAGCCACTTTCTGCCGGCTTCACCTGGGGCTTGGGTTACCACAAACCTGCTGTGGGAACTCGCAGCAGTAGATCAAAACGCATGACACGCCGCACCGGCCGCCCGGCGCTCGCTCTCCTGCAGCTCCTGCTCTGTCCCCATCGCTACCACGGGTAGTGCCTGGGCTCCTGCCCCTGCCCTTGAGCTGGTGGGAAACCTGTCACATCATCTGGCTCATGCTACAGACAGCAGTCATGAGCTCAGCCTTGACGCAGCTCGCATCTGATCTGCTGGGTGGTCTCGTAATGCTCAGATGGCACGTTAGCAGTTCTTCAACTAGATTGTGAAAACTCCAGATTTTTTTCCTGTCTGGTGTATCCTCACTTCCCTTATGGGAAAGTTCAGGAGCTGGAAGCTCTCGATGGATTGATGTGAAGTTATAAAACTTCTTTGAACGAGACTGAGGTAGCGTGCACATTCAAATTCAAACGTCACTTCATTTATTTTTTTTTTCTCTAACATGTTGTTCTTGCTAAGAATGTCACATCTCAGAGTATCAGAAAGGTCCTGGGTATCTGGGGAAGACTCATTGCTCCTATCACTGATATCCTTTGCGCAGAGGAAGGAGACGTGGTCAATAGCTGAAGATCCCATGGTCTGGTTGAAATGTCAAAATTGTATGATTTTTTAACAGAAATTCTGAAAGTAAAAACATATTTTGCTTCTCAGCTCTTGTTATTGTATAAGGCACTTTTAATTAAAAAATTGCACATATCTTTTCTTGATGAAAAGGAAAGCTACTTTTATCTCCAAAACATTTCAAGTGGAAACTGTAGATACACTCTCATGTTAGCCAAAAACGTAAAAGCACTTCACTGCGATTAAGCAATGAGTATCTGTCATTCTTCTCCACAGACACTTTTCTGTTTCCCTTATTATGTTGCTCATTTAAATGCGACCACAACATCCAAGTTTCCTACCATCAGAGTTTATTCTGGTCTTTCTCATTTCCCTCTCTCACCACCGAGCGATCTTCCTTCACTCTGTAACTCTTCGGCCGCTCAGGACCCGTGTAGGAAACACCACGTGCCAGAGCATCCATGCAGGAAAGGGCCAGCGAAAAGAATTCAACAGCAGCAAAAAAGTCTTCTTCCTTTCATATTTTTCCTGATATAAGTCAGCCCAAAAGAAAGAGCGCAACGCTGCCGTCGGTGCAGCTTTAATTCCCCATCCGAGCGGGACACGGACACCCGCACAGCCTCTCCAGCTTGTTTGGGAGCAACACAATGCACGGAAGCTAGCGAAAGTTTATCACCAGCCCCCGAGGCAGGGATGGTTGTAAGGAGACAACGCACGTTCCCGCGCCGAGCAGAGTATGAAGAGCTTTCTGAATGGCACATTTCAGAAATGGGAACAGGATATGTTTTTCCCATGGTTTGGGAACAATGTGAATACTTTCTCACACACTGTTGGTGAAGTATTTTGGCACACCTGTGCATTTGGAGAGCTCTATTATACTCCAAGGTCTCCTAGTCAGCTGTTAAGGACTCTTTTCCTCTCTAAGAACATGGATTGATTACGTGGAAATATGATTTGGTTTTGTATTTGTGCTGGATCATGGATCAGAAGGAAGTTACGGTATGTACTGGCTCCTGAGCGGAGCTTTCTGCTCCGCAGCTCAGGAGTGGAAGACAAGCAAGGGCAACTCGGAGATGTTTACACAGCTCCCTTTTTTATTTTTGACCATACTGAATAGGGGAAGATTGTTTACATGCTACAGAGGATGTTTTACCACTGTTACTTCCTACAGAAACGTCCTCAGGCTTCAAGCGCTGGCAGAGACAAACTGCTCCTTACATCTTTGATTGGTATCTCCCAGAAGAGAGGATGGATTTGTTCCTCCGTGGGACCATCAATCCTGTAATCAGCTCCACCAGGTCTAAACAAATCACCGTTTCTTCAGGGCATCTGAGTTGTATTATTCCAGATGACATAATCTGGGATGGCGTGCACAGCCTTGTGCAGTAACAGGAGCTCTTGGACCCCCAGGCGAGTGGCGGTGGGATGAGCGTTGCCACCAGATGCCTCTATCCCACTCCTGCCCCAGCTGTGGGCTCCTGCTGGGAACCATGCAAGCGTTCGATGCGCTTGGCTTCTCGAATAACTCTAATGTATACAGAGCCAAAACTTTTACTTGGTTAAGGCCACTTCACAGCCCGGTTTGGCATAGTCAGGGATGGGGGCAGTGCAGGAAAGTGCTGCTGCTTTAAGAAGAGCATCCCGTGTCGCCTTCTGTTTTGACGATTAGTGGCAGAGGACTCAGCTGGTTTTTCCTTGTGTCCAGATGATTCCTCGTCTGCCTCGGACCCAGCCAGTGCCTCGCTCAGCACAGGTAGAAGTACAGATACCCTGAGAGTGTAAATTTAGAGTCCATCATATTTAAGCATCACTACCTGGGCCAGATTTTCAGATGCTTTGAGCTCCAGTAGCTCTGGACATATCAGTGCAGTTGTGTCACCCAGGTATGAAGCAAAAAGCCCTGGAAGAGGTGTTTTTCTAAGCTATAAAACAGGATGGCTGCAGTAAATTGAAAGTTTACCAGTTTCCATCCCCATGAGAAGTTAAACAGGGCACAAAAAGCCAGAGAATTGCAACATTTTCCCCATAAATGTTCTTTAAAAATGTTTTCAGTGATCATTTGGCACAGGAATCTAATAATTTCCATCAAAACCTGTTGAGGGACAAGAATGGTTTCCCTCCTTTCCCTCCACAACCGGGAAGAATAATTTGTCCCTGCAAAAACTATAAGAAATTTTCCAGATTAGAACCCAAGTTAAAACCAATACCTGGCCACATATGTGCAGGCACAGGCGGACGGAGCTCTGCTCCCCATCGCGAGCGGAGCTGCTCCTGCGCGCAGCCCGTGCCATGCTGCAGCCTTTAAAGGGAGCCGGGAGAAGTAAAATGAAAAAAACACACGAGGCAGCATCACGCACAGCAGCCGGAGCTACCTGTATTTTATAACATCCACTCTGTTTCCAATTTCATCAGCTTGGCAAATGCTCTCCTGGTGGAAATAATTGAGGCCTGAAAGTCAAAAGCAATGGAGGAAATATCTGAGCTATGAAATGTCAAGTTGCTTTCCAACAGGGTTCCAATCTCCAACCACATCAAGAAGGGTGTCTGAAAAGACAATCAGGACTTCGGTCAATTAAACGTCTTTTTTACTTTTTCTTTTGCTTGGGAATGCAGCGCCGGAGGAATGCCCGGCATGGCGGGGTGGTTATCCTCTGCAACCCCACAGACCTTGTTTTCCAGCTGCACGTTCTGGTTTTTTCTCCTGAATTATTTGCATTTTATATAAAGCTCCATTCAGATTATTTGAAGTGAGCAATTTAGGATCTTGTTGTTTTCATTTTAATTTTTGCGTTGGGAAGGCGAAACCTTCAACACTTACAAACTGAAGCCAAGGAAGCAAAACCTGAGCTGAAAGTAAATACTCATTCTCCAATTAATTTCTACTAAAACCACATTTCAACCTGAGAGCGCAGAGCCTCCCGCACAGGGGGATTAATTTCATATAAATACCAGCCACATCTACTGCCCAGCAAATCTTTAAATATAGTGGTTAAGAGTCAAAAAGTCATTCCTGAACATGAACTATGAAGCATCATAGGAAGATGTCTTACATCTGGATACCAAAGGTCCTGACCAACCGTTCTTCCATGTGACAACTGCTTCTCATCCCTCAGGAGTCAGGAATTCAGTAGCAAGTCTCTCTGGGTGCTTTAAAGCCTTTTAAACTTAATAAAATAGGGAAAAGAAGGATGAATGTATTCTTAAATGTAAAAAAAAAAAAGAAAAAAATGTCAGCTTTATTTTCCCAGGGGAATTTAACTATATTAGTTTACATCCTGTGGTATGAATAAATAAACAATCGCTAACCAATTTCAGACTTGCTGCTGTTTTGGCTGGCAGATCCTTTGCTTAGAAAGGCTCGACTAACGCCATGCCGCTGGGCTCCCCTTTTCTCCTTCTACTGGTTTCCGCACCGCTGGGTCTCCCCCTTCCACTCTCCCTCCTTGCTGATCGCTTTCCTTTCGTGTTTCCCAGTTTCCTCTGTTGCCTTTCTTCTAGAAGACAAGGTCCTTCTTCCTACATCCATATTTTTCTCACCCCTGCTCCTTATCATTCTCGGTTGCCAAATTGCCTCTTGTTCCACTCCACCACGGAGGTGGTCTCCGTAAAATTCATGTTTATGGACTAAGGATAAATAAGACATGGACTAGGGATAAATAAAACATTTGGAATAAGGCCACTGAGTCCCAGGATGGCTCGGGATTCAAGTCCTTGTGATCTCTGCTGTCATTGGATCTTAGTGACTTCTTCCCTGTGCATCTTCTCCTCTCCATTACTCTGCAGTCACTGGCTGTGCCCCGTGCAGTGGCCGCAGCTCAGACCTCTCATCACAAATAAGATGCTTCACACAGGACAGTGACCGAGCTGCTCCCACCATGGGTGGCGAAGGACTCCTCTGCACCAGGTCCCTGCAGTGCTTTATGTTTCTAGAGCTCCAAAAAGCCAGCAGAAAAGAAAGCACTAAAAGAACAAACTGCAAGGTGATTAAAAGCTTAAGAATATTTAAGGAACTTGGAATCACAGTCGGTGTGTCTTCCGATTTGAAGATGACATACTTTCATGCTGAAATTAAATAGGCCCGGGGAAACATGGCACATCTTCTGCCAAAGTAGAGTGATCGTATGGTAACAGCTGGAATTGATACGGTTTTACAAAATATTAGATCTGCCAACCTGCCACCTCCTTGCTCCAGCAATACAGAGATACTGAAGGGAGGGTTTCCAAGAGTCCCAGGTATGGTGAAGATGAAGTGATGGTGAAGCCACAGACTGGGAAGAGACCTCGGGGTATCCTTGCAGAAAATGCCAAACCCAAACAGCACAGCTGACCTGGGAACAAGCTCACAGGGAGGGAGGTGTGCTAATCACGCCTGATGAGAAATGAGAAGAACGATCATCCTGCTTCTTGAGGAAGTATGGATGTGATGGGGAAAAGTGAAGGCAACCGCTAGCTGAGCTGTGCTTTGTCTCAGCAAGGTTTCTTAAGGCAGTTGTACTGCACCTGCTCACACTGGGCTTCTAATTCAGATGCTTTAAGCTACTCCTTACTTTGCTGAGCTGTTTAGGGAACCTAAGGAGTTGAAGCTTTTAATGCATGTATCTAATTTAATTTAAATTTCTGTGTCTAACTTAGAACATGAAGTTAGCCCTGCTTTGGTGATGGTGGCTGCTTCTTCCAGCCTGCTGTGATGCAGCATTGGCCGGTTCTCTGAACGGGACCATTTCCTCAGGACTGGGCTGTGTGGGGTTGAATCCCTCTGGACATCAGTAGGGAAGGACCACACCAGCCCTGGGCTCATTCCCACCACCAGTATGGCTCCGAGGGTGCCTTCAGCCATGGCCGTGGTGCACAGGAGGATGCTGCACTCTCAATCATACGAGGCGCCTTGACTCTTTGTGGGTGTTGGGGCTGAAGATCACTGGTCAGCCTTTGGGAACGTCATCCTACATTTCTCTGAGGTTTGCTCACTACTGTCTCCTTCCAGCCTCTGGCCCAGGACAGCAGGACACCTTGGGACAAGCTCTGTAAGTACCTCTACAAAACCACACGCTGAACCTGAGCCTGGCATGTGTGGAGTGCATCAATACTTGATCTCTTTGCTCAAATAAAGCTAGAAGGGAAGAAAGCCATCCTGGAGACTAAGCTGGGTTGGAAAATGCTGTTTATCCCCTTGAACTCCCTGCAAAGGACACAATAGAACAATGGGCTCGCGGCAATGGAGAGGCAAAGCCCTGAGGTCACCTTCGCTGCCTCCCAGCTGGTGCAGCATTGTTCCCTGATGGGAATTTCTGTGTGCAGCTCAGCTCCACAACCATGTGTTTCCTACGACTGTTACCCAGCTTCTCCCTCCCCCAGTCCTTCCGCCTCTTTGTTACTCCCACAGAGACTGTGGATTATTAATTAAACCTACACACAAGTTTCTGAGGGAGGGAGGTATTACGAACCTTTATCTTGAAGATAGGGAAACTGATGCAAAAAGAATGAGAGTGACCTTGTGAAAGCCACCATAAGGGGCAACATCAATGCCAGCCCTTGAGTGCAGGATTGCCCACGGGCCCCTGTGCTCAGCAGAGAGCAGGGCAGAGATCCTCTTGGATCTTGATCTAAGATCTTGGATCTTAGCAAGGCTAAGCGCAGTGCTGGTACCAGTATGTTTTCGGCATCCTGGTATGCCTGAGCTAACGAGATGTGCTAAGAGGCAGTTTACTCGAACACCGCCAATATGGCTATCATCCCTTTGGGATGTGAGCTAGGATCTCCGCAAAGCTTAATGCACAGATAAGCTTTATCGATGCTTGCTGGGCACCACTGTGTTATGCTCCACCAGAAGATGTAAGGCAGGTACCCTCAGGAGATGTGCAGCTTGCTGTGATACATCATGCAAGCTACCCTGCTCAAAACACCTGAGCTCCTGTTGATTTTGCACAATACTTTCTGTGCAGGTGGCTAAAACCTCTGCCATTACAAATCAAAAGCAAACTTTTTTTTTTTTTTCCCCCCCAAATCTCCTGCAAGAACTGTCCACAGAAAAAAAGATACAGAGCAAATAACTATATGAAATAATCTCCAAAATATATTGTGTGGTTAGCAGGAGACTTAGGGGACTCTATCCCTTCCATTAGCACTTGCAGGCACAGCTGCATGCTCTTCCTGTTTCACTCAGGACTGTGTCTGTATCTTCATCAACATGCCGTATTTCAGCACAGAAACCTGTCTTTGTGGGTGAGAGGCTGACGGAGGGAAGTGGCAGCAGGACTACAGCACCTCCTTGGAAGGCACGTGTGTCCATAAAACGAAGGACCTTCTGTTATTCCTAAGGATCAGGTAAAAGAGTGACACAGAAGTCTCAAGGAAGAACTTGTTATCATTTCTTAAATATCTGGCACCCCTCTCAAGATATATATATACATATATATATATATCTCACATATATAATGCAATATAATGGTTTTTGCAGGATTCAGAAAGTGATGTTGTTCCAGTTGTCTGAGCTGGCAGCTTCCAGTTTGTGGCCATATGGTTGGCTGTGAACTTGACTAATAAAAATTGAGTGAACTTTTTTCTTTTTTCTCTCTGTTTTGGTTTTTTTTTTGTTGTTGTTCTTCCTGACCCTAGTCAGTGCCATAAATACCTGCATGTAGCAAAGGGTTTATAAATAGCACAGTAGCATCCACTGACAGCAGACTGCTGTTAAGTCTGACCAGCAGGCACTGGATTGCAGTAATGTGGAGCTGGAGCAGTCTGGGAGAGAAATATGTGGCCAATAAAGATTTGTGAAGCTAAAGTCATTCAGAAAGCTCAACACTAGGCAAAACTGGGCAAAAAAAACCCCTTCCAAAACCAATCTGCCATGGGACATGGTTCTGAAATGGAAACACCTTAAGCCAATATTGCCCCTCTGAGATAGCACTGAAATTCCATATAAATTTATGGTGTAGCTGACAGCGAGCTTGAGTAACTTGGTGTGTCTGGACGTCTGGCCCAGTCCAATAATAACATGAAAGAGAGTTTTGTACGTATCCTTTGCTGATCCTGAGACTTTGGACTCGGTTTTTGGAATTTTTTTTTTTGTTCAACAGTTGTCTACAAATTGTCGGATTCTCAAATGAATTTGTTATTCAAAATTTTTCATAAATTTTTTCAGTAATAGCTCTTGGTATGCAAGACCTTTGCAATTTAAGTGCTGCTCATTAGTTATTCAGCTCATGTGGTAATATTCTGGTTCCCTTACTGGACAGTCTCTGTTATTGTCTGTCTGAAGCATTCAGAAGTCATGAGTCAATGCCCAAAACTCCAGGGACTGGTTTTAAAAACATTATCATTTTTAGTAAAAACATATCAAAATTCGTGCCTTCTGTTTGCTTTCTTGCTTCTGAGTCTTTAGGGCTTACACATCCAATCTGCTGGAAACCAACCTTCAAAATAAAGCAAGCTGCAGTTCCCACATAAATCCTACACTTTGAGAGTTAGAAATGAAAGTTCTTCCAGAGAAGCCTGTTTTTCAATGGACTTCTAGCCTGGTGGATTCTTTGATGTCCAACAAAAATGTGAGTGCCAGCTGATGCTTCTCCCACTGTTGGGAGTTCCCTAATGTGTCTCTTTGGTGTCTGTTCCCTGGGGTTTATGGACGGTTGAACTCACCCTGCAAAGCATCCTCCAGCAGAGACAGCGGTAGCATCTCGCCCTGCCCCTGGTTGCCTCTCTCCACACAACTCTTGTGAAAAGTCTCTGAGAGTGGCTTATCAAGAGCTTATATACGCAGTCATCAGAGTAATGGCAGCCGTGCATAAATTGCACTGGTTCGCTTCAAAATAAACTAGTTCCAAGAAAAGGTTTTTGAGTATTTTTAAGCTGGGTGGAAAGATGGTCTTTATCTCAGTTATGATTCAGAGCAGCAGCGTCAGCACAGAGCGGAACCCTCACAAGCCAGTCTCCCTCGCCTGTATCATCAGACCCCTCTTTTCTCTTGAAGAACAGAAATAATTGAAAAACTGAAAAGTCTGGAGGGGAAAAGTATCAGTTTCCTGTTGGCAATTGAATGGCTCTTACTAGAGTGGCTTCTAAGGGATACTTATGTCCAGAGGGGCAGCACACACAGGGGCTCAGCTTCATCAGGAGTACATGGGATTGTTGGTTACACCATCTATACTCACCTTAGCACGCGGCCAGACAGGTCTGAAGGCATCTCACGTGCCATGGGAGAAGGGTCACACACCCCAAAAGCAGAAGTGGATGGAAACAGAGGGATCTTGAGGATCTCCTGCGCTCCTCTTTGCCTGGAAGGGAAGATGCACATCACAGATGCTGCTCTTTTTTTGCTTCGGTAGCTTCCAGGAGAGAATTAGTCCTTTTCCCTTCCCTCATTTCTTTTAAACCACTGCAATCCTCCTTAATTACTACTGCAGTTTTCAGTCTCTGCCTCACAGTGCTGTGCTGAGGTGAGAGCAAATTGGTTCCTCTACTTAGGTGAACCATCACCTGGATGAAGGTAGCAGAGCAGTTAGAGAGGCAGATCCCTGTACCGTGTCCCACTGGAACACAAAATTTGATCTAGTTACTCAAAACCCTCCAACTCCTTCATTTTTTTCACTTCAAAGTCACCTCCTTCAAACAGGACCCTTCTTTTTTTCCCCAGACTTTCTCATGGAAAATCTTGAGTGCATTTTTCAACTAAGATTTCAGAAATGCCTGTGGTTTATTTCTCTTTTCTACTCTTTTCCTTCCCTCTTGTCCCCTACCTTCCCAACCCTTCTCCCTCAGTTTTTTCCTTTTTCCATTGACAGGAACAAGAGCGCTGAAACGATAACCACACAATTCACATTCGGTTCTCGAATCTCAGATAATTTTCTTTTTGCTTTGCTTTACAATGTGCTTACTAACTTTTTAGGCCAGTTTTATCTCAGAAAAGAAAACGGTGCTGAATTTACCTATAGGCATTCACAAGCCTCGCCAGACACAGCACACAGCAGCATGCATCTGAAGGACTGCCTTTTTTTTTTTTTTTTTTTCTTTCTTTCCCCCAATTCTCAAAGCAAATTCCACTTTACTTCGTGCATTAAAGCAGATGGGAAATCATTTGAGCCTTCTGTATATGTCAAGCTTCTCCAGTAAGGTAAATGTTTTTCCTACAAATAATGCCTTGCATGTTTGATCAACGTTGTAGCCACAATATCTATAAGCGCCTCAAATGTTAAACAACGCATGAGCCAGATATATTTACCAGCCAGGAGATTTAAAAGCCATTCCTGACGTCAAGCTGTGAAGATCAAATATTCTAACTTGATGGCTGCCAATACGGTTCCCAACCATTGTCTAGATCCAAACCCCATTGTACTTGTTTTTGTTTTTGTTTTGGCATCTGAAATAAGTCTTTTACTCACTTATATTCTTAAATAAATAAGTATCTAGGTCAGCTTGCTGATGGATGTTAATATAGCTATGATTTAAATCTAACTGTGATATCAGCTTCTAATAAGGTATAAATTGGAGTCTCACAGTACAGCGTGAAGTTAGTGACTTTTCCACAAGGGAAGTATTTTCTGTTCCTAGTGCAATGGTCCAGACTCAGAGATTCAACTTTCTTTTCCTTCATGATCTCTTTTTCCTTGGGTCTAATTATACTGCAACCTGTGCAGATACCTCGAAAGGAAGCATCAGCTCACATAATATTCTTCTCTCTTTCTTCCACATTTGATACCTCTTCCCTCAAAGAGACGAGAAGGCAGAAGCCTCTCTAACCACATCACTGCTGATGTCTGCCCTGGGATGGGTGAAGGACATGGAGCACCGAACTGCTCGGAGCTGCCCCCCGAGCTGAGAGGGACGGCAGCTCTCCGGGGTGGCTGGAGCTCAGGGATTATGCCAGGCTTCAGTCATGGTGAAACTTAATTGCTCTGATCACTGTGCAAACATGTAGTGAATAACACGGACTTCTGAGCAGCTTTTAAGTAAGTAGGGTTAGATTTGTACTGAGATTTTCTCTACACAGGCTACAGAGTAACTGTAAGAGTACAGGGCCGGATTCTGGTGCCATGATAGTAGTATCAGCAAGTGATGGATGGTGCTTGTGGAGTAAACCAGAAGTAGTGTGTTAGGCTTGCTTCTCCACGCTACAGTCAAGAAGTACACAAAATATCCGGCTCTGACGTCTCTGGGGCAAATACGTTAACCTTTCCGTATACTGATAAGCGGTTATGGCCTTCATGGAATTATAGATGAGAATAATTATTGTTCATAGTGCATATGGATTGTTGAGTCAGACCTTGAGATAATCTGAGATGCCATTATGCTGTTAAAAAGGCAATAAACTTCATTTGCATTTGCTCAGCTCTGATGGAATTTATGGGTGAGGAAGTCACTTGAGGATTTTCTGTTTCCTTCTCTCTCTTCAGCTTTGTTTGGGAATAAACATCTGACCCAGATGCAGGAGGGACTGCATGTCCTGGGATAGGAAAGCAGGGAGATGGGGATCTGCTAGTAAGTATTAGGGATGCACTCAGCATCATTTGTCAGTCCCTCAAGGAGCCGATGGGATGTCCCAGGCTATGTCCCCTCCTGACCTCAGCATCCTGGACATCATGGTACTGTGCCCAGCAATGTACATCACAGGATAATAAACCCATATGGAATGATTACATAATCCCATATGGAATAATTACAGAATGTTCTAAATTTTATTTTCAAAAAGCAGAACAGAGAGAAAAGATGGAAGAAGAAAACCTGGCACCCACCATGCTGTTCAGGCTGAACAGTGAGAGAAAAAAAGTACCTGGCTTGGTCATCCCCTGGACAATCCAGACACCACAGTGCTCTGAAGTGTCTGCCTTTCCCCAAATTTAGTTACTGAGTCTGACGGTGCTCAGCCTTTACACCCCAGTTCAAGTCTGAGCCGGATGCCCGTGATTTAGTACTTGCTGTTTGTCCAGGAGCACAAAATGTGTTGCGAGGTACAGAGGCACAGCCTGCAGCTAGCGTCCTCTCCTCTAGCCCCTGAAATACAAATTAGCCAGTCTGGTATTTGATCACGGGCTGTTCTTAAGGCAGTTTTTTTTATTCTGCAGTTTTATTTTCCATGGTTGGTGCCAAGACAGAGTCCTCTCCAGGACCCCCTCCCATCCCATCCCATCTCATCCAATCCCCAGGTTCTTCATCCTTGCTTTTCCCTTTTTATTTTCCAGATCAAACCTTGGCTCCTTCTACCCCTTCTCTTCCACATTGGCTTTTGTGGCCTGCTTGCGAACTTGCTTGTGTATTTTATGCGTGCCCGTGGAATCTCGCCTCGCTGGCACTGCATCGCCCTAGTGCTCTCAGCAGTTACTGTGCTTGTGTTTTTTCAATATTAAGCTGTCCTGCCTTACTCCTGGGTATTGGACTGCAATGAAAAAGACTGTAAATTAATGAAATATCTATTGCAGCTGACTTTAAATGATCCTAAAAAAAAAAAAAAAAAAAAAAAAAGTTTAAATCCTACTAGTTCTGATTAGCTCAATTACCTGCCAGTATGGGCTGCTTCTTTATATTTCCTAATTCTTTGCCCAATCTATTATTAAATGTCTGAAGGAATTGCCTTCCTCTGATTTCATTGAGGAAATAATTCCAGTGCCTAATAGCTCTCCCTGGCAGGAAAACTCTTCTTAAAATCTTCTTTTTGCACCTCCTCCCTGCACCCGGATAACATGAAACAATCCCTGTCTGTCCTTGAGGAATATACGTCTTCACATATTCGTAGGTAATTATTATTTTTCCACTTTCACAAGTATTTGGCCACAAAGTGGCTACACTTCAAAGATCCCTGTCTCAGATACTTTGGGAACATTGTCTCATTATCTGCAGAATTACCGGCAGAGCTAAGACATCCAGTTTCTCATCTTAGCTCCAAAAGCTGGCATCAAACCCAGCTAAGCAGCACTTTGGGCTCTACTTCTGAATTCAGGAGAAGGTTTGGACTGTCAGGTTTTGGGAAATGACACTCAATCACGGCAACATTTACTCTTCCCTCTTTACCGGGTAGGGAGCAATGGGTTACACAGCCTCAGCCATAATCCACCCAGTCAGGACATCCTCGCTTGGAAATAAAACATAATTAGCCGCATTTGCTGTGGGAGACAATCTTCAATTCTGAAGGGGCTCACCATGAGCTTGTGGTCGGCCCTTGGGGAGCGAGGCTGGATCACTGGGTTTTACAGGGGTCCTTGGTTTGCCTGGATTGCCCCCCCGCCAGCAAAACATGCATCACATAAAATGTTTTATTGCAGAAATTTGTTGTAACAGCGCAATAACTGCCTCTATGGTTTTATGACATCCCTCAAGCGTGACGGATGCGTCCAGTTAATTTGTCATAGAGACACACTTGGCAAAAGGACATAGAAACGTCGGATAGAGGTGAAGCCTGATGGAGAGCAACAGAGAACTCTGCCACCTCACCAGGAGCGGGGGAAAATGGGAATCGCTGGTTCAACGAATTAAGTTTCTGTGCTGCAAACAGATCTATTACATTATTACAGTAATTTAATATTGGAATTATTTCCAGCGTATGCCCCCATGCAGCAAGGTCCTCATACCTGAACGTATTTCCTGGTTTACAGGCTCTGTCAGAGAACCTGTTGGCGTTGACCTTTGGGCGATAGCTTTAGTCTGAGTTGTAGGGGCTTTGGGCAGGGGTCGAGCCCAGGACCTGCCCCTCCGCACCCCAGCCCACCCCACAGCTGGGCGCAGGGGACCTGACACAACACTCCGTGTTGGGGAGTGAGAGCGCAACTGCCCGATGCTGCTCGAGGGTTATGACGTGACTCACAACTTTAAAACGGCATTTTAAAGAACTCTAATCTCAGAGAGGAACAAATACGCTTAATTACTACTTACGCGGTGCTTTTCACATCGCTTTTTTAAATAAGCAGATATTGTTCATCTTCTGGGGCTGTAAGGCTTCTGTCAGCTCCCAGGGCTGCGATGGAAAGGCAGTTGTAGCTCCTGTCAGGTCAGGTGAGCCGATGGAGACAATCCTATCTAGCACCCTTGATTACAAATATTATTTGTAAAACGGTTCGGGCTCTGCTGCCTCAGTCAGCCTTTCATTTGAGCGGATCAGATACAGAGCTCAGTTATTATTTCATAAAGTGCTCTGTAACTAAAATGATTTAAGATGTTCCTGGGGGCTGGGTGGGATGGCTGAGCACCCAGGCGTGCCAGACTTCAGACTGATGGGAATTTAAACGGCTTAGTTTTAAACTCCCAGAAAATAAAATAACGTGGTGAATGCTCCGAATGGAAATTATTCTCTGCCACAATGGCATCAGCAGAAATGCCAAGCTTATCTATTTATAGCGTTATCTGTGTCTAAATACCCATAAATAGCTATGTAAAACACTGCAGTTATATGTGTGTGTGTGTATGTCTTTTCCAGCCACTGAAATGTTAAATCAATTTTATAACAAGTTGCTTTTCCAGCCACTGAGTGGCTGTAAATGTTAAGTGTTTTTACAGGCGATTTTTTCCCCAGCTGCTAAGCAGCTTTAAATGTTATCAAAAAAAGTTGCTTTTCCAGCTGTTCAACCACTCTAAGCATTTTTAATGGATTTTTTTTTTTAACTTGCTAAAACCTATTTATATTTTACTCACCAAGCAAGTGCAAAATTGTCCTGGCTCTGTCTAGGTCTTGTTTTTATTGTATTTTTTTCTTTTTTGAAACCTGCGAATAAAAATTCTTTCTCTGTCTGAGGAAATTTTTTTCAAGAAGAGAAGGGGCTTTGGTTTAATGAGTCCAAGATGAACATTATGAGTTCATCTTAGCATTTAGATACCTCAAAAGCACCGTCCTTGTGGTATGTTCAATGGAAACACTGTTCTTGTGGTATGTTCAATGGAAATACTGTACTTGTGGTATTTTCAATGGAAAAAAATATTATTGTGGCTTTTCCAATTCAGGAAATGCTGGTCGGTCTTTAAACCAGGGGAAAAAGAGGGAGTGGAGGGTGAGAGAGCTAAATTGAGGTGACAGCGAAATGGAAGAATTATTTTATTGTAACGAGGTGGGGAGAGATATACGAAGAGTTTAGGGCAGGAAAATGGAAAATTCTTGTGGCCCTTGAGGATTCATAACAGTGGGAGAAGGAAAAAGATCTGGGGTAGCATTAAGGAAAGGTGTAGGACAAAATTAGGAAGGAAGAAAAGAATAGTTTGAAGGAAAAAAAATAAAAGAAATGATACAACATAGAGATGTGTTAGAAGAAAGGGGAATAAAGAGGAGAAATCTTGCTAAATGCAACAACTAAGGATGCGCATTACTTAAAAAGACACAAATCCCTTTATCTTTGGATCCCAAGGTAAAGTATCCACAGGAACGCGCTGCTGCACGTTCAGGGAAATTCAAGGATTTAGCCATTGGCTTGACCAGGGAGTGAAATCCCCCCAGCCAAGCCCACCCTGCAACTGCATCAGGCTTTCTGTGGCCACACTGGAAGCAGACTTGCAGCAATTTGGATCCTGTTGCCCAAGGCTAGGGACCAACCAAGGGAAGGTGACTGCCAGGTGGCCCTTCCCATTGCTGCTGGGCTGCCTGGCTCTACCACAGTAATTGCCATGATGAGGTGGCTGCTGTAGGACGGTCTGATGAGACTCACTCCAGACTACAGTGTCCAGTTGCTGGCAAAAACATAAATACATCATTTACAAGTAGAGCAGGCTAGAAATCATATTTCTGGCTCTAGAAGCACTAAGGGTCTGCAGCAAAATCTGAATTACAATAATTAAAAAACTAACAGGGAGAAAATTCACATGAATTTTGTATCTATCAGTTCCTTGGGAAAAAGGTAGGATTTTGTTTAATGATATAATAAACAACTGAAAAGTTCTTTCCAGTCTGATAGTCTAATCCCAATGATTTCACGTGTAGGAGACCAGTGTAGTTCACCTACACTTGTGGCGGGATCCAGACGCCCCCTCAATTAACATAACACGTCCAGCAGAAAATACCAAATAGACCTATAAACACCATGTTTTGTTCCACCTATTAAAAGTATATATTCTCTATTTCCATGCTTATAGCAGTGACATGATCCCAGCTGATTTGCTTTTCACTTTGGAACCCGAGGTTTCCATCGGCTCTACTACTAGTTCGAGAACTGTGCATCTTCCCAAGTCTTTACAAAAGATTTAATTTTACTGCAGATTTAACATGTGCTTTAACTGTTATTAGATTCATTCGAATTTGCAATAAAGTCACTTTGGCCACATTCACATCTCTTTGTCTTTGCTTTCTAAGAACTTTTGAGTTATCAAGTTTTACTGGCCAAAAATGTAGCGGAGAGCAAATTTCAGAATCACACAGAGAAGTATTTACAGAAACTGACATTTCGGTTTCTACCAGGAAATATTTGCACCAGATGTGCTTACACATGCCTCCATTCAGGACTGGAAACGCCACCATGTGATCCATCTGACCAGTCAGAGTTAAGTAACTCAGATCAAATTTTGAAGACTCGTAACGAGTCCCCAGAGCAAACAGTTCAGAAATGGAGTTTATGTAATAAATTTAGACAGTCTGATAATATCCAAGAACCCAGCAAAATCAATGGGCAGATTTCTCATCTCTTCAGGAACATCAGGTCAATACCATCAAGAAAGGATTAAAAAAAAAAAAAAAAAAATAGAATTTGCTTTTAGATCATCCATAAAGAGAAAGAAAAAAGATAGCAAGTGGATTAATATCCAAAATACTATGATCTTGCTGACAAATAGTTATTGTTTTAAATCCCGCTGTGTCTTCTTTACCTCATGTCATTTGCCATTACTATGTAAAAAAGTCAGCAACTTAGATCATCTGATAGCAAGTTATCCACAGTGACAAGAATTTTATTAGTCTGTTACTTAAACACATGCATATTTAAAACTTTAATTCTCTCCTGAATGTTGGACTATCTGATATGAGGCACTTGAATTGTTTTGCCAAGAGTGACACAATAAATCCGCGGTTGCTGCTGACTGCTCGTTCTCCCATGGATGTCACTGCTGGTGCTGAATCCGAACACGTCCTTTAAGGACAGATGGCAAGTGTTAGGACATAATACCTCTGTTTGGGCTCAGCTGTGTCAAATTAATTTCTGTATTCTTTCTGATGGGCTGAAAACATAACATGTCTTTCCAATGTTCTTCACGCTCCCTCCCAGGCCACTCCACGTGGATGAAGGCGGCTCTCTGAGCCCCAGGGTACAACTGGCCCTCTGGACAGTAAAGCAACTCAAATATATATATATTTACTTTCTGATTTTCTTCGTCTAAAATTGCTGTATTTCTTGCTGAGATGAGAGGCTGTTGGCAGCTCCTACTTTCTCGCATGGCACAGGTTTTCTTTTGAGCAGGTTACAGGGTCAGAGTCCACCCCTGCAAGTTGAAGATGTTGGGGGAATTTGTCTTTAGACATACATGTCTCGTTGATGTTCTCCCTCCCTGGGCATGGATTGATTTGTGCCCAGTGAAATCAAAGGAGATGGTGCTGGATACATTGACCTGCTCTCGTCAGTTGACCCCCTTTGCTAGGGCAAGATCGTTTAAGATTTATTTTTAGTTCTTTGTCCAATCTAATGGCAAACTTTTCAAACAGTAGATCTTCTCCCACAGCCTTTGGAATGATTTTCCACCGTCTAATAAGATTTCAGCACTTGGAAGTTTATCCTGTTATTCAGCCTAAACTTTCCTCTACTTAACATTATGTTTTTACTCCTTATACCCTTTTCACCATCCTAAACAATTCATCTTCTTCTCAGTGTTTACAATCCACAAGATTTCCTTCTTTCTTCCAAGAAGAAGTTTCCAATCAGTATTTATAAAGTGGAAAAATAAATGACAAACAGAAAGTTCAGTAGAAAAGAACCTCCTGCACTACAGCAGTCAGATGTTTGTGCAACAACTGTTTGTACTTCAAAATAGACATTATTTCTTTAGCCTGCCTGGTACCCAACTACACCACCAAAGGTGTAGACACGTCTTCAGTCCAAACAAACTTCAGGAACATGAGAGCTGCATACCTTCAACTTCCAAAGTAGTGCTTTATTTAAAAATAAAAATATAAATTTATATATATATATATATAATTTAAAACCAAACAAAACCAGGATTTTTTTTCCTTCTTATTTTGCTATTGTTATTTTTGACTGAGCATGAAATGATTGAGTTTACATGGTCAAGGGCTTGTTTGTGTTGTATGATAGTACTTGGGCATCATGTCCTTATAAACGGTTAACCTCCCAGGATGCAGGATCTTTGTTGTGTCTGATGAAGGCAGACTTTCATTAAGCCTTTTACCACCAGCTCTTGGAAGTCTTCCACTTCATGCAAGTAAAAAAGCCACAAATATTCCTCTACTTATATCAGTACCAGAAGCTGGAAGCATGGAATGCTTCAGAATGCTTTGAACCCCATAATTGTCTCTTGTAATAATACATTTTTTACATTCGAACTCGTGAGTTATCAAGGAGAAAGAACGTAGCAACTCGGTTAAAATAAAGAATTAAATTATGGTCATGGAAAAAAAAAAAAGGTACTTTCCACTGTTCTCAAAAGAAAGTGTCTTTGGGAAAGAATGATTCAGAATGAATCTCTGTCCTTCTCTGTATGACTTTGTGTTGTATTTCAGGGACTGAGGGATGGATAGTAGGAAGTTTATGGTTAGATAGACCTCAGATAAATGTCTTGGAAATATCTTGTGCTACAGCACCTTCCGTGAAATAGACAAGTAATGTTTTTAAGTGTAGGTTTTATATATGGTATCAGACCATATGAGAGAACAGGTAAATATTACCCTTATGTGTTATGTCCCAACCATGGAGCTGGCTCTGCACCTTATCTAGATCACCATAACTGATGCAGCTCAGGTCCTTGGCCATATTCCCTGCTGACCCATCTCCTCCTAGCCCTGCCCGACCCCAGCTCTGCTCCACACAGCGCTGAAATCACTTTTTGTCTTGATTTTGCATCTTATTCTCACAGGGTTCTTTCATCTAGATTTGCACCCAGCAGCTCTTTTACAGGAAAATAACCAACGCTATGCAGTTTGGTTGCTTCATTTGTCTGATTGTGAATATGAACACTGAGTTCTGAATAAATGTCTAGTGCTTGGATTTTTTTCTTCTGGGACATCTTCCTACAGATTCTAGATGAGATATATCAGCATTTCATCAGCATGATCTTCCCAGAATATATCACAGAATTCATATTGAGGGATCCTCTAATATTTATACAAATGTATCTCAGGAAAGAGTTTGGTCGTGGGAATCTTAATCCTCCCATCACACACTATGGCAAAATGTGTTGCCCTGCTGAGAAAGCCCATGTTGAGAAAGTCAGAGAGAAAAAAAAGTGGTGTAAGGAGGAAAAAAAAGAAAGGAAAAAAAGACATCTTTTAGAAACTGGTTCAAGTCATTGGTAGTACCCTCTCATTTGTTTGGACCCCAAATCCACAAAATACATAAGAAAATGAAAAACAAAACCAAAAATGAAACCTAGCAATGTTATAAAAGAATTTACAGAACAATAATTTTGTACTAAATTAAAGGAGTATTTACATCTGGAAATATGTACATGGAAACCAAGCCTTTTTATTTTTTTCTAGACTGATTTGATTATGCTTTCTGGGTTAAGACATCAGTGCTTGAAAGAAAATGAGAATCTTTGACCCCTTTGGCTAGCAAATTAACTGGAGCAGGAGGTTACCACTCTACAATACAATGTAAGAGGCTGAAAGGACTGGTCCCCTTTAGTGCTGCCCAAATGACCATTTCTAAATTCTGTTTTGAAGAGCTTAGACATTCACCCACTAGTGCAGGTCCCAGTGCAGAGTAACTCAGTCTTTTGTTGGGCTTCGTGCCCACGTGACTCCAACTTATCTTTTGAGAGGGAATGGGGAACTGACACCAGCGAAGCTGCCGATAGCTGAACCTGTTCATGGGTCTTTGCCCAGTTCAGGCCATAATTTCATGGCAAAGTAACCAGGGAGAGCAAGAGGTATTTGGATGCAAGAAAGAACCAAAGAGTAACAAAGAAGGAACGGAAGAAAGCTATATTGTGATAAGGAGGCTCCTGTCAGCATTTTAATATTTATTCATAAATTTAGGAATTTGATTAAAGAACTTGGAAATTATTCCTGGTTCCATCGCATTAAAACTTGATGAGAACTTTGCTGCTTTGTTGCTTCACCCTTGAGCCGCCGTCAACATCCCTTTGGGAAAGTGTGTCCCTTGTGTGCCTAAGGAGAAACCCAGGCGCTGCCCTTCTGCTATCGTTTGGGATGTGCCCAGGGGTCCCCAGCCACTGTGACCTGGGATGGCTGTTACCCAGGCCTGGATTAGCAGCATCTCCTGTCTGTCCATGGCAGAGGATCAGAGCAGACAGACCTTTTTGATGGAAGGGTGAATTTCCTGATACTCA
>JAVJGJ010000001.1:123651862-123678634 GCA_035590215.1 Microhierax caerulescens
ATTTCCTGATACTCACCCCCCAGATTAAGGGGGAACAAAATTTTTTGTTACCAGGCTGCCTTTGCTATCAAGAGCAGAGTCAGATAAGGGGGGGAAAAAGCCATTTCTGTAACTGTTTTATGTCGAATCTGTCTAGTTTGGCTTTATAGTCTTACATGGTAATAACTCACTGCCACACTTTATCGACCCTAATCAGCCTCGGAGAGAGCCACACAGCAAATGCTGAGTGCAGGAAGAAAACGTGCCAGACTTGTACGAGGGAAAAAGAGAGTTTTCTCGCAGAAGCCCAGCAAAAACAAATCCAAACCAACCTCCAAATAGAGGGAGGACATCAAAAAAGCTCTTGGAGATAAGTTCACCTCCCCCTCAAAATCGCAGGAACCTGCTTTCAGGTGATGGTTGGCCATGCCTGCAGGGTGGGAGCACCCACGGTGGAGCAGGGAGAGCAGGGCACCGCGGGATGCGGCTCCGTCGCACCCGCTAGCCAAGGGAAGCAGTGTATTGCACTCCTCTTTGATACTTTGTCTTCCTTAGTCGCCCACAGTGAAACCATAACAAAGTGCGGGGAATAAAGAAACACAAAGGCAAGTCACAAGCGTGTTGCTCCACAAGGATCTTCTCCCTGTGGGAACCTCCAGCGCTGGTTCCTGCTAATACATGACTTCCGCGACTATAGATAGTGGAAGTTTTCTGTGCTCTACTGCATCAACAATGGGCTGGGGAACTCATACAACCTTTCATTTCCGTCCTTTTATTTGTAAATTACTTTCCTTTAAGAAACTCTTTAATAAGAGCTATGCTTTTTCCTCTGCAGTTTTGTTTTTATTCTAAACAAGATTTTTTTCCTAAACAGATACAATTTTAAGCAAAAAAAAAAAAAAAAAAAAAAAGCCAAACATGACCAGAAAAGACCTTATTTGTTATGGAAAAATTATAACAAAGATTTTCTGTGGGTTTTTTTCCCTTTGCTCTTCCTGTTGTTGGTAATAAAAGAATTTTTATTGTTCTTTGGTGGTAATCCTAGCTTTATGTTGAAAATCAGAAAGGATTTTTTCCTTCTTTTTTCTTCTCTGTTTTTGGTTTGGTTCTCTGGTTTGTAGCCTGAATGGAACTAAACCAAGCATTGAAAAAGCTTGCCACACACGGTCAGAAATGGCACTGCTCCGTCAGAGCTGGCCGGGCAGCCTGCACGCTGATGCTGCTTTGCAAAATATTAGTTCACGTCCAATGACGAAGAGGGCATGCGGAGCATCTCTGCATATTCCGTGGTAAAGTCTGATCTATACAGCTGTAAGTACAGAGTAGAATGACAGAGTTTGGAAGGTTTAGGCCAGGTTTGTCCCATGCTAAATGAGCCCATGAGCAATGAAGTGCACAGAGCTATCTGGGAGATGCCACACGGTACGGACACTAAGGATGGCTACAATTCCTGCACTGATATTTCGCCCCAGATAGAAATAGCTTTTGTGGAAATTTATTTTGGGGGATTAGGCTGTATTTAATTCTATTTTTTTCCTTTTTCTTCCCTGGTGGTGGTGGTGGAAAGTAACAAATGGTTGGAATTTTTGCTTCTGCAAAACTGGAAAATTCAATTTTATTTTTAATATGGAAAATACCAGCAGCTGAAACATTATAATGTTGAGACTAATTTAACTGATACACTGCCTAAATAAAATCATGTGCTAATCACGATAACCTTTGTTTTCCTTCTCTCATATAAGCTGTTCTGCCAATATTTATGTGAAAAGTCTAAGCTTGGATCCTTGCCTCCTTTTTTTTTAAAAAAAAAAAAAAATCCCATCCTTAATTAATGAAAACATTACACAAAGACAAACCAACAGCAAAACAAAGAGAAGCAAAACAAGAAAAGGCACACTTCTCCCCCTCCTGTTAAGAATTACAATATTCCAGAGGCAGGACAGGAGAGGGGAGGTTTGTGCTCGGCAGCGGTGGTGGGACGTGACTGCGCTGTGCCTGTGCTCACTTCTCGTGCGGGTACAGGGCTGCTCCGCTCCACGCCATGGAGATCCCCAAGAGCACTTCCATGCAGCACATGCTCCTACACAACGCCCAGACACCTCCCTGCATCATTAGGAGCTCGGGATAGGAACTGAGCAACACGAGGGAGCATGTTGAAAACTTGCACTGAAAAGTGCTTTTCCACTCGCCTTTACCCTTACATGATAATGCTGAGAGGAAACAATTACAAACGTCTCTTTTATTATAACTGAGTCTACAGCCTTTCAACATGATGGTTCTGGCAAGACTTGGAGAGACATCAGACTAATAAAATATCCTTAAATATCAGTTTTTGAAAGTTAATTCATTTGGAGCCATACTTTTTGGCCAGAATGGGAGCTTTTTTTTTTTGCTGCAAGTGTTTGTCGATTTTTCAGACGAGTGGAATAACACAGCAGTCCCAAAAAGTCTTCTGGAAGTTATCAATATCCAATTTGCCACTTGAGCCTTCTCACTCACCCTGCAAATGAGCTATGCAAATATATCCTTTGTGGTAGGAGAGCGGCAGAGCTGAAGGCAGTGTCTGAGCTCTCCGGGAAACGGGGCAGAAAGGCTCAGCCTCTGATGTTTCTCTCCTCCTGCCCCCTTCCCAAGGAAAACCAGACCCTGGAAATCACAGAGGCTTTGCTGCCTGTCGCAACCAACAACAGCACTGAAAGTAGTGCAAATAATGTTTCCATTGCTCACTATTTCAGATTGAGAGCATATTTTTCTTGGAGCATTCTTAACCTTTGGGATCTTTTCATGTTCTTTAGCCATTGTGTTTGCTTCTTCCTTGTTTTCTTGCAGGGAAAGCCGAAATGACTTACAATTAAAATCTTTTTTTAACAGCTTTCTCCTGTTGCTTTGGCAAAACAAATCTTGAACAGTTGGAACGATACAGTGCCATTTACTCCCTCCTCAGATAGTTTCCCCCTTCCACCAAGAAATCCTGCTCAATTTGGATCTGATTATTTGATTGTGTAAAGAGGGATACCTCTAGGGCTTTAAACAAAACTGGAGAGATCTGCACCAGCTGAAAATTTTTGTTAAGTCAAGGGACAAATGTATTTATGCTGAGCCAGATTCTTTCAGAGCTACTTGTTTGTTTGTTTTTAAATTTGCAGGATCAACTCGTGATTCACGGTGGTGCAACTGAGAACAGAATCTGGTTAACTAATTAAAGGTGCTAATGCAGTCAGGCTAGAACTGGGGGTAAACCAGAGCCACAAATTGCTAATGTGATCCACACTGTAAAATGTGGGAGGATTCGGGATTTAGGAGCCTGGTTTTACCCATCCTGGTAACAGAACATGACCATAACATTCCCATGGGAAGGCAGGAGCACTTTGCTGTCATCTCAGCTCACTGTTAGACACACAGATCACCTGCAAGTGTCGAAAGCTTTCCAGTTCAAAGCTTGGACTTGTAACCCACCTCGACTTACAGCCCAGCCTAACAGTGACCACTTTGTAAAGTCAGGTCTAAGGAGACCATGTCCTCAGCAACACCATCTGCCATGACCCACTCTCACCTCAAAACTTCATTTCTATGGTGTACTATGTTTGATTATTTTCCTCAATGAGTATATTTACTCTGAAGATAGACACATAAATCATACCAGCTGAAACCCAAGCAAGCATATGACAAATATGGTATTTTTAAAGGTTAGTTGTTCTTTTTAATGAAAGAAAAGCAAGAGGATGGGGTTGGACTTTTATGATGTGCAAAAGAGGTTGTAACCACAGAAAAATCTTCCTCCAAAAGCCAAATATTATTCATTTTGGTGGAATGCACTGTTAAAATAGCTTAGCCTTTCAGGAAGAAGCATGCTTATGTAAACCATCTAGTTTACTTTCTTAAGAATAAACCTAAAAAAAAAAATCCTATCTGTATGTACATGTGGTGTCATACTCATATAGATGGGTATAGACTTATAAATGTCCACATGATCAGTTGTGGTCTCCAGCAGACTCATACGGCACATTAAAAGAGGTAAGCCCAGAGGGAAGGCAATGCTGTGAGCCATGGCACCTTACTGGTGCCATTGGTCAAGATCATCAAATCCCAGTGCTGTAATGGGAGGCAATATTCACTCATGCACCTTGCCGGTCCACCACTTATTTCATTTAACATTTAAAAAGGGCACAACAAGGGCTGAAACATCATCACTGATGTCAGAGCTTGGAAACACCTGCCATGAGCAGTATTTCCATCAAAAAGGATGATCAAAATACTGGGATGCCATCAACTTTTGAACAGTATTTCTTTAATCAACACCTAACTCTGAAGTTTCACATTAAAGTTCAACAGATATGACACCGAAGAGCTCAATACTGTGGGTATTTTTATGGAGATTTTCAGCTTTCTAGGAATCCTTAATAGGATTAAAGATAGGCTCGCATACATTCGCTTCAACAACAAAGTCATCTCACGTTGGGTCCATCTGCCTTTTGTTCCCTGCATATGCAGGATTTTTTCTTATAGCCTGTAGTGCCTATATTCTTTCAGTACCACCACACAGCTGACATTTATACACACCCATGGACCGCTCAGCTCCTGCAGCCTCATCCCCCGTGCACATCGCTGCTGCTGTTTAATTCCCTATTTGCCTATTTGCCCTTCCCAGCCTCAGGATCTTCCAAACTCAACTCACCATCCATTCCCCCAACCTCTTCCATGTAAGATTGAAGCTCGGTGTTGCTTTACATGGAATTAATTGCAAATTTCTGTAATGCTATTTAATAACTGCCTTGGTTGTAGTGGGGAGAAGCAAGTGTGAGGGAACCAGTCAGGGGGTAATTGTGTTCAGATGCTCTAGTTATTGTCGATAAAACCTGTACTATAGGAAACTGCATGTGGCTCTCAGGTCCCTAAAAGGTACAGATGATGTTTCAAAACAGACACTATTGAATCTTTGCTTCTTTTCCTTTTTAGTTTTCAACACTGTTAGCATTCATTGGAAAATAGTGGCCTGTCCTTAAAAAGACTGTGGGGATAATTCTCATGGAGGCCAACCCCAGGCACGCGAAGGACAAGACGAGCAGCCAGAGCCAGCACCAAAGTACCAAGGACAAATTATGCCTGAATAACCCGATTCCTTTTTATGATTAAATGACAAGCTCTGCAGAAAAGGGCAGAGAGATACATAATATGATCCTCTTTCTTGTTTTTGTATGGAAATGTGAATGCTGTTGAAGGCCCATTTTCCTTCTGAAGCAGATTTTTATGGAAATATATAAACTTAAATTTCTATTTCTTTCACAGCTTGAATCCTGCAAAATACTTCAGGTATCTGGGCATGCTGCTCCAAGGTGTGTGGGGGGTATATGTGTGCTTACTGGTCTTTTTTTCACCCAAACCTTCCTTCTGTCCTTTTCTCTTTTCCAGCATAAGGCTCATTTTCAAGACAGTTTGTATGCAAATGTGTAAGATCCCTCATTCATGTTATTAGTGTAAAGCTTATGAGCTTTCCTGGATAAGGATGCTCTCATGAATGACTTTGCTGCCGTTCTACCCTGCAGTCATGCAGCTAGGAAACTGCACTTTGAAAAGTCAGCAAGAACAACATGCAGATTAAATATTCATGTTTCTGTTTTTCATCCTTTGATTTTTGTCCCATGTAGCTGTAGGGGAAAAATAAAAGGCAGAAAATATGATCATTTAATTGAAAGTTTAATTTGAGTGAGTTCAAAAACATTTAAAATAGAGGACAAATTACTTAGAGTGATTTCTGTATACATCATGTTGTTAATTTGCATACTTCTGCTTCTTTTCTCCCACTACATTTTGTCCCCATCGTTAGATTTATACTTTTTTTAATCTTGCTTAATTTTTGCTGGGAGGAGATGAAATGCTGTGGCTGCTTTTCTTGGCCTAAGGAAAAGTTATATGTGTGCAGTAAAACTACTCCCTGCTATTATCACCCTAGGAGTTATACACATAAAACCCGGGTTTATCCACCAAATAAAAGAGAATCGGAAATGCGTATAAGTTATTATAATTGGTGAAAAATACTAAATTCAATAGGTGATCTTCTCCACTATTTTAAGTGGAACTAGAGCCTTTCTACCTCAGTGGAATGATGTTGATTTATACCACTTAAGGATTTCACCCACAGTAAAAAGAAGAAAACATAAAAGACCTGATTTTTTTCCTGTGGGGGGGTGTGGGTGGGCGGGGGGGGGACGCCCTTCCTGACTGTGAAATCCACTGAGTTAGAAGGGTGAATGTGTGCAAAGAACATACACGCACAAAGTTTAGGGTTTGAAAAATGACAGAAAGGCAAAACAGGAGAGAAGGGAAATAATCCAACACAGGTGAGGGAGTTAGGTTACTTTTATGATTAACATCATGATTACATTACACTGAAGTATACAGTCATACACTGGGTTTTCAAGGAATTTTTCAGCATCAAAAAAACTTGGTAAAACTGGCAATATTTAAGGTGCCACGTCTAAGATGATTTAAGATGACTAACACTCTCATTGGAAGAGTGTGTTTCAAAGGCTCACAGAGGAGTCCTAGTGAAAGGGAGACTGGCCATCCCCCCCAGCAGTCAGTAGGAACGGGTCACTCACAGACACTAAGCGACTAGTTTGCTTAACTTAGAGGTATCCACATCACAGGGTATTTAGGTAGTAGAAATGGGATACCCGTTCAGTTTTCTGTGGGATCTATGTAACATTTAATCAGTTATCGAGCCTTCATTGTTCTATGCTTGGAAACATACTCATCTTCTTCATCTGAAATTAATGCTGGAAGCAGAAAGACAAGGATCCTCATGATGTCCCAGGTTTCTGTACTGGTTTCTGCAAGGGAGAACCTTTACAAGAGATCAGTTCTGTTTCACATTTTGGCTTGTGCAGCACCCTTTCATCCGGTAGACAGCAGGACGTTAGCAGTTTGATGACGAGCGAAAAAGGGCTTTGATAAACACCAAACCCCATCATTATCTCATTTTGGTGCACTCCACATTTTTTCCTAAACAAATTCCATGGAAAACTCTTGTAGGAAACCATAACTTGCTACAACTGAGAACCCACAGATTGATATTTTTTTTTCCCCATTTCTTAATATAAGAATGCAGGGATAGAATTACTTCATTGAGAAATACGTGGCATGAAAAAGAATAAAGGGTAAAAAAAAAAAAATAAAATTACCCCAAATCTAACAATGTCTAAATCAATTTTTTTCTGGGGAATAAAAGTTCTATCTTAAAGCTCTTCTATGCCACAGTGCATAGCAAAAATACTTGAAATGGATGTGCTGAAACCACTATTTATACCAGTGAGCAATTATTCATCTTTACTTCTTCCCATTCTTTTATCATCGTCCAGTGACGATGATGCTTCAAACTGAACATATTTGATAATCATTAAGATATTAATTTACAGACAACTTGGAAAATATGCCAGTATGATTAGTAAAGGAATCATTAAGCTGATCTTTAAAACTCCTAACCAAGATGCTAAACCTGAAGTTTAAATGAAATCAGTGTTATTCATATCAAGTTCAACCTGGGACCTAGAAATGCCTGAAGATCAACTTAAAAGCTTTACATTTACTACAATTCTTTTGTCAGTGCATATTATAGTGTTACCTGAGAGTGACTCAAGTTTACTCGTGTATCACTCGGTTCTCTTGTTGATGTGTACTGATCTGCTCCCCTGATGAACTGTTCACCTCCAGTGTTAGCCAACCATAATAGCATGGTGTTTGATACTGTGGAAACACACACAAATTACAATCCAACAACCACCACGATGCTGGCTTTACTTCTGTGGAGGGTATACAAATATAGGTCTTTTTTCTTAAGAAAATCAACGCTTTGTCATTTTTTGGACTACTATTGTACAGGATGTCTATCTACTTGGAAACTGCTCTATGGAAATCATTAGAAAATGCCAGTTTTCCATGTTATAAGTTTCCTGATAGACATTTCACTGAAATGTGTCTGAAGTTCAAGACAACAAACACAGACAGCAAAAAAAGACATCTACTCCCAAACTAGCCAATTACAGGGCCAACTCCTGGCATTCAAAAATGCCACATTTAGGCTCTTGCAATGGTCTTCCCGATTCCCATCGAGGTGCTGGGCATTGTAGGTAGAAGTGGGCTCAGGCTCCTTTTGGAGCAATCCCAAAGTTCCCCCTATTGTAAAGGAGCAGCAAAGGTTTCAGAGACACGGGATGCTCATTTAGTATGTCACGGCCCTTTCCACCCTAGTGGCTCCTGTGGCCTTCTGTCAGCTGAAAGCTGTGTATTAAAAAGCAGTCCCACAGAAGTCACAGCAACTGGTTATCATTAAAAGCAGCTCAGCAAGAAAAGCACTGTGCAAACATGCAGGGGAGCAAGAAGACTGTTATGAAGCTGTTTGGAAAGCTTTTCCCTTGTATCAAATAACAGCCTGGTTTATTGAAACATCAATAATCACTTATTGATTGCCCAGCTCCTATGATTTCTTTATATTTGCAGTGTATGCTCCTGGTTATCCCTTCTCAGGTCAGTACTACTCAGACTGGTGTTGTTGGCGTTTGCTGAGCCTGGAGTTCTGCACCAAAGTATCCATCCACAAGAGGACAAGAGCACTAATACTCCTTTGCGGCTCCTCTTTTCACCTCCCCATTTAAAAACACCCACACAGGGTTTTAGATATTACTTCAGCCCTACCACAAGATGGCAAATCCTTCAAAACAGAAGTGCATACCAGCTGTATCCAGAAAGTCAAGAGTCAACGGTGCACCTGGATATACAGTATAGTTTCCTGTGGGCCCACTAACATATGGTGTTGCGAGCTGCAAATGACTTCCTCTCCTCGCTTCTTACATGAATTCTTGATATGGTGTCAGAAATAGAACAGCTTTAACTGATTTAATTCTTTGTTGTGCCTAAAGAGTTACTTCAGGAATGGCAATGAGCAAAATCCCACTCCCTAATGCAAGGTAGATCCATGCAGATATATAAGCAGAGTCTAGCGGTTTTGGAGTCCACACACAAACTGCTTGCTGAAGTCCATACCAGAAACCAGGGTTGATACGGTTGTTATAAAAGCTCTGGTGCTTCAACAACCTCAGCAGCTGCAGGCTCCTTGGCCAGTGCTGTTCCTTATGAATTCTGAGCTGTGCACAAGCCGCAATTTGCCATGCAGAGGACAAGGACTGAGCGGGGACTGTCTCACTTGTCATCAAACATTGAATTCTCTTGGCGTCATTACTGTTCCAATCATGAATCTTTTTGGCAAGCATTCTCCTTCAGCTTTGCCATGTTCATGTAACAGGCAGGCAAACTGAAGCACGTTTCATTTGCTATTTAATATTCACTTAAAGAAAAAGGACTTTGCTGTAGAACTGATTTTGTCTAAACTACTTCTGGTGAACAATCAGGTTTTTAACTTTTTTCTTGTTGATGTAAAAACAAGTGTCTGTCTCGCTGAAAAATTGGGATTTTTTACTGGAGACTTTGGGCAAAAAACAAAAATATTTTGGCCTCAAACCAAAAACTTTAAGCTTAAAATGGCAAACCTCTCATTTTCAGCCGAACAATGAAAACGTTGGTTTTGGCTGGACATTTTTGGTTTTTCAACAGAAGTGATTTTTTTTCTCAGTCAAAAATTTTCCATGAGGTGAGGAATAAACATTACGGGTAAAAGCCTGGTGTAACTGGAAGGAAGGAGCAAAGGGAGAGATAAGGAATAAAAACAGTTTATCACCACCATCACGAAGCTACTGTTACCAAGGTCTGCTACAAGCCACTGTACCAATCCAGTAAAGAAACCCTGAAACCTATAGCCTGATATATTTATAGCATGATTCATGGTCACTGAATGTTCTATAAACAAATTTATGGAACTGTTTTTCTCTTGCTCGTTTCCTTTTTTAGAATATTATCACCAGGAGAAGCACTTGCAGACTATTTCTACCTGGACAGAGTTTTCATAGCTGTCCTGATGATCTCAGCTGCTATATGGGCAATAAAAAGTCCCAGGCACTTGTGAGTGACCTTATTAATTCATAAAAATCAGGAGTGCTATGCAGGCATCCAGCAGGCAGAGATGCCTTGATACCTTGTTCCCAACACCTGCACACAGTCTGTAGGGACAAGGGTGGTGTTTAGAGATGGCCATTTCAGACCAAGGTATGAGCCATCCAAGCACCAAATATGACACACGCAGATTGTCCCACGTAACTCTTAATCACCATGTGGGCTTGGTCGGTCAGTTACTCTTGCAGTGTTAAATTGCATCCTCCTCGGTTGCTGTGACATGGCATGTATCAATAGGGAATGGATTGAGCAATCACTGCAAAAGGGGCAAGATGGGAAAAGCTGGGAGGATATGGATCCTTCAGGTTAGCAGAGGAAGAAATGAAAAGAAGTTCTGCAGCCAGGAGCTGGCCTGTAGTGTAGTTCTTACTGATGGTGCATACCTGGTTTATTTAGGTTTTAATTTTCTGCCTAATATTTGGCCCTGAAAAGCGTGTTTCAGCACAGCACAAGCATGAGTGCTGGGCTGAAGACTAAACTGGGCAGTGTCAAGAGAAGAGTGTTTGTAGAGGAATGAAGGCAGGGGGTTGATTAGCACTGATACCACGCAGCTGTGGCCTTGCCCCGGAGGCAGTGGGTTGATGGACATGGTCAATGTGCAGGTGTAGCTCGTTCCTGCTAAGTGGTTAAATAGCCCTGAGGATTGTAGGAGGAGCAGTGTGGTCTGACCTCTGGAGGAAGGAGAAACACCCTAGACAGTAGGTTATTATAGCCCACTTGTTTGTGCTGTAACAATTGGTGCCCTGTGTGAGGCTGAGTTGGACTCTGACTACAACTGGTGCCCAACGTAGCTGAGACAAGTGGGAGAACCTGCAACCCATAATAGACATCGTGAGAGGTGAGCCATTGATAACTAATCAATATGGGTATATTGTAGTACTTGTTGTCCATCTTAAATTGCAACTTTTGGTGCCCAGTGTAGATGGGGGCTAATTGATATGGGCGCAGAAGAAGAAAATGCTATGTTAACAGTGCTTGTAGCTATATTTGAAAAAAGAAGCATAATGTATAACAAGAAGGCAATAAGAACTTTGTTAGGATGGTGCGAAGTAAATGATGTGCTAGTTATGCTGAAAAATGTCTCTAGCATTCAGATATAGCAAAATGCTGGAAAACTACTTTTTGAGGCTGCCTTGAGGTGGTATAAAAGTGCTCCCTTAAGTTAAGGTGCATGTCCTGGTGTTCTCCTTTTCTTTTTCCATGTCTTTAGGAAATACGCTGTCATTCATGAAAGCACTGCTCTCTGCATTGTACATGTAAGTCTGCTACATAAGAGAGCAAAGGTGAAGTAAACTGCCAAGAACTTATGCTTTCACCTCTTGGTTTTCGTGCAGAATCCATGATCAGAGACAATTTTTTAATCACTGTTATAATGTTTCCCAACCAATTCATAAAGCGGCTTTCAGGACATGACGCAAAACAGCAGTTTAAAGCCATAGATCCTTCTAGTTAATCTAAAAGATTAAGCACCTCACAGCCACTGGAGAGTGCTCCTTGGAAGTACAGTATTATGGCCCTGGATAAATCTGGTTTTATAATCCTGCTTAGTCTACACTGATCTGGATAAACAGAGACCCATCGTTTGAGAATGAAGCTCAGAAAAGCATGATTTAGGCAAAGGGAAGGAAAACAGGAACACGTATTTTCAACGGGGACAGGAGGTGGCATAGGATGTTAAATCGTGTTAGGGACAAAATATAATCCCCAGTTGCCCTTTACAATGATGCTTCACACAGAGTTGCCTTGCTATTGAAGTCCCTCCCAGCTGATCAGCCTGGGGAGGAAGGCTGTGTAGGGTGAGGATGATGAGCAGGGAAAGCTCAGGCAGCTGTGCTGGAAGCGCTGGCACGGGGCAGCCAGCCCAGGTGCCGCTGTCATCCCCAGGGACACTGTGGGTGGGTGTCCCTTGGAGACACAGCGTGGGTCTTGAATGTGCACAAATGCTGCTGAGCTCAAGGAGCTCTAGGGCAGCCAAGGCATGGGAAAAGGCATTTTCTGAGGGGAAAAATAAATGGTACTTATCTACCCTCCTCACCTTGGGGAAATTTGAACCGAGAACAGAAGTAAACATGTACACAAATCAGTTGATTACCAGGAAGCCAAGTTTATCTACCAGCATGGAAACATGGGTACATTTATTTCTAGCAGAAATTTGTCATGAGGACTCGGCTACTAATCCAATGCACCCCCCTCGCTGCACCGATAACAGCCTTTGGCAACCTACGGCAGTGACTTTCTTAGTGACTTTTTTTCTTGTGGTAGCAGTATTTGTCCGCCCTTGCCTTGTTAACTTGTCCTTCGCTGCAGGCTGCACCGTGGAGAGGGAGCACATCTTGTAGGCACAAGGATGGCATGTTGCTGGGGAGGTGGCACTGCCTAATGGATGGAGCACTGGATGTGAAGGCAAGGAGACCTCGATTTTTTTTTTTTTTTCCTTCCATTGCATGAGCAGGTGTACTGGCTCATGGATGTAGTTAAGGCAAGTTGGGTTTTTTTTCTCCTTTTTCATCATCATTTCTGACATGTGGAAAGTTGAAGTGTTGTCTGTATTCTGCGCTAAGAAACACTATTCTGCCAGTGCTTCACTTAAGTAGAGTTTTTAGATTCAGCTGCAGCCAGCTCAAGTTTAAAGTGCATGAGATCATTCATTACATCACCAGCTTATCTATGGGGTTACTAAAGCACTGATCAGGTGACTGAAGATCTGGAAATATTTCTGGAAAAACCAAGGATCTTAGAAAATAGTTTTTTAGCACTTGTACAGGGAGCACTGGGCTGTACAAATATTTCTGAATAATATTTGAAATAAAATAGTACTGAATATATCTTTAAATCTAGTATTTCCTATTATTTCTGAAGGAAAAAATCTTTCCTGTGTATCTGAAGATGTGCAGCTACAACAAGTTGCTAACTTAATACATAAACTACTGGGCAAAATTCCCTTGTCTATGGTTTGCAGATCATCAGATCAGCGGGTCACAATGGCTTTATATTCTGAAGAAGCTGTGAACAAACAAGCTGGGCACTGGATCTGCATATGCAAACTAACATTTTGCAGTTAGCCCACAAAAAAAACAAATTTGAATTGCAGAGCTTTCTAATATATAGCCTTTTTCTATTTTGAATTGATGCAAAACTTGGCAGTGAAGACAGAGAGACTGGAAGTGCTAAATGTACAAAAGTTAGCTCCTACTCACCCTAAGTGATAATATTAAAATAGGTCTCCCACAAACTTTATGGCAACAAATTTCAGAAAGAAAAGGAAGCTTTCAGAAAACAAAGCAACTCATGAAACTAATTTCTTTGAGACATGGATTACTACTGCTATTAATATTATCTAGTGCCTATAAGCTGCTGTGAAGAATAAGGACTTTTCTTATGCCTTGTACAAATGAAAGGATAGGAGATCATTGCCATCACAAATTTAGTGGATTAAGAAAATGATACGTGCATAATGAGTCTCTTCAAATAGAATTTTGGCACAATTTTTTAAAGCTAGCTAGAAGTTATTGTATCACACATGGGTTGAGCTGACCACTGATTAATTTATATTGGAAAAAATCTCCCGTACATTACTTCTATTTTTTTCTAACATGCTGGTAGGGTTCATGTTGAGGAACAGGAATTGTTCTATAGGAGCAGAACTCCCTGGTGTTACAGTGGGAACTCCACTGGGGTCCATCAGAAGGCAAGAGAAGAGCAAAGACTTCCAGACTTGTAGGATGTTTGCTGGAAAGGAGCATGCTTAAAAGATAATAGCACTGAACAAGTTTCCAGCTTCCCTAGGAGCACTTTCTATAATGAACATGTGTCAATTACAAGTATAAGATCATTTGGTTGGTTTGAAAAATATGAGATTTAAATAAACAAAGCACTATTTTTACCCATAGAGGATTTGGCTCCCTCTCCCAAAGGAAGAGGCCATTTTTCCATTTATGTTTAGCAGAAAACAAAACCCCCAAAGCCTTAAAGGCCAGTAGGTACTAAACCAAACGAAAGCATAAGAACTGACTCCAAGCCAAAGTGAACATCCTGAGGTCTATTTTCCTGGACGGCCTTTGCACGCCATTCTGACTACGCGTCCGATGCCAATGATTTAACATAGGCATGTGCTCCCCTTTATTTTGTTATTCCAATTAAGATGCTGCCTAGCATGCAAAGGACACATCTGCATGGTAACACACTTCTGGAAATTGGAAGTGTCTTTGTGCTTCTGGCTGACAACCCAGATTTTTGTACATATAGTGATTACCTGAGTGTCTTTTTGGCTCACAAAAACAACCGTGGGACCATGACAAGGAAGGAAAACTCAAATTCCAAACATGCTTGTCATTAACCAGAAACTTAGCTGTCACAGGAAACCTGGAGCCAATTTCTGTACTGATATCATAAGAGCTATGGCTGCAGAAAACTTTGGGATGTAGTTTTCCTTTTATTCCCCTCATTAAAAAGTTTGTATCAACTATATAACAAAAAATGTCAAATCAGCAATGAAGTTCCCTCTTCTTTCTGCCCTGACACCCTTCTCTTTCCATTGCTTTAGAGGAAAACTATGTCACCATTTGTGTTAAAGGAGTGTGATCCAACTTAAGCAAAGGTTACACAAGCTAGTACAATTACTAGAGTCTCCATATTTTCCCAATAATGATTCTTGCTCTAATTCAGAAGATATGCCCTGCCTGGGAAACAATGCGAGGTTGAATGAGGACAGAGCAAAGAATGACATGTCATAAAAGCCTGATGTTCCTGAGTGCCAGCAGAACCATTCCCTTCTGATGGGTGCTCTTGGGTAGCTAATTTGAGGCATTTGGAGCATTTGGTAGACAGCTGTTCTGCTCAGAGTGCAATGGCAAGCATTTTCAAGCTAAAACCACAAGAATGAACCGATGATGCCATTTGGAAGCCATGTTCAGAAAACTTACCTCCTCTGACTACGTTGCTGGTTTTTAGGAACACAACGCAGCTTTTTTACCTCCTCCCTTCCCTGCTGCTTTCCCTTTTCTATTTCTCTAAGCAAGCGAACCTTGCCAGAGCTGCGCACAGCGCAGGCGGCCTCTGAAGGAAGATGGGAAGCAGAGCAGCTTCAGCCATCTTGGGTGGTGCCAGTGGTGGGACAGATGGAGGAAGAGGAGATCTCATTTTATGAGCACCTCCTCCTTCTGTGCTAGAGAACCTGCACCTAGGAGCAGTTAAAAGGGTTCTTTTATTTCTTCCCTGAGGCACATGCTCTTTGTCAGCACTTTGTTCTCTCAGGCACTGACTTCAGTGACAATTGCCCTACAGAAGGGGGTAAGAGTCAGAGGTCTTTCTAAGGTCAATTGCTCTTGTTAACTGTTAACCTGTTTACTGTTAACTGTTTACCAATCTTCTCCTGACAGTGGATGCAAATCTACCTGAACTGCCACAAAGATATTCATTACACCAATGAAGATCAAGGCTAGTGTAAAAGGTGGAAGGAGAGAGTGTTTCATTCAAAGGGTAACACCTGAGACAGGAACACAACTATGAGGCTCCTTGGGATCAGTCTTTGAACAAATCTGCAAATTTTTCATCAGTGGTCTGGGGCATGTTTGAAAGTTGGGGTTGAAACATAGGTGCTGGAGGAGGAAAATACCAAAAGGGAAGAACCAGCAGTCCCAAAGGACAGAGTAACAACAGTGAGATGGAAATTTAGCATCACATAGTGTCAAAGCATAAATGGCAATAGCAAGAATGTTTGCTGCATATTCAGAATATAACACATAGGAAAAAGGGTAAAAGAAGAAGATGTGGTTATGAATAGAGGGAAAAGATTCATTCAGCCCTAGAATATATCAGAGGTTATATTCGTAGAAGGAAGGTGCTACTGTTCTACTACTGTAGATTATTCCTTTTAACTGAAGGACAATGTCTTTTTTTTTAAAAACTGTAATAATTGCTTTCATATTCTGCATATTTCTTTTTATCTGTTGGAATGTAACATCAAACATGAAATTGGCACTAAAGAGGGGATACACTGTTAGTTCTTTAACTATTGAAACATTTAAAATGCTTCTTTAGAAAGCATAAGAATGCACAACTGACTTCCAAAGAAGGATTCTTTTTTCTGGTATTTCTAGAATAATTTATGATTGAGTTTTACAGCATTAGTTTGATGAAACTAATTTTTCATCTTTCTTGATTTTTGTCTCTAAATACTTGTGCCGCTTTTCTACGGTTATTATCAGTAAATAGAAGTGTATTGAGTTCTTCCAAAAATTAGTAGCTTTTGAAGACAAAAGAGGGAGAACAATTCACTGGGATGATCTGATTCTGTTCCAGATTTACCAATCTTCTAGTCTGCTTACTGTTTTAAAAACTGCACCTTGCGTACTCCACGACAGCTGGTACCAGTGCAGCTCTTTAGAACTCCTTCTACAAATTTTTCACTCCCTTATTAAAAATAAAAGGAAAACAGACATAGTATGTCTTTCAACAACAGCCTCTGAATATTGTGCTCGATTTGCTAAGTCACTTTGAATGGGAATGCTCTCAGACAGGAGAGCATGGCCACACAGACCACTAGCCTTCTTCCTCCATCCCCCCCAGACTATGTATGTGCTCAGTGCCTGCCGTTCTGTTTAATTGTCTCTGAAAGCATGCATATGCAAATTCATTATGATTATTATATTTTTTATGCTGTCACTGTTTCCATCCATTTCTACACTTGAGACCAAATCCAAATTAAAGTGATGTTTAGCATGTGCATGCTGTGCATAGCACACTTGCTTGCCTATTTTTCACTTCCTTTTCCCATCATTCTTAATGGGCCTTTAAGGACATATCTGTATTCCTGCAGTGTTATTTATGGTTCTGACATCATCCCTCAAGGTGAACAGTACTTTGCTGTAGAGTATTTACTCTTTTATAGTAAATCTGCCTGCTGCTTTCTATAAAAACAGGAAAACAGCTGCAACTTTTATAGGTGAGAATGAAGGTTTCTCCCTCTTTTTAACATACATTTCGTCATGGGGAAGTTAAAAGTGATCTTGGGAGGAGAAACACAAAGCATGAGTGTGGTCTTTAATGGCTGAATTTTATCTGTATTCCTTCAGCTGACGTTAAACAAAATGCATAAAGCCACACCAGATGTTTTTATTATCATTCATTACTTACATGAATGCAATATGGAAAAGCACAGTACAGAATACAGAAGAAAAAAGTGGCCTTGGCTCAAAGGACCAGGTCTTTCTTTACAAATATCTTGTTAAGTAGTTAACTCTATGCACAATGTCTTTGGATTAATCAGTGTTGAGTGAAAAAAAAATCTATAAAAAATTACAGTCAAATTAAGAAATAGGCAAATGGCTGCTATTATCTGAAGTCCAGGAAGACCTGTTCTCATTTTTATTGATAGTAAATTGTCTAATGAGCTTTAAATCACATTCATCTTGGCCAAAACATAGGGACCAATATTTCAAGTGCAAACAGGTTCTCACTTTGAAAGAATACTTTCATCTTCCTTCGAGATACCTTGAATATGTAATGTTGATAGGAGAAAAAACATGAGTGACCTTAGCTTCTGCTCTAATACTTCGGGTAATTTGGGAAAGAGTGTCTTATTAATGACATTTAGATCAGCATCTGCAGATAACATGTGGCAAGTTTGAGAGCTCTAACATGCACGAGAGAGGCTGAAGCAATCCAAGCTTGGGGGTCTGGGGAGATGAACTGGAAGTACAAGAGCAATGAGTGAAAAAAATCATTAAAAAAATCAACAATCACAGGCACTGAGAGTACATTTACTACAGAATCTGAGGAGGGTCAGGAGGTTTAATAATTTTCTACTTGCACCTCAAGAGCCCTTTTGCTAGAGAGAGCTTGCAAATACCATGTAAAGTGTAGCTCTGCAGTGATTTCTAATTAGAAACAACATAAAGTGTGATTATTTTCAGTTAGGTTTGTTGGGCTTTTTTTTTTTTACTTCTTTTGTAACTGCATTTTTTAAAGAAGTTGCTTATATTATTTGCACTTGCATCTGATCTGAACAAAGTGGTATCATTTAGTACACAACACATCTTTCACTACAACTGCCTCCAGCGCTTTATGCACTTAACGACACTTTCTGAACAGCTGGAAAGATCTTCTGAATGGCTGAGTAGGTCAGATGGAAAATTCTGAATATTATCATCCCTGGGATATGCCTTTGTATTGGCATTTTAAGGTGAGGGATTCTTATGAATTGAACCCTTTTGCTCATTGATGGGAGCACTCCATGTTCCAATCCATTCAGGTAAGTTTGTATATACCAATATATCTATCTATATATACGAATTTGGAGCAACAGGGAGTAAATCCAGGGCCAAACCGATGATCAACACTTTTTTGATGCAAAGTATCTGCTTGATTATAGCTTAAGTGTTCCTAAATGAAGCACTGAAACCAAATTATCTTTGCCTATATATTGCAACCTTTACAGGTGCTTCTGCCTCCTTGAAATTAATGTGAAACTTTGCAATTCTTGTCCTAAATGCCACTTACAGTGTTTGCCACATGACACACAGCTCTACACAGTAGCTTGTAGGACTCAAACTTTTAAGCCCCTGAGTCTTTCTGACTTGATTTCTCCTCTTAACTTAGATAATACAGAATATTACAGTTGCACCAGAACAGTGCTGAACTTTAAATTTCAACAGCAACTAGAGGCTTTATTTTGCTAATTGACTGGACAAACATTATCTCTGAGTCTTCAAGTAGCTTTTCCTCTGAGCATCCTTCACCAAGCTAATGGGGATGTGCAAGTGCAAATCTGTTTAAATAAAGACAACTCATGGGAAACTTCCCTGAGGACAATGCTGCCTCTCTTGATCAGCAGCTCTTGCTGATGTGTGCAGACTGGATACTGCTGCCACAGCTTCCTAAGAACTTTAGAATTTGCTCTTTCCTTTTTTCCACTGTCAACTGGCCAAATATTTCAAACATTTTCCTTTAACAAATGTGTCCTTGTGGGGGAAAGTCCATTAGTAACAGAGTAGTTGCATCTTGTCAGGACCAGACTTTAATGGCTGTTTGAATTTTAACTATTATTTGCTAACTATTCCTGTTCAAGCCAACTAAGACCATAATAAAAGCCATTAAATACCAAGTAACTGGCCTCAGCGTAGCTGCAGGGTATAACACTGAATATGATCTGAATTTATCCACTGCAAAGCAAAGACTTTGACCCTCGCAGACTTTTTGGAGAAGGAAAGTTTTTCTTTCCCCCATCAGAAAGAGAATTGCCTAGAAGAATATAAGTACTCTTTGCACCGGGGAAGGCCAAGCATAGTCTGGAGGTAACATGACACACTGTAATCTGTTTTCCTATTTACAGGATGAATGAAGACACTGTAAAATATCTGGCATTGATTTGCCAAAATATATGGGACAATGCAACCCAGTGTTTGAATCAGTGGAAAAGTACTCTGTGCAGAAGGACAGAAAATAGGAAGCACTGCCCCACTGAAAGCAGGGGAACTGCCAGTGCTCCTGGATGAACAAGGCTGGCGAGTCAGACTGCACTCTGCATTCTTTCATCCTTTTCCTCCAGCTGCTGTTCTCTGAGCACCAAAGAACCCTCATGGCACATAAAATGTCACTCTGGTCATCACTGCCCAGTGAAATAGTAGAGAATGGACAGAGGAACAGATAGAAGTGATAGGAATGGTAGTAGTTACCCATGGCCAGATAAAACCCTGACTGTGTAATGTCAAAGAAAACACCAGCAAAAGGCCTCCAGAATGTCTTCCATGGGTCAAAGGAGTCAGTGAGGAGAGTACAGACCCTCTTCAACCACGGCCTTGTCCTGCTGTGACCAGAGACAGGAGGAATGGCATAGGAGGAGGGACATGTTGTCCATCTCCTGAGCCAGTGTCTCACAATGTGTCTCACATTGTATCAGAAATCCAGGGAAAATATAATACAACCCCTCAAAAGATTTATCCAGTACATTCTTAATGGGTTTTCTGCAAAGACCTGGGGACAAAAATTAATACTGGCAGCATTTTCACTTACACAACAAATCTGATTCTAAGCCATTTAATGTAGCTAGAACTAATAAGTCAAAATCTCTAAAAGCTAAAGAGGGAGAATTTAAAGGCATGAATCTTAATCTGAAGAATTTGCATCCTTAAATATAGATGTGAGGTAACAAACACAAGTAAAATAGTGCAAGAAAGGAGAAATGTAGGACAAAGGTGAAAATAATTAAAATTTCCTGGTTATTTACTTATGCTCCAATTGAAGTCTATTGAAGAAAACAGAAAGCCTCAGTGGGCTTTGGAATAGGCTGTTAAGACATTTGCACATATTAAATGATTGCTGGATGTAACCAGTGCACTGAGGCTGGAGTACAGAATGGAGAATTAAAAATAAGCAACACATTAGCTCAAATGGGACCATAACAGAGATCTCACAAAACATTTTTCCATGCAAAGCCCTTAACTCACAAAAACAACAACAAAAAAAGACCGGTCCAAAACAAAACCCATCCCTCACAAGTGATGTTCAAAACAATGCTTGGCGAGAAAGATGAGCTTTACACCATGTTCCAAATGTGAGCAAGCTCCACAGCTGGAGACACTAATCTGAAAATGTTCACTGCATGAACTGCTCACTGCAGGGATCAGGAAGAAATGTATTTCCCTGAAGAACAATAACATATTGGCAAGGTGTAGCGCAGAAATGTTTCACCTTTTTGAACTAGCAAGTGTTGCTGGTGGCTGGATAGCAGACTTGACAGACCATGAGGTATCATCTGTTGAGGCAGTATCAATGCAATATTGAAGGTGGCCCAGGAAAAAAGTCGTTTAGTTGAAAGAGCTTTATACATAATCCTGCAGAAAAAGCTTACTTGGGGCTTCATTGACAAGTAACCCAAAGGCAAGATTCCGACTTGTGATGTTTTGCTCACTATCCTAAGTAAATCACAGCACATAGTTTGCCTTTAAGGTGCTTAATGAAAAGCTAGCAGTGCATGGAGGAGCAAAGTAGAGTTCCCTTCTATGGATTAGCTTGCTTGTACAGAATTGGCTCTCCCTTTCACTGAAAAGCATGATGCTGTGTAATTTCACATGGCTGAAAAGCCCACACCGACATAGGTTAAGACAAACTGCTTGCAGAGTGCTTGTCTCATCTCTGTGTTTGAGTGAAATGTGTTAGTCGTCACTCAGGCCCAGGAAAGCATTTAGAAAGCAGCTAATCACAGCTGTCCAGCAGTGGTTTTCACAGAATGATATTACAGTGCCTGAGTTACAAGACTAATTTGCTTCTAAATACGTTCTCTTTTTATTAGAATCAGCTCAAGGGTTTGCATGGTTTCAGTGATGTTTAATGGGGATTAGTTTGAAGTGAAAATGTGTTTTCCATTTGTCTGAGAAAGACACAACAGGGAGCAGAGCCCTGGAGATTATTGAGAGCTTTGGGTGGTTCTGGGAGGCTAAAGGCCGAGTGACTTCAGATTTCAGTGCAGTGTAATAATCTCCTAGAAATGCACAGCCTGGTGTCTTCTTGTGCAATGACGGGGTGGAAATCGGAGTGCATTTCTGACCGGTGGATTATTCACTGTGTATCATTAACGCGGGTGTGACATGGTCGTTAAGCAGTCAGGCAGTACCAGCTGCACTTGGAGCTACCTATAGAACCATCTCCACCCCCATTTTTTTCCCCACTGTCAGGATGTGGTACCTCTTACTCAATTTAACAACAGTTTAACCATAAAGTAGCAAATAATGGAGCTGATAAAGCTTATTCCCTGATTTATGGTAATGAGTTAGTAATTTTGCCCACTTCAGGATATTTATACAGTTAATTAGTGACACCAAGAATTGCTATTTCAGGGCTCAAAGAGGCTACGCTGTGCATTGGTTTTCTGTCCACTGGTGTCTGTGGCATATGGTAGACTTAAATCTTTGTAATTATTAAATGACTTGCTAACATAGGAACATAGTGGCTTGTTTCATATTACTTATTTTATTTATTCACTCTGGTTGCTAAATACCAAACATTTGCTAAATACCTGGTTGCTAAACCAAACATTTTTCTTTGCTGCAGAGCATTGCTCTCTGGGTATTGCTGGAGGTACATGAAGGATGCTTAGCAGCCCAGTATTTCTGCCTGCATCCATCTTGAATATGAACTCCAGACGTCAACACCCCGAGTGACATCTCAAACATTTCTAATGTCACAGAGACATTACCGCAAGACAGATCTGAACTTTTCTGGAGAACCTTCACACCGTGATTGTGTAACACCTCATTGTCCTGAGATAAAGGTTTTGTATTTACTGGGGATGCAGCGTCCCTGCAGATTCTTAATCATCACCTGGATTTTTGCATTTGGAAAGCCAGATTACCCACAGTGCAAGGTATACAATAATATTGTTTCTATTGTTTCTTTCCTTCATCCCAGCTATTTGCTAGCTGCATATCTTGGGACAGACTTGAATGCTGTCAGTGACCTTGTGAAAACACTGTCTTCATTATTAAAACCAGGTCATAAATACCCCAGGGCACAATGAAATGCCTCACCTGCAATTCTTCAAATAGTTTCCACTGCTATTAATTCTTTTAGGTGTATGAGGTCTCACACATGTCTATTCACTAAATAGTTATCATCTGGAGGTAACCGAATGTAACATTTTGGCATCAAATAGCCTGTATATAGAACAGCTAGAAGGATTATTTGTGGATTTATCAATGTACCAAATTCTTGATTTCCTGGGATAGTTCATCTGGAGGGAGGAAACCCAGCTTCAGACAGGAAACTGAACTTTTCCAAAGTTCATTGGTGTTGGAGGTCAAGCTTTAGTTCAGCTCATTACAGAGACAGATGTTAAATTCAGATTAAGAGTTACATTTTAGGAAAGTTTAAGAGGTTTTGGGATCTGTGGTTTTGGCCTAACCCACTCTTTAATCAAAAACGACATCCCTGGGCAACAGTCTTCAGCTTTCTCATACCTCTCAGAAATATGTATTCAAGACATACAGAAGCTATTCCAATCTCAGTGAGGAAACTCAGGTCATGCTTATTCCCGTAATACAGTTGAATAATCTCCTCCAGTTCACAACAAAACTGTTTTTCCCACCCACATTTCATTTTTTCCTCTGACCCTTACAGCATTGTGGGTGTGTTCTGTTTTGATAAGAGAAACAGTTTGGTTATGATTGTCAAGTCAAACGCATTTGGTTCCAAAGAAAAAATTAGCTGAGAACTTTTCTAGTTTGTCAGTCATGACTTCCACTAAAGTGTGGTTACTATAAATGATATGCTATAAATATGCTTTTAGACAATATTTTGGTTTAGGTTGTTTTTAATTGCTTTTATTAGAAACACCATGACCAAAGTGAGTTTAAATTTAGAAAATGGCTTCTTCAAGTCTCTGCAAGAAATTCTTGCATGCTCATTCGGTGACACAGGTCGTAGGTTTTGTATCCTCCACTTGAAGGTCTGAAAAAGTCTTAATATACCCTTTATGTGAAACACATGGGTATCAAGCTTGGCCCACACAAATATTTTGTCAGGTATTCCTGACAAACACAACTCTACGTGCTCTCATCTATGACATTTTCTGGCCTGGGAGAGGTACCTGAACACCTTGCACAGAGCCAGGAATTCACTGCAGAGACAGGCACCAAGAGGCAGACTGCTGCAGAAAGCCAGCTTGTGAAGAGGTGGTAGCACTGCCTCAGCACTGTGCTCCGCTCCAGCCGCCCCCCAGGCAGAGGAAAGTTGCTGGCCTGTGTTATATACTTGTTTTAAAAAGAATAAAACCTTTAGATAACAGCCAGTTCACAAGGTCATATTACACTCACAGCTAAAATTTTGACTATCGTGATGTGTTATGTAAACTTAATTTATGAATACTATAAAAATGAATTTAGTTACTAAATGTTACCTCTTCAAAGCAGGTAAATATAATTTGCATTTTTATTTGTAGGTGAACAGCGCAGTTGGCTGCAGTCATGTGAAACCTGGAACTGACCCCAAGCTTCAGGCCTGCTTTTTGAGTCTAACATTACTCTGTATGGAGAAGGAATTTACTAATATATAGTATTTTCCATCCACTATATATGCCAAAGAATCAGAAAAGCAAGTTAAAAGAATGCAGGTGAAAGGAAAAGGAAATATCTCAACAACAATTTGTAAAGTGATAGAGTATTTAGTTCTTGGTAATAGTATATAAAAATAATATCAGATTGGACAGCATTCAGAAGCGATCAGCAATAAAGATTTTGAGCTGTGGACATGGATTCATGAAAGTAAAATAGCATTATTAGTTTGCATGCCTTGTTTTACCAAATGCAACACCAGGATTGGAAAGGGACAGGTCAATGGGGTATATAAAGCACTGCTATTACTAACAGGATGAAGTAATGGAGACTAATGCCCTAGACAGCAGGGAAAACTTTGTGAAACTGCCATTTCTTAGGCTTCAACAGTCTGCAAAGAGAAATGATAAAGGCCACATCTCTCAGAATATTTGAAACAAGCTTAACCAAAGCACCAGAAACTGCAGCACAGAGAAGAGTCCTGGCTTGGCAGGGGAGCTAACAGGATTAGCAAAGAGGTCTTTCCCAGGCCTGCCGAGGGGCTGTTGTAGGGGTTCAGAGCTATTTTTGTCTTTTACGACAACTGTTTGATGAACAACTCTATTATTTCCCAGTTGTCAATGAATAAGAGGAAAGAGTTTCCTGCAGAGTAAAATCTTTCTTCCAAGGTGAAGAATCAATTGGAGACAAATACCAATGTCACATTCCAACGCTTCACTCCTTATTGTGCTTGGCATGTCACTTCCTCCGTCCTAGACTGCAATTGGTCCCTACCAGGACAGAACCAGCCTGTTCTGTCTAATAAAATTTTATTGTGTTGCTTTTCAAAATAACAATTCCTACACTGGTACTTTAAAAGCCAGGAAGGCACACAGGCAAGAAAAAACATGCCTACAACTCATTAAGGCTACTAGAATAGTTGTATAAAAGCATCTGACAATGCAGCACAGTTTGTCATTGCAGTTTCATTCCACTGATTGTTCTTCTTTTTTTTTTTAACAAAGAACTATCACCCCAAAATAGACTGTTTCTGTAAGAAAGCACAAAGATTAAATTGGAAATAAAAATCATTAAGTCTCATTAACTGTACAGTCATGCCAACTTTTTTTTTTTTCCAATGACCTTCTCAAATTCTTTTTTTTCTCTCAGTTGTGCTTTCTTAAATCCTGCTGGAAAGGATGGAAGAGGATGAAGGGAAGTGGTCAACCCACCATGTTCTCTGGTGTTGCAATAATGACAAGCTAACTGTATTCCGAGTTGTCAGTGATTCCTAAGCCAGCTCAGCCCCTGCAAAAACCACCCCATCACTGACGGTGTGCTGCTCACTCTGTGCCTCTTCACTCCCCAGCTTCCAAAAAACCCTAAAGAAAATCTGTTAGAACTTGCGTAGGGTTTTACTTTGCCATAGGATGCCAGAGTTTCCCCCATCTCTGGTTATGGAAGTAAAGTGGTTTCTGAAGAGACTCAGAGGCCTCACACCGGTTGACTTAACTCTCAGCGCAGGGTGGCAGCCCCTGCCTGGGCACCTGACAGCACCAATCTATCACCTTCCTTAATTCTTTTACTTCTCCAGCAAGTAGGCCCTGCCATGGGGAAAGTTAAACTCTGAATAATTCAAAGCCTCCCGCTTTTGGCCCCTGCCTGAACTCTGCACCGCCCCGAACACGGGCTGGAGGCCACTGTGCGGCCCTCACTGCCAGAGCGATGGCGCCCAGATGGCTCCCAGCTGCTACCTCAGGCCTGGCTTTGAAGCCCCGTCAGGCTGTCTGAGGGCTGCTCTGCCTCTCATACACCCTGCGCCTTCCATCTTTCTGTGAACTCTTCCCCTGCCGTTCCCCTCAGCACTTCCAGAGCCCCCATTGCCTGCCTGTGGCACCCCCAGAGCCCCCTGCCCACTGCTGGGAGCCCACAGCCCAGGCCCACAGCCCTTTGGTGGCTTGGGGAGCCCCATATGGGGGTGTCAGGGATGAGGGGGGGGGATAAGGAACCTCTTTGGTGAGAGAGGTGGCTGTTAGGGACACCAGTGGGGAGTGTATGGTCAGGGTAGGGCATAATGGGATGTAAAATACAAAATAACCGAATGCCTCCTGTGGGCCCAGGCAGGGATCAGCGCAGATGAGGCTTTCCTGAGGGACACGGCAGCAGCCTCCATGGAAAAGCATCACTGGGAAAGCCTGTGCCCACGGGCAAGCTGTTCCAGGGCTGACTTAGGCTTAAGGGGTCAGGGTCCCTTTCAGAAAGCATTCATCGACAACAGTTACATTTCTCCTGGTGTTTTATTTATTGTATTTTTTCGTTTTCCCGTCACAGCAGGTTCCAGTGCTGCCTTTCAAGGGTAGCCAGATTTCCAGTTCAGATACCTACCAGCTGAGGGGAGATGAATACTGGCCCAGAGACACAGAAGGGTATGTGTGAGCTCCCATGAAACTGAGGCCTGCAGGACACTGATGCCGTGCATTGGGAGGGTCTGCCATTTTACCCTAGAAATGCTGTAAAGCAAAGGAAGTAAGTGATTATCTTTTCCAGGCTTATTATTTCTCTTAAAAATAATAAAAACCTGCTATAGCTGCTTTTTGATCTCCCCCTTTCTCTGACAGCCTTGAAAGCCCAAGGAGAATGCTGTGTTTGAATGTGAGAAAATGTTTCTAAGATGGTTGCAAATGAACTCTTTAATGGGGGGGGGGGG
>JAVJGJ010000001.1:123690138-123709716 GCA_035590215.1 Microhierax caerulescens
GTAAAATATGATAAGGTGTTCCCTCAGCCTCTTTCTGCAGGCTAAACAACCCCAGCTCCCTCAGCCGCTCTCGTAAGACTTGTTCTCTCTCTCAACTCTTCAGCAGCTTCATTGCTTTTCTATGGACATGCTGCAGCATGTCAATGTCTACGGACAATGCCTGCTGCGCCCCATGGAACTGCATTTCTCCTCCCCAGTAAGGATCGCTGAGATTTGCAATACTCCAGTAGAACTTCATGCCCCCAGTAATGGTCTGCTGTGCTGCTTTACCAACACAGAGCAAAGAATTGGTCTGCAGCCTGAATTGCCTACAGCTTAATTAGCTATGACACACATTACTCCTTGTGCTAAACTGCTGCAGGGGGGTGTTGTACGTTGTTAAACAGCTGCTGGATTCTGCCTGAGAGGGAAATCTATTTATGGGTTGTATTTTGGGTTGTAAAGTTTGCAACCATGCCTAGGAAACAGCAGAGCTATAGAACCGTGCTGAATTATTAAGAGTGTTCAGTCACACAGAACAATAACCATAAAACAAGGGGTCAGACACTGGCTGGCCCCATGTGGGTGGTATACAGGGACAGAAAACATAGGTCGTCCTGGGTGCAAGGCTAGTGCTGAGTAGCAATACCTAAGCAGTCAGAGACCATTAACGATTACCCTCTGGCCTGTGGAACTGGCTGGATCCAGACAGCTCAAAAATAATGTAACCCCACTGGAGAGACTGTACTTATGCAGTGGGAAATTCTGGCAGAGATTTCTTGACCCACTAAGGAATCTCTAACTTGGAAGTACAAATATTAGTGAAAATTAAGACTTTTTCTTCTTCAAGTACTTTGGAAAAAAAATCTCTTCCTGATTCTCAGTAACATCTTAAGACTGAGGGGTTAGCTATGCAGTTGGCAAGGGCTGGGTTATTTCTATTTATCAAGTATCCCATTTGAATTCCCCTGCCAAGAACTGAATATTTAGGATTTCCATGGCAACATATTTCTGAACCCGTATTACAGTCAGACTGACGCGTGTCAACTGATACAGGGATGCAGGAGGTAGTGGCTGAATTTATTCAAGCAATCACATTCTCTTTTCCAAGGCTAATGCACATGAATACTGAGTTAGCAAACTGAATTGACAGGGATTCCATCTCAATGAACATGTATAATGTTCCAGCCCAGGAGAGTAGCATTTAATTGATGAATGGGATTATATTTACATAGCAATTATAACAAAGTCAAGGTTGGCTTTATGTGAAAGACTATTTGCTGTAATATTTTGCTGCTTGATTGTCCAGGAGAGTTGTTACTCTATGGGCAAGAAAAAAAAAATCAGAACAGATGCACTCAGCTTTTACATGTGCTTCTTTTCATAATCTGCAAATACTCACTTCATGAAGCCAACTCAGTAGTCACATTGTGGTTGCCTTAGATACATACATTAATTTACTCCATTATAACTTAGATGCTGATTGTTTAACTTCACAAGTATTAATAGTTATTCACTGCTATCCTCAAATGGCTGTTCGGTGGCTGATGTAAAATGAATAAGGGCTCATTCTAAATCCCACATAAGTCAATGGGCATCTTTCTTCTCATTTTATTCAGAGCTGGAATTAGCTATCCCCGCTGCAGTGCCCCCAGGTATTAATTTTTTGTCCTCAAGACACCTTTGCAAGGTAAGGTCATGCTACTGACTCAGTTTCACAGATGGAAAGCTGGGGCCAGAAAGGTTACCTCAGAATCATCCGGAGTATACACAGAAGTTCTGACCCTCATCATTCTTTCTGTGTGGATTTCTTTCCATTCATTATGGGTTGTGGAGAAAGGAAAAGTGGGCACCTGAGTTTTGCTCTAGCATGGAGTTGGATTCAGGGAGAGGGAAGCAGCTGGACCTCAAAGCTAGGAGGAAATTTCACATCTTGTAGTTCCATGTGGTCAGAGAGACCAGCAGCTGTATTCAGATGTCTTCTTACGGGGCCTAAAATGGACTTAAATTCTACTGATGGCTCTGCAAGCGAGAGAGGTGGCGAGGAGCTTAAACCATCTGTCATATATGGCATGGCAAGGACAAATATGCATGACACCTGTGTTGAGTGATCTGCGTACTTGTAGGTGCTGAGAAGGAAGGGCTGTACTAAGAAGCCTAACACAAATGCCATGCTCATCTTTCTCTGTTGACTCATACGGGAAGCCAGGTTCTGGCATCCTTGAATTCCCAAATGGTTAGAACAAATTTCCTTCTCTTAAACTTTGACAATAGACTGTGTGTTTCAGGTCTATCTTTATTACTATGCTTAGGAGGATCTCCCTAAGTGGCTTACCTAAGGATATACTGTGCTAGAGACCAGGAAATAAACTTAGGTCTCTTGTCTTTTACTACAAAAGGAGTTTTCTTCTCTTAATCTAAGCTTTCACTGCTCTCAGTCTTATTGCCATGGAAATTGTCTCCATAGCTGGTATTAGAATTGCCTTGTTGACATCATTAGTAAAGCATGTAATAGATAGCTGAACCACTCCAATATTTGTCTTCAGGTCAACAGCTATTGAGACTCCAGAGGCAAATTAGAAAAAAGCATAGACTCTTTATTAGTAGAACTTAATTTAACTGTATTTAAACTTCATTAAGGAGTAAAAAACAAATGACCTTTCTTAATGCACTCTCTCTTTATAAAGTATGAAGTAAGGATATTAGATTAGTTTGATCCTGGTTCTCATTATGCACACACAGTAGATGAGAATGCAAAATTCCCTCATTCAGTTAGGTACTCTTGGATGTCAAATCAAAGACCAGGTGCTCCACAAGCCCATTTCCTTTTTTCAGTGTTTTATGTTTCCTAACCCTGTAATTCCCCCCAGGAAACGAGAAAAAATCTTAATTTCTTACCCCCTCCCCCCATTAAAGTAACAGCTCTGGTCATTTAAACAATCAAGCACATGTTCTTACACTGTCTGCACCTTATGCTATCCATAAATGGTGATGTGGTAAGAAAAACCATGGAGGAAGGGAAAGGAAATGACATTAACCTTTTCCATCTGATAAATAAGGGCTCTATTCAGCTGCAATAATCCACATCCTTCCCTAGAGATCCAGTTAATGTAATACCTAAGGGCTCAGATCATTTAAAATTATTTCCACACTGGCCAGCTGATTTCTTGGTGAATTATTCAGTCCCTAGACTGAAATATTCTCTCTGTGCAATAGCACATATAGGAGGGCTGGAGCCCTTCTGTAGCTCCCAACAGTCTGCATGACCTCCCAGATGCGCCAGAGGGTCTGTGACATCCATGTGGCTTATCCACACCCTGTAAGTTAGCAGGAACTTTTGTGCTGATTTTCATGGGACCACCAATCTGTAAGCACTGAAGCTAGCATACCTTGTCCCACTTGCTGCTCTTCTCTGCAGGGGGCTTCTCACCTCCCTATCAAACTTTAAGCACCTGCAGTTTATAGGTAGTAAAAAGAGAGTTTGAACTTTGAATGGGTGGAAATTTAGAGCAACAGACAGCCAGTTCAGCAACAGGCTCAGGCAGCCTGAATTATGCATGTTGTTGCTGGGCTTTGAGGTAATGTGAATCAGTGACCACTGCAAGGTTGCTTGAGTGATCCACTCTCCCAAGGGCTAAAAGCTGGGAACTGAAATGCAGAGGGTTTTTTCCCTTTCCCCCTTTGCAATACTTAGGTGGGTCCAGTGTGATTGGTATCAGCTCAGCTATACCTGCCTGAGAAACCTACAGAGACAAAGGACTGTTTGCATGCATTGAGGCAGACGTTTCGAAGTAGGACAGGGGAGCAGAGCATGCAGAGTCCAGTTGCAAATCAATGGGAAATGCTAGTCTAATAACAGTAGCAATACACAAAATTCCCAGATTTATATTAGTTTTATTGAGCCATAGCCTATTGAAAGCCATTGGAATCTTCTTATTGGTAACAAGACATTTTGGATTAAGTTCTTACATTATAAGATGTTCCTTCCTTTTTTCTTTTTTTTTTTCTTTTCTTTTTTTTTTTTTAAGGGAGTGTAACTAATTGAGTATAATAAACTGAAGTTGCATGCAATTTTGCAACCTTTCTGATGCTGTAATAAGCTGTGCTCTGAGGGTTTGTTATTAGACTGCCTTAAAACTTGCTAGTTAAACAGGAAAAACAGGAAATCTAACCTCACTGTAGTACTTAATTGAAACGCATTTATTGACTGATTTTAAGCTCTTAGAGCAACTCTGTTTGCTAAGAACTATGAACCAGCTCTTGGATTGTATGCACCCTTAACCGCTGGGGTAGACACAGACTAGCCACACAAATGCATGTCATGCTCCAGGTTTGCATCACAAAGTTGGTCTGGGACTGAGCAGGAAGCTATAGCTGGCAATTGACATATTCTCTCTCATTGCAACGCTGCTCAGCCTCTCTCCTCCTCTAGAAGCCCACAGGCTGGCCAGCCCACATGGGGTCAATATGCCAGAGGTAAAGCAGGAGGGTTGTACTGGGCATGTTTTAGTTCCCAGCTCTTTGGTGTTGGGGCAGGTGATGGGTCGGCAGAGAGAATAAACCCCTTTGGATCTACCCTTTTTCCTTAAGGATTCTGCAGGTTGGAAATCTTTAGAAGGATCTGGATCTTCAGCCTCATAATGCTGAGGAGGAAGGACTGAGAAGCCTGTTAATCAGTGCCGAAGCAAGCTACAGCTGGATCTCTCTAGTAGTAAATCTACCTTTAGTACTGCAATGCTGAGACTGGCACGCACTTAATGCTAATACGTTCTTATCCCCATCCCATCTGTATTAGAAATTAAGGCAGAAACATGAAGACCGTTACCACGCGGTAACCTTAAGAACAGTTTCTCACTTCATAGAGGCACTCAGCAGGCACTGGTGCATTCAGCCATGATTCATTATCGCTGAACTCTGGTGCTGGCCTTGGCCAGTTTTGTCTGGATTCAGTTAACTTGTTCCACTGGCAGGAAAGATTTCTGAGCATTTGTGTTATCTCTCTGGAAATCTTAAGTAGGGAGCTGAACACGATTAAGAACAGTTGCCTGATAGAAGAGACAGAAAGGAAACACATTCTGCAGGAGACAGGGAGAAATGGGAGTCGGTCCTGGAAAAGATGGACATGGCCCTCCCCTGGTGTAAGAGAAAAAAAGCTGAGCTAGCAAGAGGTGGAACTGAACATTATTGTATATGATGTTATACTGACTTTGTGTGATACTCATTGAATTCACCTCTAATCTACTTCACCATAAGGTTAAATTAAACTGGCTAGTGTCGGGGGGTGGGGTGGGTGGGGGTGTGTGTCCCTAAAGTTTTGGGACACTTAACAGCTTTGTGGAGCTGTTGCTTATCAGCACACTGACTACTGTCATGCCAGCTTAGTGACGCAGGTAGATGAAGTCTCTGAAACTTCATTGTTATAAACCAGCTGCAGATCTGACCCAGAGGAGATAGGGATTCTATTCAAGGAGTCTGTGATGCAAATTTATGCAGATGACTCTCATTAGTTTACTGTATGTTTGCTTGGAACAGCAGGGTAAGGAAAAGACAGCTACTCTGTGGAGTAGAATTTTGAGTAGGCCGTAGGAATTGCAGAGCAGACCATAGAAATTGCAGATTTGTGCCCAGACTGCCATCTTAGGAAAAACATTAGTGCACAAAGGACTTGCCTCTCATATTTTTTGGTAGATTGCAGGGTAGTGGGAGTGTAGAAGCTATTTTGTCACCAGCCACCAACCTCTTAGCTCCTCTTTCTTGTCATTTATTAACAAATATTTCTGCCCATGCGTCCCCAGAGGCGAAGCTCCATGGCTAGGTGGGCAGAGGCACAAGCAGCAGCAGTACACAGAAGTAGGAGTGAGCAGAGTTCGCTGAACACAGCCCCAGTCTTCAGACCCTATTGACAGGCTCAGGGTAAGACCACGGTCTGTGTCTTCTGTGTAACACTCTCTAATGGGCTGAGTTAAAAAAAACAAAAAACTTTCTAGTAGCAGGAGTTCCCAGGAACGTATTTTGTCTAGGTGAGCCAGAACACCTGGGAAGCACACAACTAACAGTATTGCTCTGTACTGTGTACACCTCCTTCTACACTGGCCCCATTTTTGTGGCTAGTGTGGCTTGTTAAAGATCTCTCCTAGCAATCTGGGATTGCTATCACATTCCAGGTGATAGTGATGAAAGGCGAGGTGGTCTCTATCCAACCAAGTTAGAGGATGGAGTAGAACAGGAGTTTAAAATAACCTGCTCTCTGCTGTGAGTGCAGGTAGGTTAGCAGCAGTGGTGGGTTTTGGGGGGAAAATGAGGACTTCAGACATCTACTGATGACTATTATTAGACAGCGATGGTGGGATATGTGGATAAAATCCTAGGCACAAAGATCTTCATGCTGTATGCAGAAAGCCCTTTCCACTTTTACAGAAATCCTTTTGTCAAGGCTGCCTTAAATGATCTATAATTATCTCCTGGATCAGTTATCAGAGAAATGGGAAAGGTTTGGGGTCAAATTAGTTCCTGGTGTAAATCCTCTGGTTGTTTCATACTTATTGCAAAGTAGAGCTTGAGCCTTTTTGAAGGAAAAAATCAGAAAACTGCTGGGTTCCCAATTGTACTGTATTTCTTGTCAGTTGTAATGTGCTGAAAGGATGGGATTTTCTGTGAACTTTTCCCAAACAGTCTTGCTTTTTTTTCCTCTCTTTGAGAGGGGGAGGAGTTGTGCCTAAAAAAACAAACCCAACCTGTCGTTCTCAGCTCTGCCAACCTGTCAGTCCAGCCATGCAAGAGAGAGGGATAGAGACAGAGAAAAAGAAAGGAGGGAGCGAAGCAGAGATTCTTTCAAATCTCAGCAGACATTAAGGTAAAGCCCATTTCTCATTTCCTTAATTGTGCTTGTGTCTGTGTGTATACATGTAAACAGAAACTCTGTTACCTTAGAGAGCTTTTATCTAACTAAACAACCCATATGGGAATAAACTGTTCATCTTGTTCAGCTGGAAGTGTGTTTTGCATGTAACCTGGCAGCTCGTTAGTTGTTGTTTGGAAACACAGCTTCTCTGAAGTTTGGAAGGAGAGTTTGTGTTCATTTGAATATTAAAAAGAGGCAGAGCTTTAGTGCTTGTATGAATACATGTTTGGGAATGGTATTAAGCTGTGTAATTTCAGGGCTGAAGCCAGCCTCTAATTACTGAAGATCAGGATAAGAACTTGTTAGTGGAGGGAAATTCTTCCAAAGCTGCCTGTTACAGGGCTTTTACACCTTCTCCTGGAGCATTTGGTGTTAGCCACTGGTGGAGACAGGATACGAGGCTAGACAGACTGTGGGTCTGATCCAGTTTGGCTGTTCCTCCATTTCTCCATTCCTGTCTGTCCGTTTCTGGTGAGGTTTATCCAACTTCTCATTACCAGAGAAGGAACAAACCTAAGGTGCAGCAAAACTGCCCACATGAATTCTTGAGTTAGCAGGGCAGAGCAGCAGAGGCACTTTCAGCTCGTACCAGAGGAAATTGAAGGTTACAGACTGTGAGAAATGTTGGCTGAAATGAGTGTGAGTCAGAAGAATCATTCTGCCCCAGAGCTTGCCTTATGAGTCTGGTCTGGGCAACCAGTTTGTTGGAATGATTGTGGTAGAAAGGGCCTAGTAGTGAAGGCCTGAAATAGGAGAATGGCCACAGTTCTGTTAGATCTGAGCATCTGTGTGTGAGTGCTTATGTGGATGCGTACTTGTGCACAAATGTGTACGTGTAAGCAGTCTGCTGAGAGATTCCGACCCCTAGTATGCCATGAAGATTCACAAAGGTACCAAAGGAAGAATTATGCTCAGCCACCTTAGAGATACCCTTATTTCTGTATTTCTAAATCCTGAACAAAGATTTTAGACTGTACTGAAAACTCTGTAATACCTTTCTAAGTAGGCTGAGGCTCTGGGAGGGTCATATAGAAGGCAAACTGGTGGGCAGGATTTCCTTTCCTTGCTGTATATTAGGGGTTTCACTCCTACTGCCAAGTTGTGCCTGCTGAAGATAACCTGTCTAGTAATACTAACCCAACAGTCAGAACAAGTTGAAAGATGGCAGAGAAAGACAATAAAATCATCATGTTGCTCACTGCATGGGTTGCAATGCCCTTGCCAGGGATCTGGTTACGAAATACTGGCTCCTGCATCTTCCTTGCTGTTAAACTTCCTCAAATACTTGCACCTGTGCCGTAGTTTCAGGCTGAAGCTCTCCTCCCATGGTGGTGGCCACAACAGAGCTGTGAGCCTGGGAAGAAGACAGATATGATCCAGACTAGAGAGGGGCTGTCGATGAGGTGGTCCGTCCATATGACTGTTCCTATGAAAAAGTTTGCAATATCCTTGTGTTTCATCGCTTTCTTCTGGTAGCATGGTCTTCTGGGAACTTTGAGCTGTTGTTTCTTATTATCCCTGACTCACTCCCTGTGGGGATGGTGATACAGAGTGAGACCACAGGCGTTTAATACACAAAATAAATTATTTTATACATAGTGGGGTTTGTAGTATTATTATAAGCTTTCCTGCCACAGCCAGAACGGAGAGGGAAGTGCTCTTTCAAGTGACAGTAGGAGGTGGAGAAGAGGAAGTGAATGCTTCAGTTTTGGTGGGGATAAACATTTCTACTGCTAGTTACAGTAACAGAAATTAGTCACTGGAACAAGGAAAGGAGGAAAATCCTTTAGATTTCATGATCTGCAAAGACTTCAGCCTCACAGCACTTCTGCAACTTCTTTTTGCTTTCTCTCCTCTTGTCTTTGCCTTTCCTTTTGTTTACATGATTTAGAGCCATGCAATGAAGTCTTGGGGCATCTACGTGACACATTCTATAATGCTGATGGGCATTTTTGCAATGAGGGCAGACATTCTGATGCACTCACTTCATTATACTGCTTTTTGGAAGGGTCTGAATGTACTCATGTAACAAGATTGGTGCTACTAAGTCAGCCAAGCTCCCTGCAGATCAGACAATTGATCTATGTACTGCCAAATGCAAGATTATAGTGTATGTTGATAAATGGTTTAGCACTGCTTAGCAAATGTCAGTTGATCAATCAGAGTTAACTGGCTGCAAACTTGCTAAATTCAGGCAATGTCCAGGCAATCCATATTTTAGATGGGCCTCACTAGTGTAGCTGTAATGACTCAGCACTGCAACAGAAGAGAAGAAATGTCAGAAACACAAGTCAAGTTCTTAACAATATTTCAAGATATGCCATTCTGGAGGCAGAAAGAGCAAGGACTGATGTATTCATCATTTGCTCAGAAAACAGTTTCTAAAGAAACAAACTGTTGAAAAGAAAGTGTTATCAGAAAAAAAGTTGAAATCTGAAAAATCCTTCTGCCAGAAGAGGTTCTGAATAGTTCTTGGAAAGATCGGTTGGAAAACACTTCATATTGAGAAAGTTTCTGCCTTTCAAGAGGGCACTGCTAATTCACCTTGCTCAATGTTCCCTGATGCGATTAAAGTTCTCTAGATTGACTGCTGCCTTGCCCTTCTTTATTTTATTAGTTACCTTTCTTGCCCAATATTTTCACCATGTACTTTTGGTGAGAACATTGGCAATAGGACATCCAGTAACCTACTGAGCAATTAAAATACTTTATGAGATATATAGACAAACCAAACAAAGAGAAACAACCTCAGATTTCTCCTCTGTTTGCTATTTAAATTGGGATGAGGGCTTGATTTGATTCTTCATCTTTTCATCCTATATTGCAAAAGCAGACTAGTTGTCTGTCCTGTCTGGCAGGAAGCAATGCTGTAACCCCAGAAGCCATTGTACTGCTTTTCATAATGAATTGTTCATTTTTGTGTAGTTTGCAGTCATGATAGTAGCACTGGATCCTCTTTTTAAAGCAGTTAAATTTGTGTCTTAAGAGTGCAGACGGGGAGAATATGCTTCAGCTACTCAAATGTCACTTGTGGTGACACTCCTGATTGGAGAGTTGGAAGACAGGAGAGCATTTCAGCCCTTAATTTCCTGTGGAAAGTTTCAGCTGAGGAAGCATTGAATTTTTGGTTTCTCTTTGCTGTCAACATGGTAGAGGGTAGTAGGTCAATAGTAGGCTGAGAAGACCTACGAATTGACATTTGATAAAGAACAGCAGTCTTTATCAAACAATACAGGCAATGTCAGTGAACAACCACTTTTTCAGACAACTTTCCCTGCACCCCAAAGGAAAACCAAGACAGGGATTCACTAGGAGATGTGGAATGAAGACTCATCTGGAAAGAGTAAAACCAGCTGGATTTTTGACGTGTATAAGAACCAAAGGCATGTCCATTTCTGAGACAACTTCAGACCTTCAGACACAAAGGATCTCCAGTTCCTTTTAAAATGTTCTTTGTTTACAAATTAGCACCTAATGTTGTGTACACCACTGCCAGGGCACTGATTCTGTGCTGCAGTACCTTGTTTCTTTGCAAGCCTGCATCCTGGCAGGGAGCAGACCTGAGCTGACTCTAGTGACCTGATCTCTGGCATAGCCCGTTCTGCTCTCCAAGGAATGCCAGACCTTAGCAGCTATGGGAAAATACACACATTTTCTAACTGGCGTCCGCTCACTCAAAGATAGCTCAATTTAAGGCAAATCTGAACAAATGAGATGATATTCACTTAATACATATAAAAGTAGATGCCATAAAACACAGCCTACTTTCCACCAGAAATCCCAATGGGGAAATCCAAATATTTCTATTTCCACTCGCAAGCCTTAACCAGCTGTTTGACTGTTAATGAAAATCCTTTTAGTTTTCCACAACTGAGTGAGAACTCTTTCCAGGAGTAGCCTGTGGTGAGATTTCTAGTGTGCTCCTGCTTTGGATAGACTAAGAATATTAATCTTTTCATGGTATTTTGTCACCACAGCTAGCTATTCCCCAAAGAAATGAGGCAATTGGTACCTCATGCAAAAAAAAAAAAAAAAAAAAAAAAAACCAAAAAAAACCCAAAACAAAAAAAGCAAGTAACCCTTGGACAACTTCTATAAGTTTCTATTGTTCAGGTCTCAGAAAGATTTGATTTAGACTTTTTCAATGGGAATAAGTAATTAGTGCTCCGCTTTATCTACATGAGGCTGTTCAAATCGAGTTAAATGATTGGTGCGGCAGAGTTTTGGATTGAGGTGCAGTTGCCCTGGTAACAATCGAGAGTGAAATCAGAACCTTTTGAACAGCCAGTGGAATGTGGTTCTACTTGGATGACAATAGGTCAAAGCATTTTAATGGGTAAAAATGTAATCCAGTACAATAGGATTTATTGCCACTATGTCATCAGATTGACACTATTCCTGCAAATTCTTTAGCTTGTGACAGACTTCAACTGAAATCTGTTTAGTGGAAAAACTTGTAAAATGCCATTAATCATTTTGTTTTCCAAATCAACCAAAGAGTCTGTATGTCTCAGGGGGTTAGAAGGAATATCTTCCAAGTGAGTGAAATTCAACCTCTCTGCACAAAGCCCTAATGAATGGCTGTTCTGGACACAATAAATGGTTCTAAGAACTCAAGGCACATTTCTGCAGGGTGCTGAGTACTCTGGTCCAAGTCTATTGGAGAACTTCCGCACTTGCTTAATTTTACACTAACAAAATAGTTTCCAGTGATTTCTAGGATGGTTATTCATGCTCTTAAACCTGATTGTATTTGCTGACAGACAAGACCTTGCAGGATTAAGTCCTAAACCAACACTAGAAGAAAAGATTCCCTGTTCAGTATGGCAAGGGCATGGGGCAATATTTCATCCCTTCTGCTGACACTTTTCCAACTTCTGCAATAACGATCCTTTTATTCGGAAAGATCCCAGAGTGCTGTCTAAACTAATAAAATGCAGCCACAGCTAGGAGCAACAATGCATAAGATCAGGGCAGTAGAATATGTTGCCTGCAGCTTTAAGGAAAAGTCAGGTTAGGGTGCCAAATTCTGCCTCTCTATCCTATAAGCACGAAGGGCTTGGCTTGGCACCCTTTGGGATGTCAGCAAGGGACCTCTGTCACGCAGAGATGTCTAGAGCCATCTATTTTGGTGACAATATAGCAGAAATGAGCCTTAACATTCATCGTAGGTGGGCACCCCCTTGAACCTTCTACCAGTTCTTTCAAATAGATGGATGTCATTCTCATTCATTTTCATTTAATATGAAAAGCAGATTCTCCTCAATCATATGTCTGGTGCGTATCCTTTCATTGTTGATAGGACGGTTTTGCAACAATAAAACTTCAAGCTAGTAAGTATTCCTCTCTTTGGAATTATTATGTAGTTACGAAGAACAATTGAGCCAGACAATGACACAACCTGTTTCTCGTCTTCCTCAATGGGAAATGGGCTTTGAGTTTTGTGAGGATGTTCATAAACAGCCAAGGGTGTGTAAGGCGAAGAATGACCTCAAAGCTGAGTTTTACACAGGAGAACAAAGAGATCTCAAATCCTGATTTGAAAAACACCCGAAGACCAAATCAATGGCATAATATCATAATTATCAACACGCGTCATAATGTTGCTGGAACCCACTCGCCGCTTCTGCCTTTAAACACAAGTAAACACAAGCTCCTCTCCTAATTGCTGTGCAGCTGTCAAGCTTTGTAAATGATGTTTGTGCTGGCAGTAGCTGGGAGATAACTTCATCTATCTAGCATTCGTACGGACTGGAGATTCATCCTTGCTTCTTTCCACGGGATGCTTTGTGACATTATTGTTTTCAGATTGCTTTCCCTTTGTTACAGTGTTTCTGGCTTCCTTCCAGAACCTTTTAGGTTACTTTTTAGTCTCCTTAATCTGTACTTTCTCTCCTGAGCATAATCAGCATTGCAGTTGCTCACAGATTAAGACACCCAAGTGGTGTGGCTTGCTTTTTCTGTGGGAAACACCACTTTATGTTTTTCACAGACTTCATTCCCTGAAGATCTTTTCATTATGAAGTGAATACAGCTTAACACTATACAAAATGTTCCTAAGGAAGAATGCCACCGGTCCAAACTCATGTGATTCGGAGCTTGTCAGGCCTTGATAGTGATTTGAGGTTTAATTAATCACCTACGGATTTGCTTGACTTCTGAATGACTCTGGCTTTGTGGCAGGAGAAAATGATGCTTTTACTTTGTTTTACTCACGGAAAACAGGACTAAAGATGACCCAGGGAAAACATAGGCTGCATATGTCACTTCTGAATTCAATTTTGTGGATCGATCATTTATCTAACTCCCAACTAATCTGGAGTGGATCAGGGCACAGTGAAAGTTAAATTTCAAACCAGAGAGTGAAATTCTATTTAAGCATGCTGCTGTCTCTGGTGACAGCACCTCTGTAAAGTTAATATGTAATAAACGAGAGACACATTTGTTTCACAGGTCCATAGCACCTGTGAGGAAAAACAGAAAAGTTGTTTCTCAAAACAATCTTTGGGAATTGCTCTGGCAATAAAATCAACTCTAGTTTAGGTATCTTTTTTCATGAGTGTTGACATTTGTAATGTAACAGGTTTTTATTTGATGTATTTCTGTTAACATCATCTTGATAAGATCTGCTCACTTGTTCACAGTGTTTGCCTTTGAGAAGTAAAACAGGAAAAACACGGCTGACTGAACAGGTTCACGACAAACATCTTGAAATGAGCTGAACTTCCCATAAGTAGCTCACTCAGAAAGTGAAAATCTGCCAGGCAAAGGGCAACCACAGAGGCACAGACCATGGGCAGTAAGGGAGGCATAGTCAGCCTCTGTACAAATCACTGGGAGATAAAAATCCTATGAACACACACACACACCACCCCCAATTCACTGTTTTTAATTAAAGGCAACATCTTTGTATTTTTTAAGAAGCACTGCCATTTTTTTAAACAGTTTGATATTTTCAACAAAAAATAATCTAGTAACTTCCCCTGAGACAGCTGAGGAATTTGCTGATTGCATAAAGTCATTATGATGGGACTGAGAAACCAGTCTGTAGCATTCCTCCAGTGGTTCATTGTAAAACCTTCCACAAGTGCTGTACCCCTGTGGCTCCAGTCTCAGGAAGATTTGAAGCAGCCTTGTGTTCATTCTTATTGTGTGCTTATAGTTAAACATATGCATTAATAACTTTCTTAGATTTAAACCCAGTGCCTTAGGTTTTAGGTTGTCCTCATCCTGCATGCCTGGTCTGAGGTTCCTCTCAAGTCCTTCACAAGCTGAAGAAACTGCCTATGATTGACATATCCATTCCTTGGGAAGTCCATGGCAGGAGTCATTGGGATGTACTGACAAACCAGTTTTGAAAGTGCAGGTTTTACATACAGTGGTTGAAACATGGGTACAAAAATAAAGAAAAAATATTTAGGAAATTACATTAAAAAATATTAGCAGTAGTCAATGGAAATCAAGTAAAGAATAAAACGAGGTATCTTTTTAGACTGCATGAGATGGATTGTGAAAGCCATTTTCAGTGCCTGTTACAATGAACGTCACATGCACAGTGTGGAAAGCGAGAGCACAGCAAGAATAAAAGTTATCTTCACTCAACAACTGTTGAGAATTCAGAAGTCATGTCTGAAAGAAGCATCCCATTCCCAAATTTCCGATAGACTTCAGTGGAGTTAAGTAACAATATGGGAAGCCAACATTCTGCCAAAGTCTGAACAACAACAAAAAAGAAGGTTTAAAAAAGCCCTTGTTCCTTAGAAAGTATTGCTGTGATTCCAGCAAGCCAAGCCAATTCTGAAGAGCATGGATGGATGCTGCCTGTGGTGATACTAAGAATCCCAGCAGCTAGAGCTGATCCAAAACAAGAAATCAAAGACAACCCCTTTGCTGACTTCAGTAGGACTTGGATCAGGTCTGATCTCTAAAACCATTTAATATATTTCACAGGCTTTTAAAAAGTAGTGACATATATAGCCTGACAAATGTGGAATCATATTTTGGTTTGGATGAAGAACCTGAAACGCGGGAGGCTGTGCAGGACTATGGGCCTTGGCTGAGCAGCTCCAGTCATAGGAGCTCCATGATATCTTCTGCCAGACTAGAGAGAAAAACACATTTAGGCATATCAGAGGTGGACTTCTGCTGTATCTATATTCTAGATACAGATATAGATACCTATATATCTAGAAAGTGAAAGGAGAGTCATACAAAGCTGCTCAGAAAAGCAAATAGTGATGCTTGACCCTAGCAATGATTGATAAATTAACTTCTTGAAGCATAGTATTTGCCTGGTTTATCTGTCTGCATATGTTGATGTCAGCCACAGAATTTTCTGGTGCTTTTCCTAAATAAAAAGGCACTGATACATTGTTTGACTTGATCCTTAGCTAATACTTATTTCAACCTCTTTGGTTTGGGAATCAATCTAGGAAGCTGAGACAGAAAGGCTTTTTTTATTTTTTTTGTGGTATTTCCTAAAAATAAAGTAGGTCATAGTGGATGTGATTAATTTTATTTACAGGTTTTATTTAGATTTTTTTTTCTTCTCACTTCCATTTCCTCAAAGGAGTGATGCAGAATTGTATTTTCACTGTTAAACCCTATTTTAGTTTTGAAAATGTAAAGGCTTTGGTGGTTTAATTGGCATTTTGGGTATTTTAGTAGATGGGATGATATAGCTTCGGAGGATTATAGTGGAATTCCTGCTGAGGTCAGCAGCCCAAAGCTGAGATCAGTAGAAACTTGCAAGTGCTCCTGTCTGTCCTGGATAGCCCTTAGAAGTTAGTAACTGGTGTCAAGCTACATCTTAGAGGTGGGGGAAAAAAAATTCAGAGATCCTCAGGCTTCCTACTCATTTTTTACTTCTCTCATCTGTTGAACAGAGCTCACTCATGCTGTTAACTTGGGATTCTGTTTTATTCTATTCTATTCCTTGTATAAAACACAATAGCAAGGCATCCGATCCAAACTCTGTTGACACCAACACAAGGCTTTGAATTGTCAAAGCTGAAGCCGTTGGAATTGGTAGGATTAAAATTGCACAGGCAATGTAAGGGGTTCTCTGATCTTCACATAACCCTTTGGTTAAAGCCACATAACCTTTTCTTCTCTCAGTTGTTTTTGCTATACCTGCAGACACAGCGAACTGCAGGACCAGGGAGCAGCGAGGTACATAGGACTGCGGGAGATAACGGTAGTGCCACAAGAAGTGCAGCCCTGTGTCTGTTGCTTTCTTATTCTACAGAAGAATATATATATTTTATATATATATAATTATAATTATATTTATATATATATATAATATTTTATATATATATATACTCGAATAAAGAACACAACCAGAAAGACAGTGTCTTCACATTCTTATGTCATCCTGCCCTTCCCTGGATATTTGGTTTACAATGTACTCCAGAAAACAGGAAAAAAAGGAGTATGCTTTCTGCCTCAGGAAGCAGGGTTGCACAGTGTGACGTAAAGGAAACGGTCCCTGAGACTGGAAGAACCCTTTCAGAATCTCAGCTCTTGCCCACCCCCAAAATCCTACTTTGTTAATAACCTGTTGTGTTTTAAGAGATATAACAGCACTGAACTGAGGCAAATAACAGAGCCGAGGGTGTTGGCTCCGTTAAATGAAAGTGGTCAGCATTATCTAATCCGATTCTGTCATTGTTCATGACCTGCCACTTACCTATTGTTGAATACATTATTATATTACATCATGTCTATTAAGAGCTGCAACAAACTGTTCTACTGTTCCGTGCCAGCAATATCTGGTGGAAAAGTTCCTCGAAGAATTTTTCTGTGCCTCTGTAGGCTGAGTGGATTTCATAAGGCTCGATGTGTAGAGAAATCCCACCGCACACATCTGCAGAAATATTGAAATGAACCTTCACTGTGCGTCGGCGCAGACATGCGTATGTCAGGGGAGGAGGGAGGAGGAAATTATAATTAGCGCTAACACTTGTGTTTGATTGCCTCACAGCTCACTTGCATTAAAGCCCAGGGGATTCTGCCTGCTGCAGTAAGGAATAGGTTGGCTACTGGTTTCCAGAGAAAGACAACTGGATATAAAATACATCTTTTCATCTACTCCATGCCTGCATGTCTGGTAGATTTTCCAGGATGTGTACCAGCTATACCAGTTTTAAGACGTAAGGCTACAGGGGCCTGACCAGAAATAGAGGCTCGCTGGTCCTATCAGCTCAATACCAAAACGCAAATGGCTCGTAGCTGATGGGAAGAGAACCAGGAGGAAGAATTTTCAGGCAGGAGATGGCAGGGGCTCTATGTGGATCCAGCTGCCCCCCGGCAGCTGTGGGCTATGCTAGGTGCACAACAGGGTCACCTTGGAGGGTTGGATGCTCAGGTGCTCCCAATTCACTTGTTTGCACTGTTGTGGTTGTGGTCTTGGCTCATCAGGGCAGCCCTGGGCTGTCCCAGCTCAGCCCCAGCGCTGCTGTGGGTGCACTGGGGCTGCACCCAGCCTGGGTGCCATGTCTACCCACCCACAGCTGCACTAGCGGGGGGGATGTGGTGGTGTGCTGGCGAGTGCATGCTGTGTCTGGTCACCTTAGCACAGGAGCTGCTGAGAGCTGAGGGTTAAAAGGAGGAAGAGAGTCCTGAGAGTCAACAGTTTTAGGTTTTCCCCTGCCAAATCGTCTGAGACAAAGAATGGCAGTGAGGCCCGAAATCAAGACTTTCAAGTTGCCAGCACTTTCCATTTCTCATGGTATTTCAGTGTTTCCACTGCCTGTTCCTGGCTAAAACCATGCGGTGCATACAGTGCAAATAAATTAAAATAGACATTTTCAGCTTTCTACAGATTTGGGGAATTGCTCTGAGCGGTAAGCAGGGGGCTGGTTCATTTTTAACCTGTCCTGTGGCTCTGAAACAGGCAACCAGCCTTCAACAAGGAGCAAATTTCAAAGCCTGTCCTCTCAAACTTAAAGGGCCAAACTTCTTTCCTTTTTTTTTTTTTTTTTTTTTTTTTTTTTTTGTGTTTTTTTTGTTTTTGTTTAAGGAGATCTGGTTTCACTTAGAGGAATTAAATGTCAATATATCTGTTACTGTGAGTTGTTCCAGTGTAGGTTGCAGCACTATTGCATGACTTGAAAACCTGTGCAGAGGTCGTCTGGTCTGTGCTGTTTACGTCTATCTTTTAAAATGTTTAATAAACAAACACATCTATATTGATACTTCTCAAAATGTTTAATAAACAAACACTTCTATATAGATAGTTTTAAAAATGTTTAATAAACAAACACATATATTGATACTTTAAAAAATGTTTAATAAACAGACACCTGTATATTGATACTTTAAAAAATGTTTAATAAACAGACACCTGTATATTGATACTTTTTAAAATGTTTAATAAACAGACACCTGTATATTGATAGTTTTTAAAATGTTTACTAAACAAGCACTTACATATTGATACTTTTTAAAATGTTTACTAAACAAGCACTTACATATTGATACTTTTTAAAATGTTTACTAAACAAGCACTTACATATTGATACTTTTAAAAATGTTTAATAAACAAGCACTTGCATATTGATACTTTAGGTCTTGTTTGTGTACAGAGGTATTGAATAAGAAGTCTTAAGAAATACCCTTTTTCTCCAGCTCCGAGCTTCACCTATTCGAAGTTTCCTTTTATTTCTGTAGCTGCAATTTTCTCTTCTGCTGTTGAAAGCCCCGTATACACAAAATTACAGCGAGGAGAGGTCCTCCGTGCCAGGTGATGCTTGCAGAGCTGTGGGTTGCAGTCTGACAGTCACGCTGCGGGGTGAACCGCAGCCCTACCAGCCTCCACCGCACTCCATCATCTAAGCTGAAGTGATGGGAACAACAAAACTTTTATTTTAAAGGGCGGGTTGAGCCATTTAAAAGTTTCGCTCCGGAGGCTTCAAAGGCGTTATTATGGAGGTAGGAAAGTTCTGCGATTGAAGCTCCCGCTGGGCTGTGCTTCTCTCTGGTAAAGTCAGCACAAAAGCATGTACTGATCTGAAAGCGCTCTGGGTCATGCCTTGTCGTGGGAACCCCCCTGCTGCGTCCTTGCTCCCTAGGGATCCGACTGCGTTCAGCTGAGTGGATGTTCCATCTCCCCTCACCTTGTAAAGGTGCTCTTTAGTCATTTGTGGGGATCTGATCTGAGTTGAGGAACACTAAATATAAAAGAAACCCACCTGTAACATAAAGCCATGCTTATCGGTATCTCGGACCCGAGCTGTTAGATACGCGGACTATCAGACACTTTCTGAAACCGTGAGCATCGTTGTGCTTTTTCGTTCTGCCAGAGGAGACAAGTGAAAGCTTTCACGTTATAAAGAGAAGTCTGTCCTGTGGGTGAGGGTGATCAGCCTTACAAGCCAAGCAGGCAGCAGAGTTACAGCACAGTTGCAGGTGTCCTGGAGCGTACGTAGCTGTTGGAGGCTGTGAGCCAAGACCCCCGTGGCCAGCCATGGGGTGTGCGTGGTACGAGACATGCAAAGGGTGAATGGGGATGTGTGCCAGCCCTGCTCTGGGGATTACCTACCAGGAGCAGGAAAACTGGCTGCATTGGGAGCACTCAGGTGCCTTTGCAAAGAAGAGTGAAGGAAGAATCCTAATGCTGCCCTATGATAGATTCATTTAGATTTTGTGGGTGGTGGCTTTTCGTTTTTTTTTTTTTTTTTTTTTTTTTTTTAAGG
>JAVJGJ010000001.1:123709816-123721751 GCA_035590215.1 Microhierax caerulescens
TTAATTTTCATTTTTTGGGTGGTGGCTTTTCTTTTTTTTTTTTTTTTTTTTTTTTTTTTTAAGGAGCGAATACTTGAGTCAATTCCAAAGCAACTCAAAAGGTTTCTACTTGTCACATTTGTGGTCTCTGAGCTGCAAGCCTTCCAGGGTTACACAACAATGACTAAAACTGGAAACCTTTCAGACCATTTCCAAAATGCAGCAGGAAACTGAGGTGATTGCTAAACCGATGCTAGAGAGAGATCCACTTCCATGCATGTGGGGTTAGAGTACACAATTGCATTCAGAGGTTTCGAGTTGTTTTCTTTTTGATTTAATCTCAGAACAGAATTATTCTGGAACCCAGATCTTCACATTGTTTTGCTTAATGTTTTACAAACAGGCTGTTGACTGAAGTTGTCACTGAAAAAAAATTCACCCCTACTTGTTTACATAATGGGAAAACATAGTCATAAAAGGGGCGTAGCAACAACTTGTTAGGTATTAAGTTAAGGTGCAATATAGGGATTATGCTCATAAAACACTGAGCTCTGAACTTAAAATGTCAAAATTAAATTGACAACTACATTTAGTGGAAGTCTTTAAAAGGCTAAACTCGATGCTTAAGGCTTTTAAGTTACTGTTGTTCTGAATGAGCTGATGAAAATCCAGAATTCAAATTCTTTTGGTACAGCTGTTCTTTCTGAGAGGAACTAGATGAAAATTATGAATATGATAAGAAGGCTTGCTTCTGCCAGTGTTTGCTTTGTGTTAGCTCTTCACTGGGCATAAATAGGTGCTGAGTTTTTTGCTGTTTCTGCTGCTGCACTGCTTTATGACCTTTGAAATACAGGAATTTACCTACCTTTCTCCCATATCTAATTGGGGTGAAATTTTCAAAGATACCAGTTTGGGGGGATTAATACACAGACCCCATAAACACAGGTCTCTAGAGCAGTTCTGTGCCTCCCCGAGCATGTTCCAGTATCCAACACAGTAAGAGCCTAAACTTGGCTTAGATAAATAAGAATATATGTTGATTTTCTGAACTGAGCCTGATACATATACGCTTTAGAAGTATTTCTGTACCCTTTCTACCATTTATCTTAATGAAATTTTTGTGATTTCTCTGTTTCTTTCTTCTGGCTATCCTGTATAGCTTCACTGCTCTGTTTTTGTCTCTGGTAAGTTTTTATTTGGGAGCAAAATAAGTTTCTAAAAATGGTTAGCAAAGGTACTGCGAATTTAGCACACTTCCTTTTCTGAACAACGGAACAGTATGCAAAAGAGGTTCATGATGTGTACAAACATGCCCAGAAATAAAAGGGGGAAACCCCCCAGCCACAGAAAGTAGAAGGAAGACAAAAAAGGGCAAGGGTTTGTGTGTTAGTGCTAGAGGAAGGTGAAAACGCTTCCTGACAACATCTGAGAATCATTTGCAGCAACCGATCCATGAGCTTTAGTGAGTAGAGAATGTTTTTAAATCCTCCCCCACCCCCTTTGTTAATCTTTACCAGGTAGTAAGACCTTTAATGTAATTCGTATGGCTTTCATAGGGATGTGTAAAACACTTCCATTTTGAAAAATCAGATTTTTGAAATGGCGCTAAGATTTAAGTTCGTAAGTCTGCTTGTGAGTCTGTGGTCTTCTCTCCTTTAAAATTTGGTAATAATAATAGTCTTCAGACTGTTTTGCAAAAGTCAGCATGTCTCAGTAAAGTAAGTGATGAACATCTGGCTTCACAGCCTCACTGCCTCTCGTTTGGAGTAGGAGAATCACGTGCCTCTTTCAAAGTGTCCCCATGAATGAAGTACAGATCGTAATACAGACTTACTTAATTCAGAACCATTGAAGGGTATTTTTTTTAGACTTAAATGATAAACATCAGACAATGTAAGAAAATTTATTAATTACGATGCATGATTATTATCACACATGAGAGACTTTAAGAGGTAGCCTGGAAAAGTTTAGACTTGGCTTACCTTTAAGCACACCCAAAACACTGGGTGACATTTTTAGATGCTTTTGAGGGGCTGAGGAGGCTATTTCCTAAGACTTACAGGCACATTTGGGATTTTAGGTCATGTGGGGAACATCTCCCCTGTGCAAGGCCAAACGGCTCTGAGCAATCCAATTTTCAACATGATGGATAAAGATTAACACAGATTCTGAGAGCAATGTATGTCTGTTAATGTTGCCCTGCACTGATCCTTTTTTACTCCATCCAGCTTCAATTCTAGATTGTTTAGTTCTGGTTTAGGAAGCTCTACATCACATTCCCTTTCTTATTACAGACATATTTTTGATTGTTTTGCAAAATCCAGTCTAGTGTCTTACTACACGGCTTTGTTTATAGTCAAAAACCCATCCCAGGCATCCATGAGCATATATGTATTACTACAACCTACACGATAGTAGTAGGAGAAACCCTAAGCAGAGTCAGAGCTCCTAATGCAAGAATTGCCTCCTGTGTGTGACGGACTACCATAAACTCAGAGTGGAGTTAGCCACATCGCTGCATGTCTGACAGCCGACAGTCCACGAGTCTTGCCAGCACCACTAAAATCTAAAGATATTGCCAGCAAAACACCATTTTTGAAATATGATGATTTGCTGATGGCAACAGCGGTGAGTGGAATCAGCTCAGCAGTCTGATTCATGAACTGTTCAGCCCCTTTTAGGGTCCCAGGACGTTTGTGAGTATTTTCAAGGAACTCTAGTTTGAATCAGTCAATAAGAAAAACAGCACAAGCCCAAGTATGTTTTTTATTTAAGATTATATTGACTTCTGATTACAATTTGCTGCATTTTCACACCTCACAATATGAGGTTCTTAAAAAATAACTCAACAGTTTCCAGTTTTTGTTTGTTGTTAAATATGACTTATAAAATGTTAGGTCAAGAGTCTTCAATAGACTAGGCTATGCTGTTTGTTTAAAGCTATGAGTAAAGCGAGTCATATGAATATTTCCAAAGACTGTATTCCAAGAAGTATTTTTGGAAACGTTAATGTTGTGTTTTTTAATGAAGGCCACATTCTGAGGCTACGACACCATATGTCACATTCATTTCTGTACTGGAAAAAAAAAAAAAAAAAAAAGAAAAGAAAAAAGAAATGGAAACTATGTTTGGCTTTTAAGTGTTTTTGGATTAGTGTCTATGCATGCTTGTCATTGTTCCTTGGATGAGAGAAAAGTTCTCGGTCTGTTAATCTAGTCCATCCAATATATATTACACTCTGTGGGCCTGACTCTCGCCTGCCTTGAAGTGTGTGCAGTCATTTATACTCAGGCAAAGTGAATGAAGAGCTGAGGAAAAAAAAACCTACCACTAGGAAACTTTTTTTTTAAAAAAATTCATTTTCCATTAATATGTTGGCTTCATTGTAAACCTACCTCTGAACTTTTGTCAGCTGAAACCAGCTTAAAAATGGGAAAAGGGAATTGTCATTTTTCCATTGAAAACTTAACAGTTTTGGAATAATGACAGGTTTTCCTCAAAAATATTGGCTTTTGTTTCTTTCAGAAATATCAGGTAGAAGCATGATACATGGCAAAAATTGTGAGTTGCTCTAGCTGCGTACCCTATCGCTTCTGACCTGTCAGTGTTTTGTGTGTTAGCAGTTGGGATGTGGCAGAATGAGCTGGAGACCTGCAGGAAAAGGCATTTGCTGTATCCTACAAGTTATTCATCAGCATCCTGTAACTGATTACTTCAGCTAAGTCTTTCCTTTTTTATTGGATTCCACTTGATGAGTTCTCAGTTTCTAACATAAGTTCTTGTTATTAGTCACTAAACATATAGACTAGCACTTCATACTGCTGGAGTTCATATGGTTGCAATCTGCAAAGACATCAGGTTTTTTTCTCTGATCTGACAGAGGAATCTCCTAATTCACATCACTTCCTAAATTTGTGTCATCCACAAATTTTATTAATGTACTGCATGTTTGTTTCAAACTCATTAATAAAATTTTAAATACTTTTTGGCAGCCGGATTTTTTTTGTTTTGTTTTGTTTTAAAGAATGATTTGAGAGGCTTCCCAGGACCTCAGAGAGGTTTCTTTTTCAATTGAAATGTAAATACTTTTCTACAAATTGAACAAATATGTCTCTGTAGCACTAGCCTAGTAAAGTTCAGTTCCATGACCAGGCACTTCTGGGCAATACTGAAACACAAACAGTGATGAATGATGGTGTGTTTGATATGTTTTCTGATTAAAACATGTTAGCACTTAATTTGCCTGCCCATGCTACAGAAGTCTTATGTCCTAATGACGGTGTTTTCCTATGCATTTCTTCTAATGGAGGAAAACAAACAACCATGCAACAAATATTAACTACCTCAAATATTTGCCTAATTTTAAGGGTGTTCATGCCATTCCTGTGACAGTTCATGACAGCCCATCCTGATTTGAATGTCACTTCACCAGAACATTAGAAGAGATGTTCACAGTGGGGTCACCACAACGTGGTTTGATTTCTGGTTTCATCTACATACCAAATTTTAGGATTGATATGGACATTTCTAACTAGTCGAATTTCTAGCTGCCTCATATTTCCAGGCCTAAGTTTTTGAGCTATGTTTTTTTTTAATGAATGTCACAGTCTGTAGTCTTCAGAAAATTGCTCATGATGGCCAGAGAGTGAATATATTTAGATTTGGTGTTACACAGTTCTGGCATAGGACATTAAAACAAAAATAAACTTTTTCTTTTATTTCATAGATTTCCAATGAACAAAGAAAACAAATAGCCCCTGGGACCACAAGTGTGTTCTGTAAACTGGTGCCACGAGGCAGATATGAGAAAGATGACTGAACAGAGCGGGTGCTATAGGCCCGTTAACATACAGGGAAATAAGATCAGTTACCAACGTACTTGTCAAGAAAGCCCTGAAACGGGGATGAAAAGATTGCAGAAGCGATTTCTCCACAAGGACGGCAGCTGCAACGTGTATTTCAAACACATCTTTGGGGAATGGGAGAGCTACGTAGTGGACATATTTACCACACTGGTGGACATCAAGTGGCGCCATATGTTTGTGATATTCTCATTGTCGTATGTTCTTTCATGGTTGTTCTTTGGACTAGTCTTCTGGTTGATAGCAATCCAACACGGAGATTTATTCAATGATGAAGAAATGACCCCCTGTGTTGCAAACGTCCATAGCTTCACAGGAGCATTCCTGTTCTCCCTTGAAACCCAAACGACCATCGGTTACGGTTACCGCTGTGTTACAGAAGAGTGCTCCGTTGCAATCCTCATGGTTATCCTGCAGTCAGTGTTAAGCTGCATCATTGATACCTTCATCATCGGAGCAGCCTTGGCTAAAATGGCCACGGCTCGAAAGAGGGCACAAACCATTCGGTTCAGCTACTATGCTGTGGTGGGCTTACGGGATGACAAATTTTGCCTCATGTGGCGCATTGGTGATTTCCGACCCAACCACATGGTTGAGGGCTCTGTACGAGCGCAGCTTCTGCGCTACAAGGAAGACAAGGAGGGCAGAATGACAATGGAGTACAAGGACTTGAAGCTGCTAAATGACCAGATCATACTTGTTACACCGGTGACAGTCGTCCATGAAATTGATAGTGAGAGCCCCTTGTACGGTCTAGACAGGAAAGCTCTGGCCAAGGACAACTTTGAAATCCTGGTCACATTTGTCTACACGGGCGATTCAACAGGAACATCACATCAGTCAAGAAGTTCGTATGTCCCCAGAGAGATTCTGTGGGGCCATAGGTTTAATGATGTCTTACATGTAAAGAAAAAATACTATAAGGTGGATTGCTTACAGTTTGAAGAAACCACAGAAGTTTATGCTCCTCACTGCAGTGCCATGCAACTGGATCGGAAGGAGCAAGAATGGACCCAAAGCGAGAAGACACGGGAAAAAGAAGCAGAGACGTCAGCACTGGAGATCAAGCCTTTTAGTACTGACCAAAAGTCATTTAGTGCAGTTGCCCTCATCACCAGTTGTGAAGATCCAGAAGACCCAGTGACAACTATCAGCCAGCCTTCTGGAGCAGTTTCTTATCAGAAAGCAGCTGTGACCCTAAGTAGGCTGTCAATGGAGTCCCAAATCTAGCTTTTTACTGCCATTAAAATCACTTCCAACACATTGTCCCATCATAGCTTTTAGAATATAAACAATGAACTCATATGCACAAGTATTTATATTATAAATCTGGCCGACAGCATGCCCACATTGTAATACATTGCTGAGCTGCTAGAAGGAGCTTCACACTGGTTAGCGTGGGTATCAGTAACGGATTAGCACTGGCACAAGAAAACATTTGGGTTGACTAGACAGCTACTGTACTTGAGCAAACTTCTTGTAAACTTTATTACCCTGCAGGGACCAATGTTGGACATACCCAGAGATAGATAATGATCTAGGCAGGGAACAAAAACAATGTAGCGTGCCCTCTAGGTCAGAATATTTCAGAGCTGCCTAATTTATTTGGAAAGGCAGTTCCCAGTCTCCCCAGGAGGCTCCGAAACTCCCCCACCATCGCAGCGAACGGTGACTCTCATCACGCACAAGCCCTGATCCCCGGGTTACGCTGGGGAATCCACGGGGCTGCTCTTCGTGGGAAGGAGCGAACCGGCAAAAATAACTGAACCCACAATTGCTGGGTAGCTTTGGACACCTGCTTACACCCTGCCTAGTGCTGTGGGATCCACAGTGGGATCCTGGGGAGCTTTTCTCATTTCCGAGCCATGAGCCATGCGCTGCCAGCTGGCCTGGGGCTGCGGGCAGGTTTTTGACGTGGCTCCACGGCTGGGAGGACTGGCCAAAGTGGCTCCTTCGCACTGCGCAGAAATCAAAATGAGACCTCATGTTTGAAATTGAAATCAGCAAAATCAGACTGAGCCTTGGAGATCACGCTTTTTAGAGCGAGCTGTGCAATATTTAAAATCAAAACACCTTTCATTTCAGAACGTCACCTTTGTTTTTCTTTTGAGTGTATTATGCTTCTTTAAAAAGACAAAGATCAATCTGGAGACCAAACAGTGTGATTTTGTCGAAATGAAACACGTTGGTTCATCTGAAATGACTGGGTAAAAATGATCCTTTGCAGAGAAATTCAACATACTCAGCTGTCAGATCAGCTTGGAAAAAGGGGAATGTTAATGTTTTGAAGTTCTCTGTGACATGGACATTCTGTGCTCTGCACATCTCTGCAGTTATTCAATAAGCAATATCTCACGATGCTTTTTCCCCCTGATGATTACAGTTAATTTGCATTGTATCTAATTACCATGCTAACGTAAAAATAATTATCTCTGAATTTGTGGATACTTGAAATGGGATTTATCTCACCTGACCTCAGCCACCAAGAGATTGTTTGTCTACTTGTCGAGGCTCTCTACGGTTACTGGAACTCTTCTTCTGTCTTCACAGGGGAGTTCAGCCCATCTTACTTTGGCTTTTTAGGGAGCTGAAGGCAATAGGATGTGTTTATCCTGGAAATGTTCATCCCTCTCCATTTATTGTTGAAGGAGATGAGATGACTGTTGTGGAAATGCTGGCTAACTTTAGGCTGCTAAAATTGGGTCTGACGAGTCATCCACATCAGTCTGACTAATTGAACATTTTTATGAGCTCATCACATTTAAGGAAGAAAAATAGCATGCTGAATCTTTTCCCTGAAATTTGCTACATATAGTAGTATTGCTGTGTTATTTTAATGTATCTTGCGTTTCTCTTTTGCTAGCACTTGTCTTTGGATATTTGTGTTTCCTTTAGGTAAAACCAAGCATATCAGCAAGCCTGGGGGGAGGTGGTTGTTCCAAAGCTCATTAATTAGCCTATTTTATATGCTGAATCATCAGCAGCATCACTGCAGTAGAAAAAAATTGTATTGTATCCTGGATTTGAGCACTGGCAGGCACTGGGGAAACAATCTAAAAAAAAGGAAAGGCATGTAAAAAAATGTGCAAGGGCCTCTGTACTTATGTGGTGTCGGAAAAATCACCATCCGGACTGTATAAAATAAAATATAACCTTCAAGACATGTGAAGTAATCCTTCCGCGCCCCTCTCTGAAAGCTCTTGGCTGGGTTACTTTGCTCTATGTCGGGCACTGCACTTTGGGAAAGCCGTGGAACAATTTGAAGAGAATCCAGAGATCTAGAAAACACGTCAGTGAGGAAGCAGGGAAATAAGGTGTTTCAGTCCAAAAAAGTATTAGGAAGCAAAGAAACTGCTCTCAAACACAAAAATTGAAGTTCAGGAGAAAGGGACAAATCTGTTGCCTGTAGCTGGTGGTAGGACAGGAAAACATGGGCTTAAACTGAAGCCCAAGAGTTTGAAGTTAATTAGGAAACACTGCCATTAAGGCAGCAAAGCACTGACAGGTCTGTGGGGTGTGTGATCTCTGTGGTGCTGGCTCTGGGGAGCACGCTGGAGAAAACGGCTGGCAGGAGCGATACGGAATGGCCAACTGTTGAGCTTTCCAACCCTGTTTTTCTGTGATCCTGTGAGTTTTAGAAAAAGGGAATGTCTAACCTGAAATCCGCTTACCTGGTCACTTTACAGGTACTTACACACTCGTGAGTATTTGCTTAATCACATGGGTAAAGCTACTCGGAGAGATGAGCTACTACCAAGATACATAATCAGAATCCCCAAAAGAACTCCAAAGGGCGCATATTTCAGGTGCTGTTTGTAAAAGCAGTTTCCCCAGTTGAGCCGTGAATCTCAGCTGCCTTTCCCTCTCCCAGTTATGTACTGACTGTGTGAGCCACTTGCGGTGAAAAAAATTCTTTCCTCGGAATGACTTTCCTGTAAGTGAAAGTACCAGGAGTCTGATTTAGCATTTTGTCACATGCTTCTTGGTACAGATACATATAAATATGTGAGCATGTAGAGTAATGTATGCATTGGCATATAAGTCAACCACTAACTGATGAGGGTCAGGAAGAAACTTCTCTCCTGGGCATGTTAATTCGTAACAGGCTACTATACAGTTTCTTCTACTTTTATCTACAGCATCTGATACCAGCCGGTGCTGGAGACAGGATACTGGTTGAACCCCTGGTCTCAACCCATCTGGCTTTTTCTGGTTTTCTCTGTTTGATATTTTTATTTCATTTATCACAGTACAAAACCTAGGTTTAATAATGTATAGTAAAGCATGCATTGCATTTTTATGGATACAGACACAGAAATAAAGAACATGCCTCTACCCTACACCTTCTGAGAGCACATTTTACTTCCCTTCAGCCACAGTTTTAAGCTTCCGTATCTTATGTGCTAAGAGGTCATGGAAAGATTTATAAGAGGCAGAATCGTCTTTTGACTTTAAAAGGTGCCAAATTACAAGAAAACTCACAAAGTTATGGATAGATTCTGCAAAAGCTTCTTAGCATGGACTCGGTTTGTTTGGAGGAACGTGCCAAACACAGACATGCACACACATGTGTTCCAGTCGCACCCGGAGCTTGCACACTTCACCTGCAACCTCCTCACCCACTGAAGGATCTTGGATAGTCCCGGGTGGATAAGGCAGGGATGGACAGAGGTGTGGAAGGGATACGCAGCCACACAAAACGTGCATACTCCTTCCATAACTATCATTTAGGTGGTGCCTGACTGCGCTCTTGGGAGAGCTAGTTCTTACACCCTCCTTGCCTAGGAGGGGACCTAGGAAAGACTTGCAGCACACTGGTGTACGGCAGCGTTGGGTAAGTAGGAGAGAGAATATTCCTTACCCATCTGCTTTTTCTAGACGAGGATGTTTTCCAAGAGTTTCCATTTGGGGTTTTTTGTGTGTAGGGTTTTTTATTTATTTTATTCATCTCCACTACAGAGCTGCCCCATGCAAAAGCAAACGAACCCAACAAAAGTAGTAACGTGTATCCTCACAGCAGAAACACAGACCCTACCCCTGACATCCCTAATGAAATGCTAGTGTAGAGGATTGAAGGTGGGTTAATTAATATTGATAATATACAGCTGCGGGCTGGCTTGGGGGGGGGGGGTTGGCTGATGTAGATAAGGTGCAGCTGTGGCTGGTTCTGTTAAGTGGTTGAGCAGCCAAGGAAGAGAGAGGAGGAAGAAGCAGAGAGAAGAGAAAGAGCGAGGCAGCCAGCCCTGGATGAAGAGAGACTACGAAAAGGCAGCAGAGGGACTGACTGTCACAAAGAGTATGTTGGTAGGTGATGGTAAAAGACCTTGTTGCAGCCAGCTAGTTTGGAGAGTGCCGTGACACTATAGCAAGCGCCCACCAGCCCAAAAGTAAGTGTCTGGCTGCGTTCTGGGCTGCTCAGTGAGTTGGGAGCTGAAGGGCAGCACAAGTACCGTCCTGCTCTTCCAGAGCATCACACATGCTCCCTGGGTCTTCAGAAAGCCGGTACCTTGGGCTGAAGTTCAGCAGCTTCTTCCCAGCCACCAAGAGGCAGCGACCGGCATCTCCTTCTGCCTCAGCTGGAAGTCGCTCACCCGGTTCCCGTCTTTTCCACAAAATTTACCAGATGAAGCAAAATTTTAACAACAAAGAGAAAACACAACCACTTTGCATTGGACTCCTGAATCCTGATTATAGCTTTTTATTGATTATTATTGATAATTATAGATTATTATTGGTTATTTTCTCTTGGAAAGCAGTACTATTGTTCTGGGTCAAGATTAGTTTATGTCAAAAGGAATATAATAAGAGATTATTATATAATTTATTTTTCCAGCTTTGCCTACCACTGTCATTAAGGCAGCTGGCACTTCCTCCCCCATTATCATGTATCATTTAGTGCATATTTTCTGTGAAGTCAATTTTCAGATGTGGGACATGACATATTTTGTTTATCCCTTGTTTCTTCCACATGGCGCAGGAGGTCTGACTCGAGCTGCCTTCCTGACCTGCAGCGTTACGGTTACGCAGGGACGTTCCCCTCAGGAAATAACAGGTACTTTTCAGGGTAGCAGAATGTTTGTGTGGGAAGAAAAAGAAAAAAAAAATACCTCTAAGTTGGTTTTTTTTTTAGCTCTTAAATCTTTGCTGGTTTTGAACTGGGAACCTGTAAACAGAGGGAGATGGTGTCTCTGCGGTGGGCCCGAGGGGCCCATGTAGGGAAGCATCCAACAATAAATTCACTTCCAAGCAGACAAGGGGAAGCACGACAAAGATGAAATGAGAATGAATCCAGGAGCAGCTACAGTCTTAATCTAGGCTGAAAAATGTGAATCGGTGTTTTATTGGGGCTTAAAATCACAGCACAGGAGCTAATTCTGGGATTCGAAGCTTTTCTTGGGGTCAGTCCCCATGGCTGAGGAGATGCTGGGGGAATCGGATAAAACATCCAGCAAGACCAGTATGGAGTTTGATAATTCCAGCTTGGGACCACATTGCCCCCAAGAAAGTGAGGATTTTTTGAAGCTGCCACCTGTCAGTTGGTGTTTGCTCCACACTTACAAGACAAACTTCCCAGCACTATCGGAATTGCCCAAGAATTCCCGGCTCAGGTGCATCCCCCAGACCCTGTATGTCCCTGAGCCCAGTACAAACCCAGACGGGGATGCTCCCAGCCACCTCCAAACAGCAGCCAAGCTTTGCATTCTCCAGGCCACCACCCCAGCAGCCCCCAGCCCTGCAGCCCCCAGCCCTGCAGCCCCCAACCCCACAGCACTGCAATCCCTGGCTCCACTGCCCACAGCCCCGCACCCAGATGATCAGCCTGCAGCCCCCGGCCCCACACCCAGACCATCAGCTCCCAGCCCCTGGCCCCGCGGCTCTGCAGCCCCCGGCCCCACAGTCCTGTAGCCTCGCAGCCCCTGGCCCCGCACCCAGATCATCAGCCCCCAGCCCTCGTCCTGCAGCCCCCGGCCCCTAGTTCTGCATCCCCTGGCCCTGCAGCCCCAGCTCAGCCCTGCAACCCGCATCCCAGCACCGAGCCCCCCAGCCCCGCAACCCGCATCCCACAGCCCAGCACCCGGCCCCGCATCCCAGCA
>JAVJGJ010000001.1:123721851-123732626 GCA_035590215.1 Microhierax caerulescens
ACCCGGCCCCGCATCCCAGCACCGAGCCCCCCAGCCCCGCAACCCGCATCCCACAGCCCCGCATCCGGCCCCGCATCCCAGCACCGAGCCCCCCAGCCCCGCAACCCGCATCCCACAGCCCAGCCCCGCAGCCCCGTCCCGCACCGCCCGCGGTCGCGCCGCGCCGGGCACTTGGGCGCCACCGCGCGGTAGCCCGAGGGGAGGCCGCGCCGCCGGGTCCCCCCCGCCCGCCGCGGGCTCAGCTTTGCGCGGTTGCGCAGCCGTGGGGATGGGGGGTCCCGGCGCGCCGGCCCTAGCCAGGGGCTCCTGCCCTTCTCCAGCGGCACGAGAACCTGGCAGCGAAGCCCCGGTGCCGCCTGCCCAGCCCCTGCAAAGCCGGCAGCAGCGGTCAGGCCACCGCTACCTTCCCGGGTGCCGCAGCACAACCCGAGTCAGAAAGAAAACGATTTCGGTGTAAAACCTGATTTGACACGTGCTCCATCCAGCTGATTTATTCTATATCATTCCTCTTTATATATAGAAGCAAAAGCTGAGAGGTTGCTGGATTTGCAAGCTTAGGTATATATAGCCAGCCAGAACTGGCCATGCTCCACCAGGAACTTTTCAAATAGGGCAATGATCTATTTGTGGCCAAAGATCCTTACTTCAGGAGGTATCAGTGACAAGAAGCAAAAAGCTGCTTGTTTGTTTGGGCCAGGGGACATGTGTGCATGTAGAAAGGCAACGCTAACGTTTATTATGTAAAACTACACACAGAAGGGCTCCAAAATAGAAATGCCTTAATAATTATCTCATATTCAGTGCCATGTCCACTTCTGAATGCACATTTTCCATTGAACAGCTTCGTGCGTTCTCTCACGCATGGGAGTAGCTCCAATTAAACATCTGCTGAACCATCTATATCATCCTCCTCCTTCACATCCTCTCTTCAGGCTCCCCTTCGCCGCCGCCGCTGTAGGAAGCTCCACAACTGTCAGGCAGCTGGTCCGCTGCGACTACTGGGCATGGGGCTTGTTCCTCGTGTTTCCCCATCTTTGATCACAGGGTGTCTCTCAGACTTGCCTGACAGGGAAGGGACTATTTTTGGTCTGATGTTCATTTGGCACGATTCCTGCTTGGTCCAGGTGCCAAAATGAGCTGACAGCCTTTATGTGACCGTGGTACAAAAGAGCAGTGGAGAGGAGACTGTCCCAGAGCCTCCCCAGTACCACTGCTCCGTGCGGTGGCTCGGTGAAATGTCTGTATTGGGCATCTCCAGCACAAATCTTGACAGAGAAACGCTTCGTGGTGACAGCCATGCCCTAAATGGGGCATGACAAGTAGGAATTGGGCGTAAATGGGTAGGTCTCTTTTCCGATCTCCAACTGGAAATCAAAAAAGACCCTGGTGAGTGTACCCAAGGGGTAACCTTCCTTGCCCACCCAGGTCAAGGGCCTTACTCATGTTCAGTGCATCTGACCCCACCAATTTCAATGGAACACTTTCCAAAGTGACCTGTGATAGGATGTGAGTCGGGAAACAAAATCTGGCAAGTACTTTATTGCAGTTCTTGGAATTACTCACCGTATATACTGATTAACACCTCCTCTCTTCGGTGATCACTTTTTCCATAGGCAAAAAATCCACCTTTCTTTTGCCACTTGTTTCATTTTGGAGGGTACAGCAGAGTGTCATTCCTGAGTTGGCAACCCCTCCCATTTGATCCCTTTTTTTTTTTTTTTTTTTTTTTTGAGAAGTACCAGGTAAAGCTATCAAATACAACCACATAAAACATCAGCCCTGCGCACCTTTACGCACCACCAGCCCTTTCCCACCACCCTCCAGCAACCCTACGGCCGATAGTCCAGCAGTCCCACCACCACAGCCCTCCTTTGGTGTGGTGTGTACCAAAGATGTGGAGGGGTGACCTGGTAAACCTTACGCTGGTGTCAACAATATTTGGGAAGCTGGGTGTAAAGCTCCAGCAGGGAAATCGCAGCAGAGTGGAAGGGTCACATGTGAGCACACATCTGCACGTGTGGATGCGGGACCCAGACAGCTCCCATCCCTTTCCTTACTTAAGAAAAGGGGATGGTGCCTGCCAATTCCATCTCAAGTTTCATCCCTCTGAAATATGTGCACTTTCACCAGCTGTATATTTGGCCCAGGGTAATTACTGTAGTGCTAATTTTACCTGAGATGATGAAAGCGCTGGAACAGCCTAACCATATAAAGGGAGGCGATACATACAGCTGATTCAGTCTTCTGGGTCCTTTTCTGAGTCAGGAAGCCATGGCTTTGACTTGTAGATTTGCTCCTTAGGGAGGCAGCTTCTTACAAGAGTTAGCTGAAACGCAACTGAGGCTAGAGAAGAGCGAGGTCAAGGATACTTGTGTGCTGGAAAATAAAAGCACCGAGTACTGAAGTGTTGCCTTGTAGTAAATTACCTTATACAGGTTAAATTACTCAAATAGATCTGCTTCTTTTCTTCTCTCTCCTGTGAGAGAAGCCACTTCCAGACACCAAAAGCACAAAGATACTTGAAAGTCTTCATTTCTTTCTGGACCTTCCAAAAAGATTCAAAGTCAATTGACATTTCTAATGAAGATTCAGAACAGACACTTATTCCATCCAAACCAGTTCAGCTTGAAAAAATTACAGTGAAGTACGGTCAGAGGAAAAGCAATTTGCCAGAGCTTGAAGAGTGTGAATAATGCAAAGCAAACAGCAATCTGCAGCATTCACTTGTGCTTTCAAGTACGCTCACCTGAATTGTGCACCCATCCTGGCTTCACCTGGAGGTTCTGGTGACCAGTATCACGGATGGTGATCAAGGAAAGATGAGCTGGCTGGTGATGTGTAACTTATGTAAACTTGGAGGATTTTTTTAGTGGTTCTTTTTTGTTGTTTTGTTTTTTGTTTGATTTATTTGGTTTTTTAACAAAAGACCCAGAAATGACTGGCATTGCTGGCACTCGGTCCGGAACACTGGAGTCACCCATCGGGAGAGATGAACAAAGCCAGTCCATTGTGCTCTCTCTGGTCTGTTCTGCAAAGGGGGGTTTTTGATGTCACCTTTGCTGTCAGAGAGCAACAGCACCTTCCTGTGCTGTAACAACTGACATGACAAGCCACTGTTCATTCTCTTTATCTCTTTTGTCTCTCTCTCTCGCTCGCTCTCTCACTCTTTACTCTTTGCCACTGCCTGCCTCTACATGTGACCCCTGCCCTTTGCCAAATCAAGGTAGTCAGACCCTGGTGATGGATGTGCCCTCTGCCTGAGCGCCTTGCCGATGGCCTCAGCAGGCATTCGGCTCCCAGGTTAAGTGTGTGCTTAGGCTAAAGTGAAACGTGTATCCAAGTGCTGCTCAGAACACAGGTTTGCTGGTCTGAGGCCGTCGAGGAGGGTGGGCTGCCTGTAATCAGCCTGTCTTCTTCGGGAGCGATGGACCAGCGGCACGGTCCTGCAAATCGCTTCACGCCAACAACAAACTGCAGAAAACCCTTACGTGGTGCCAGCCCAGGCTGCAGGCTGGGAAGGGGCTGCCAGGGAGCCCTGCCCCCCACCCCCACCCACCCCCAGGCAACCTGCTCTCTGCAGCACCCATTGGCACACTTGAAGAACAAGCACAGCCCTGGGACACCGCCGGGGGCCTGGGAGCTGTGATGCCACCAGCAGACCATGCTGTCACCGGGTCTCCCCGGCACCGCGGCCTGCAGCAGCTTTGACTTTTTATGAGTTTCCACACCGATTTTTTAATAGTTGATGGGAAACGGCACAATCCTTTCCCCTCCAGTCTCTGTCACAAGGTTGCTTAATAGAGTTTGGGCATTAGCTCAAACAATATCAGAGGATCAAAGCCAACTTTTGAAGTATTAGAGAGATTACACAGAAAAGCGCGGCTCATGCCTTCTGAGGTGCAACACTTCCTAGTGCAGAATAAGGGAGAGCCTCCCTCTGTGGCCATCCTTTCCCTCTGTCTGTGCATCTTGATCAGGCCAAAACAGAGCACAGGACATGCAGTTTGGCCCAAATTTTAATGCAGGATGCCCAAAGGATGGTGGGGAATCTTTCTTCCCCTGTGCATCTGCAAAAATGAAAGGCAGAATTTAGCCTGGAAGCAAGAAATGGCATCAGAAAAGCAAATAAGCAGAACAAGATCATGATAGCAGAAGAAAGGAAGCTGTGGCATTGGCTTGCCGAAGATTATTTCCTCCGTGACGACAGATTTTTCAAATGACAGAGGTGTTTTAGTGGGTGGGCCTTGGAGGGCTGGTCCAAATAATCAGTCAAAAAACAATATCAGGAAGTTTAACCAACAATTTGAGCTTGGGTTGGTTTTACTCATCTGTTCAATTTTAGTTTTGAGGGAAATTTAAGAATGTGCCAGCTAATTTAATTTATCCACCTCCTTCCCAGCCACACGGGCGTTACGAGCAGGGCTGGCCTGCCACTTCGTGCCAGCGATCTACTCCTCTGATTGCCCGGGCGACGTGTCTGCTGGCCAGGCTGTGCTCGCCCAGCTTGGCTGCCTGGCCGGGAGGTGCAGGCACGGGCGAGAGGGGATGCTCTGCTGGCTGTGCAAGGTTTCGGGGCTCTCCCAGCCAAGGTGGGATTGCTCAACGCCAGCCCCAGCCGCCCAAGGACCCTTTTTGGTTCACCCGCAGAACCCTGGTAGAGGAAACGCCGCATTCAGTCATGTTGATGGTGCTTTGTCACACGAACACACGTACAGTCACCCGGTCTCGTGTCAGGGAGAGGCCTGCACCGCTGCCATCGAGATGGACGTTCACGTTTGATGTAAATAGGCACAGGGCTGGCTCCTCAGGAAACTTACCCTTGGTTTCTACCGTATTTTTCCTTCCACAGTGGCCAATGATCTAACTGTCTGTTTTTAGCAAAGTTTATTTGCTTTCCAGGAGAGAAAATAAACTCTGATATTGTCGTTTACCTCGTGGCCACGGACTCCCGGCCAAATTCTTAGGTTCTGGTACAAACCGATAGAAAACACTGAGGACGTTTGCATCTAGGCTAATATTCTAAAATAAAAAGTGTAAGAAAGTAAGGAGAGCAGTAGTTTGTGTGGCGTTAACACAAATCAGATGTTTCTGAGTTTATAAATGTATTTTTTCACCAGAGTGGATACAGTGATAGGTAAAACGTACAGAGATAATAAATGACTGTCAGCAGAAATGCAATATGCATATTGCAGTGCAGGAAGACCATGTAGGGTTTTAACAGAGGTCCTCTGAGTCACTTCTGGGCATGGGGGGTCTGCTGTTGGAAGCAGGATCCATCCTGTACCCACATATTTCACAGCATCTTTCTCTCAGGAACTGCCAAACGTCACCCGAGAAAGTCAAACCGCTCAACTTGAATCACGTTGGTGAACCAAGTTGTGTGATACAGATAGGTCAGCGGGAGAGCTGCAGAAAAGGCACGTACTTTAATTTTGCTTAGAAAAGGCAAAAAGTTTCCAGCTCTTTCTAGTGCAACTGACTTTTTATTCTTTCTTGCCACTCCTTTTCCCATTGGAAATTTTCCACGTTTCCGCCTATGGTGGCACACGCACGGTGACAGAGGCCGAAGCAGCTCTCTGCTTCATCCCTCCTCTTACAGCCACGGTGACGTGAAGCACTAGTCTGTGATCGTTGCCCCTTCGTCCCGCACAGAACACCAGAAGGTAGGTTAATTTTCTTACTTTTTTCCCCCTAACCAGGGTGCAGGTGCCAGGAAGGTTGGCAGTAAGACACTGCAGGGGCAGAGCAGCAGAGACCACAAACCCCTCGTTACCCCTGCAGCCCTCCCCGCGCTCACACCTTGGTAACAACCACTTGTAAAGCTCAGCTCATCAAACTCTGACACCCCCCCCCAAGGCACGGAGGTGACGGACCCAGCCACTGCCTCTGAGCGCAGTGGGCTCTGCAGATGGAGGTTTGGAAGTTGGCTGAGCACCACGTGAGCTCCTGAGCAAGTGGGTAACTGGGGTAGCGACAGCCCACAGAAGGGAACTAATTGAAAAAACCCTACGAGTGCCCCTTGAGAGCCCTCCTGTTTACATACAACATTTACATCACCAAAACGTTGCAAGTCAGAGAAAAACAAAGATGTTCTTACCCTGTTCTGTTCAGCTGAGCGTGAGCCTATCCTGATTTTAGAAAACCTGGCAGGCCAGTAACACTAGTAACTGAAGCTGTAAGGAAGAGAATGCAAGTGTAGTCACACAGTTTTGTATGTGTAAGTTGCTGGCTCTTAACCCTTTTCCTTCCAGGAATTGTCAAGTTCCCTATGTCAGCTCCATGGGCATGTTCTCACCACCTTGGCAAGTTTTATTAACCATTAACTCCCTTTCCCTTGGGATATCCAAAGAACGGGAACTATGGCAGATCACTAGATAACTTTGAGATTAATAGGAAAAAATTAGCCTCCTTAATATGCAATTGCTTGGTCGGTTTTATCACTTAAGCGAATGTCCTTCTCATTAATCCGAACATACGTTCCCCACTGCTGCCTCTGAGGACAAATTGCCACAGCTGACTGATGGCTGGGCAGGGAAAAATGCAGAATATGGCCATGTCACAAACCCCACCTGATGTCCCGCAAGGTCATTGCATTTCTGAAAGATTATCCACAAACCTACATTGTGAAAGCAGGTCACTAAACGGCAACACAACTGCCTTGCTACAGCAAGGCTTCTAGAAAGCAAAGGCTGTGCAAGGTGAACATGAAATAACAAATTAACATTTCCTAATTACTGTAAGGCCTTTGACCCTGCAGAGGTAAGCAGGTGTTGCGAGCTGAGAGAGCTTGCTTTTTAGCAACAGGCATTTATTGTATTTTATTAGGTCTGAAAGTTTAGCTGGAAATTAAAGATCCTTTAATTTAGGCATCTTATTTTATTGAGAATTGAGCCACGTGGAATATAGCTGTTGGAAATAAGTTTTCTTTGGCAGGACTTCTTGGGTTGCTGTTAGATTGTTAGTTATATACAGTGACTGTTAGCTATGGATTACTGTTTATAATTCATTATTTCCAGATTTCTTCACCTTGCTTCCCACACCCACCATCTGCAGTAGCAAAGACTGAAAGTATGTACTGTTTTCCCCCAAAATTTAGTCAGTGCTGGTGATTTGACATTAGACTAAGACTAAATCTGACAGCCTGAAATCTTAAGCAAAGATTTTGGACACAAAGTATCCGGGAAAGAAAGAGAGAGAAAAAAAAAAAAAAAAAAAAAAAAGTGAATGGTGAGTGAGAATTCCACTATTCTCAGATATATAAAACAACTCAATTTCCTATGTCATATTTCACCCTTTCCATGAACAAACACATTATTATCCAAAATAACTGTGTCACTGGCTGCACATCTGTACATCCTATTTGCTTGCAAAGTACAAACTCTATTTATTTGCTCTCTCAAGTCTTATCAAACATGTAACCATCTCTCTGTGGAATTTTCATTGGATTTACCCATTCCTTCTGTTACCACTGTGGCTTCATTTTTCCTTGGAGATCCCAGCATTAGACCTATAAAGATCCAGTTAATGTCTAAACCCCAGGGGTTTGCTGTGAATGGGGAAACCACCTTTTCCTGATGAATTTTTTCCAGTTGACTTAACAGTTCGAGAAGAAAGGCTAACTTATGCCAGTTTACATGCATGGAAATGGTGAGGCCAAAAAAAAAAAATAAAATGCCCAATGCGTTATTTATGGCATTTCTTCTCATCTTGTGGAAACCGACTGCTTTGATTCTACCAGACCGTGTTTTCTTTGCAAGTACAATACAATTAAGCTATTTTCAGCTGGCAATAAAATCCTTGAGAACCAAAGCAGATTTGGCCACTTTAAGAGATGAAGACTAATGCAATCTGATAATTAGGCCATTTCACCGCCAAGACAGAAAAAAGCAATTTAATAACATCTCCCGTGCAGTAAGACAAGGGCTAAAGCCCCTGGTCCCAGCTGGCAAGGGCTGTGCTGCAATACAACCTCACATTTGCTTCCACAGGGCATCCGCAGATCCCTGCAATACTGAGGAGCAGGGTGGCTGTGATGGGCAAAGGCGAAGACCATGCCGGGAAGCAGAAAACGTGGGGAGAAAAAGCCCCTTCTTCCACTGATGTGGCCTGGCCGAAATCTAAGAAAAAGCATCCTGCTTCTTTGGTGGCTCCTTTTGTTACACCTCCTACACTGGTATGAAAAGTGAATGTCCTGCCTTCCCAGAGCTGCTCTTACCCCTCGGCACCGTTCCTTCTGCGGGCAGCGGATCTCATCTTGAAAACTCCTCAGACTACAACCTTCTAATATTTCAGTCAGGAGGCTCTGCAGCGAGGCAGTAAGAGGCTTCTGTAGCTGGACGACATCAAATTAGAAAACCATTCATTGAGAGAAGGAAAACAAACCCTCACTCACTCTTGAGGGTTAACTTTTCAGCTGTCTCTCACCCTTCTTTGTCCTGGCTTGTTGCAACAGGAAAGGGTTTTTTAGAAACTTCTCTTGTAACTTCAACTTCCCTGTTTCGGGGGTTTGGAAGTACTTCTCTTGCTGAAGTCCATGCAGCGAAGAGACGGCTTTGTTACCGTTCTCGCTATCTGTATAATAGATTAGAATCGATATTTCATTCTAAGAAGAGCTTTCTGGGCAGGACTGCACTGACTTTAAGCAAGCTGTAAAATAGCCATGATGTATATGCTCTACCCTTCCTCAGGATGAAATGCTAAATGGCTTGACCTGCGAGGCTGTACTGCTGTGAATAAGTCTTACTCATATCGGCGGATCTGGGGTCTGTGGGTCTAGTAGGTCTGTAGTCCTTATCAGTCGGTTTGCATGAGTAAAGGCTGAGTAAGAGTCTACGAGGTCAGGCTGTAATCTGTAATATCTTGTGGATATTGTGCAGAGATTTGCTGAACCCACCCCCCAGCAAACCGTGTGTATTCTTAGCAGAGCATCTCTTAATAGTAGCAGATCACAGCTCTACTTTATTTCGCTTACATATAGATGAGCACATACTTTTTCAAGGTGAGTCAAATTGTTGCTATTTCAGCTGTTGGTAGGACACGTACACTCGGAGGAATGAGGGATTTTTTTCCCCTCTGATATAGGTACATAAATTGTGCAGCATTTGCACCTATGGCTTTCAGATCCTGAGAATTTAATAATCTTCATCTTACTGAATGAATAAAATAATTGCAGTCATTCCCTCTCACAGATCTTTTCCTCCAGATTCGTCATTCATAAGAAACTGAACTATGTTATAGCACTTTGCTTTCACTTAAAAACAAACAGAATCACCCAAGAATAACTCATAAACAGTATGAGTGCCCAACGTGCCGGATTGCTCAATGTACACAAGCACTTGCCTTTTCCTCCCCTCTCCCCATCATGCACATTCTGCGCATCCTGCTCGCATAACACCGGGGGCTTTTAAAACCAGCTGCATTTGGCCACTGTATTTGTTGCTGCAACAATGCGGCGCTTCCTCATTTGGAGCATAGGGAACTCGGCAAATACTGGAAGCGACAGCAACGGCAGTTGGTGGAAATAGTTCAGCAGCAATGCCAGGAGTGTGTTCTTAAAGCCGATACTCCACGAGAAAACATTTGGGCAAAGCATTTTCACCGGGTATTTAAAGACAGCTACTGTCAAGAGTTGTAAACTTATGAAGCGAATGAGAAGGAGGAGGAGGAGGAGGAGGAGGACAGTTTAAGCAACTATGGTGACCGCAGGCACTGGCATTGCTGTGGAAAGCAGGGAATTGTATTTAAAGCCTGTTCTGGACGTTGCAAGAAGCTCCCGGAGGACAGTGGCTGACCCACTGGGACCAGCCTGTCCCTCAGCAGCTCCAGGCAGAAGACCTGCCTGCTGATTAATGCCACCTTGCCCCCCAAGCATCCCCAGCGCCCCTTTTCTGGGTGTCGCAGAGGCTCCCCGTCGCAGTCCTGGGTGCAATTCAAGGTGTTCACGCCAATTTCTCCAGCTGCCCGGGGCTGGCCACCCTTGCATCCAGCAGCCACCTTCACTCCCAGTTTTCCAGCACCCACGCAGGGCTCCCCGCTGCATTTCAGCTGCTGGCACTGAGGGTCTCGGCTGCCTCCGGACCTGCCGCCCCTGCGCTGCCCATTGGAGCGGGAGGCTGGCAAACCTCACCGCGTGCTTACAAGGCCGGGTTTGTTCCTGCGAGGCTCGCAGCCCGACATTTCATCCTTATTTTCTTTGTCTTAGGCCGTGTCCGCTGTAGGGAGGACAAGCTATTAAAAATCATTCTGATTTCTGCCTATTGCAACAACGGCCACCGAGCCGGCTGGGCGAGCTGCCACAGGTGATCCAGAAAACAAAGAAATGGATCCTCCGTGCAGCCGGGCAGCCACTGCCCTGGCTTCCAGCTTCCTTAGTCCAGGGCCGAAAGGTGTCGTCTGGGAAGGGACCTTTGAGTGGGGTGGGAGGGAAGGGTGCTAATCCGGCTGCTGCGCTGAGGGGTGCTGGACCTGCTCCTGGTGCCCCTGGACCCCCTCGGCCCTTCCCTGCGCTCAAACAAGGGAAGGGACAAAAGGGACAAAAGGGACCAAACTTGGCTCTCGCGGGTGTTTTTCCACACTACACGTGCCCCCCATCCCCGAGGAGAAAACGGGAGCGAGCAGCCCACCGACCCCACGGGGACCTCCGCGGGGTCCCGGCTGTGTCCTGCCCGGGCCCTGCTGGCCGGGGGGGCGCTGGGGGGCCGCGGATGCCCTGGCAGGTGCTGGACCCCCGCTGGCGCAGCCGGAGGGAGCAGCCCGAGCCCAGTCCCGGGCAGCCC
>JAVJGJ010000001.1:123735351-123754255 GCA_035590215.1 Microhierax caerulescens
CCGCCCCCCCGCCAAGCAAACTTGTTTTGCCTTTGAGCAGCAGGTGGATTAGCAAAATGAGAACCATTGGATTTGCATGCTAGTTTGGTTGTATCTGGGGTTTGGGGGGAACCTCTGCTGAAGCTAGCTGTGAAAGTCAGGGCGACCACCCATCGGGCAGCCGGAGGATCTACCGGGTGTTCTACAGAGCCTGCGCTGCCGAGCGGGAGCACGGTCAGACCCGCCGTGTTGCCCTGGCCGGTCCCTGCTCACGGTGCTGGTGGTGCTGCCATCCGCGGCATCCTCCAAGCGCTGGCGAGGAAGAGAGGCGGTTTGTGCTGTAAAAGAGAGAAGACAGCTCTGCCGGGGCACAGCATGCCAGAGCTTTGTTGTCTAAACTTCAAGCGGTCTGTAAAGGTAGCAGAGGGTGGCCCCAGGCACAGCCCGGCAGTTTAAAGCTCCTCAGAGCCAAATCGGTGCAGGTTCCCTGCCAAGGGCTGAGGAGGGAGAAGTGCTGCACCAGGTACAGCAGGCAGAAGGTGCTCAGCCATTCAGAGCAGGAATGTGACGGTGCACGATACATAATTCGGGTCCCAAACTTCTGAATGCAGCCAGCTCACCGCAGGAAGCTGGCGTTAGGATTTCAGTGATTTGTGGAATTCAAACAAATGTCCTCAGGTCAAGACTTTTGTAGGGGGAAGCTGCACATTCAGACACTTGAGACTTCACAGCTTATCTTTCCCTCCACCGCAAGTCTTCCTCTAAAAGCCAAAAGACAATGCCGGGGGAGGGGGAACACCTTCAAAATAAACTTTCCTAGGCTGTGTCTTTCCATCAGCTTGAAAGAAAACAGACTTTGAATGTGGAAGTCGAACATGACTATGACTATAGGATGTGGTTTATAAAAGTGATCTATTTGCAGACCAATGCAATGGTTTTCCAAGAAGTTTTTTGTGCAGGATGTATTAATAGCAGTTTCACTACCCCACCCTCCCACCACCACCCCCTGCCTCCCCGTGTTCAAGTTTCAGCCCCCAAAATTAAGTGAACATTAGAAGAATGCCTTTGTCTTTTTGAGAATAATATCCTGATGGGAATGAGAAACCCCATGATCCAAAAGGTGTGAAGGGGAAAAAGGCGTGTAAGACCTTTACACAGCGTGGGCAAGATAGTCAGGTGGGCAAGAGGGCAGCTGCACCATAAACTGCATTGCTGAGACTGCAACCGGGCATTACCGATCCTGCCGAAAGCTGCCAAAATGTCTTGTACGGCGCTGAAGTCACAGATGACTAATCTCGGCAAGTAGGCACTGGGACGCATTCTTGCACAGCAAACAGAAATGAGGAAAAAAGAGAAGGTAAAAGTAAACGTTTAAGAGATTCTAGAGGGAAAACCGGCCTGTGTGCAACTGTGAGCACGGTGTTTTCTGTTTGTCACCTGCTCTTTTCCTGACAAGCGTTGCTGACCTCAAGCCCTTGTAATGTGGCTGAAGGATGTGGGAGGGCTGAGGAGCTGTTTGGAATCTCTCGAGTTTTTGGAACCCCTCGGCAGGGAATTAGGGGCTGCTTTGGGAAAGGAGGTGAGCTCTTACCTGCAGCTGCTGTCAGACGGGAGTCAGAGGAGGAGGCACAGAATACTGAAGCCGCTTTGCGGGCAGAGGTCGTGCTCCTTGGTGGCTGCAGATTTGTTGGGTTTTGGACAAACTCAGATGAATACTTCTATTTTTTTTTTATTTAATTTTATTTATGATTTATAAAGAGCATCGTGATTTAATTCCCCGCTGCTGTAAATGGTACTGAAGTCTCCTCTCCTGTGCCAAATGGGCAGCAGACATTCCCAATCCCTCGGTTTTAGTTTTGTTTCCTCCGTGGGGTGCGCGCGTGGATGGAGCCGTTGCATTAATGCATCTCTTCTCCTCTGCAGTGTTTCAGTTACATTTCCTGATATACAGTACATGACTTAATGGGTGACGCACTTGTTAAAAGCTAAACCTGGGTCTAAGCCAGACCTCCCTGAAACAAGTTTGGTGGCTTCTACCCTCAGGAAGAAGCTTTTGTAGCCTCTCAGCTGAGTCTTAATTGCTGACATTTAAGACCCACAGGACGCTCAGAACCGTTACCCGTTGGAGGTGGAACTGGCTGCCTCGGGCTCCCGAGGGGAAGGTGCTGGTCCTTGCTACCAAAGGTGTTAGGAAGACCCTCAGCCGGTGCTACTCCATCATAGCCTTTTGCTAGTAGCATTAGGAGCAGATGAGGGTCGTTGCAAGGTTTAGTTTGCTTCCTATAACTTAAGGTGAATGTGAGTGTAAAAAACACACAGAACCCAGTGAGTCTGTGGAATTAGAGGAACTAATGCAGTCCTTATTCCTGCCATTTGCAGAGACTACACAACTCTTCCCCCCCACCCCCACCCCCCAGTTTATTAAAACAAGAATGTTATATGCAATGTGATTTCATGGAAATCCCTGACACTTGCATTTTCCAAGTTTATTGCTTTTCTCAGGTCACATCATCTTCCCTTTTGCACGCTCCTTTCTTTATCGTAGGTAAGACAGTCCAGGAGTGACAAATTGTATGTCATGAAAAACTGCTTCAGTGCTTATATTTGAACAGATGGATGTCAGGGCTAATTGTTTGTTTCAAAATAAACAGAAAACACAGTTGTAAATATTAGACGGGTTCTTTGCATGTCCGACTTCAAAGTGAATATTGCTTAGAGACTTGTGTGACACGGTCACTTCAGGGCTTTCGCTCGGGAAGGGTGGTGATGCCTTTGTAGTAGTGATGTCACTTCTGTCAATACACAGCTGCGCGCATCGCGCATTCCAGAAAATGCTGCCGTTAAGAGTAAGGAAACTTCCTGCAGGTCCACTGGGGTAATTGTACTTGATTCTTTCAGGTTTGATTCCTTACCCTGTTCCTCCAGGATCTAACACGACGTTTCTCTTTCTCTTGCAGACCATGCCCTCTCTATGACGGTTACTTGCTAAGCTAACTCTGCATGCCAGAAGACTGTCCTTGGTTGATCCAAGGGCTTTTGGGGACTCCAGCCTCTCCCCAGTTTTTCTGTGTGTGTGTGTTCCTCTAGAACTTTCAAAACTGTTTCTCCAAAGGGTTTTGCAGAAACTTAGACTGTTTTCTAAAGCAGAAGCACCTCAGTCCACAGCAGTAGTGATGGGCAGCGTGCGAACCAACCGCTACAGCATCGTGTCTTCGGAAGAGGACGGCATGAAGCTGGCAACCATGGCTGTTGCCAACGGCTTTGGGAATGGAAAGAGTAAGGTACACACCAGGCAGCAGTGCAGGAGCCGCTTTGTCAAAAAAGATGGCCACTGCAACGTCCAGTTCATTAACGTGGGTGAGAAGGGACAGCGATACCTGGCAGACATCTTCACCACTTGCGTGGACATCCGCTGGAGGTGGATGCTAGTTATCTTCTGCCTGACTTTCATCCTCTCCTGGCTTTTTTTTGGCTGTGTGTTTTGGTTGATTGCACTGTTGCACGGGGATCTGGAGAATCAAGAAAATAGCAAACCTTGTGTCTCTCAAGTGAGCAGCTTCACCGCAGCCTTCCTGTTCTCCATCGAGACCCAGACCACGATCGGCTATGGCTTCAGGTGTGTCACAGACGAGTGCCCCATCGCAGTTTTCATGGTGGTTTTCCAGTCTATAGTAGGCTGCATCATTGATGCCTTCATCATTGGTGCTGTCATGGCAAAGATGGCTAAGCCAAAAAAGAGAAATGAAACTCTAGTCTTCAGCCACAATGCCGTGGTGGCCATGAGAGACGGAAAGCTGTGCCTGATGTGGCGTGTGGGAAACCTGAGGAAAAGCCACTTGGTGGAGGCACACGTGCGAGCACAGCTCCTCAAGTCCAGGATCACGTCAGAAGGGGAGTACATCCCCTTGGATCAAATAGACATCAATGTAGGGTTTGACAGCGGGATAGACCGCATATTCCTGGTCTCCCCAATTACGATAGTACACGAGATAGATGAAGACAGTCCTTTGTATGACTTGAGCAAACAAGACATGGACAATGCTGACTTTGAAATTGTAGTAATATTAGAGGGCATGGTGGAAGCTACCGCCATGACTACTCAGTGCCGTAGCTCATACCTGGCAAACGAAATCCTCTGGGGCCACCGCTACGAGCCTGTACTCTTTGAAGAGAAAAACTACTACAAAGTGGACTACTCGAGGTTCCACAAAACATACGAAGTGCCCAACACACCCATCTGTAGTGCCAGAGACTTAGCAGAAAAGAAATACATCCTCTCTAACGCAAACTCCTTTTGCTACGAGAACGAAGTGGCCCTCACCAGCAAAGAGGAGGACGAGATTGACACGGGGGTGCCTGAGAGCATGAGCACAGACACCCACCCGGACATGGACCACCACAACCAAGCAGGGGTGCCTCTAGAGCCACGGCCGCTACGGCGGGAGTCGGAAATATGAGTGACAAATTCTTCCTCTCTCTTTTGGTTGAAAGGAGAGAAAAAAAAAAAAAAAGAAAAAAAAAAGAAAAGAAAAGATACATCTATCGGTCAAAGGCACGTTGACCTGAGAAGTTGGCCCAGAACAGTTTTCAGACAACGGTACTGTTGAAGAGTGGGGTGAAGGCAAGCAGACCTGAGAAACCCAGGCTGGTTTTAGGGCTGTCCTCAGAGGAGGGACGACAGAAAATGAACTCTAAACACAAAGCACTAAACATGTCTAAGTATGAACAGAAGGCACATATGTTGTAGAATAAATTATGTATATATTTTTTTACAAAACTTGAACTTGCAGGCAAGCTTTGGTTGGGTTATTATTATTTTTTTTTTTTTTCAACTTTTTCCAGAATGCTTCTCTCTAGGGAACAAGAATGTTTTTAATGGCATAACAAAGGCAAGAATCTGCCTTATTATTATTATTATAATTATTTTTTAAGAAGCTGCTGCTAACTACATGAACACAAATGGTTATTTTTGTTGCAGTGTAGTTTTTATTTTCTCTTGTGTAATTTAAAAAAAAAAAAAAAAAGTCAGTGTTGAACTTTTTGGGTTGAAAAGCTGGTGATCACTTCAGAGAGGCTGACGTTGCCAGAAAGTCTAAACTCCTTTTGAGGCCAGTAGTTTGATAGCTAGAATCAATTTCTCTCTTTCCAATTACATAAGGGGCATTATGTAATATCAGGCCAATCCATAGCCTCCAGCAAAATTATGATTTTTGGGGGGAGAATTTAATTCTCTGTCTAAAGGAAAAATGAGAAATAAAAAATATATATACATAGAAAAAAGTACTAAGTTAAAACTACCTAAATGTATACCAAAGAAAATGCACAGTTTTGCACAGCGGAGTTTATCTAAAAAAAAAAAAAAAAAAAGAAAAAAAAAGGAATAGGCTGCTTTAAACAAAAAAAGATTTCAAACCTCAGACACTTTTTTTTTTTTCTTTTTTTTTTTTTCTCTTTTTAAGACCTTTATTTTGCACCTTATTCTAAAAGCTTAAGACTCAGATCTAAAGTGAGCTAGGACTCCTCCCCTTGCCCCCTGCTCTTCCACGGGGAAATAAATTCCCTTCCTTTCTTGTAAGGAGAAGTGCGGTGGGGGGAAAGCAGAGGGTTCAGTGCCGACATTCCCAACGCGGTGCTAGAGCCCAGCGCTGCCGCAGCCTCGCCGAGCCATCCTCGCCACGCTGCCGGCGCCCAGCCCAGCGCCGTGGTCCCGCTCCGGCCCCGCCAGCCACGGGCGAAGCTGCCGGTCCACGCACGAGGCTCATTGCTGGAGCAGGAGTCCGGGCACCGATGAGCTGAGCAGTAGAGAAATTCCCCGGGAAGAGTTTTGGGAAGAGGAAGGGAGAGGGTAACGGAGAGGAGATAGAAAACAACCTTTAGGAGCCAGCGTTTGGGAACGGCACGGGGACTGTAGCGTTTTGGGGGGAAATGCTTCTTTTCAGCAGGGTGAGGCTGTCGGAAAAAGTCAATTTCCCATCTCGTTGAGGGAGGGATTACGTGGGGAGGATGAGGCTGCAAAGTGAGGTCCATCTCCTGCCCCCCCCTCCCCGGCACACACCAGCTGAGCGGCCAGCGGCTGGGACGCGCTGCCAGGCTCCGAGTGGATTTTGTGACCTTCAGCCAAGCTCTGGCTCTGGCGGCGGTTTGGCTCCTTCACCCAGGCGGCTTTAAATTCTCTGTGCCTCTGAGATCAAGGAGACGGCGAACCTGCACTTCACGCCCGCTCCCCGAGGAGCCGGCGGAGAGGGGTGGGGGACACACACACGATAATCCTAGTCAACTCTCGCAGTATTGGATCACTCTATGCCATTAAAAAACAGCTTGTTCTAGGTCTAATGTCTTCTGCAAACGGACATCTGTGAAGGCCTCTGGCCCCTTCCAGCCCTGCCTGAAAGAAATGCCTGCAATGAAATGGTTTCTGATAAGATGCTATCTACAGGGGGTGGGTTCGAAACTGTGGAAGTTTGACATTGTAAACATAGATTTGGCCACTAGAGAAGGCAGATGATGAAGTGCAAGTCCTAAGGCTTTTGCTGGGGTGGGGGAACGTAATAGGAAGGAAAGGCGGAACATGCCAAGGCGATTTGGTTGCAGTTTCTGGGTCAACAGTGGTGAAGGCAACTGAGTGCTGCTAGTGCTGCTATCGTGATATTCTTGTACAAGAAAAAAACAACACTAAACCAAAGAGTATTCAGTGAAACAGAGGGTGCATGAAAACGCAATGGGGAAGGGATGGAAAAGGGAGGCTGACCGGGAGAAAGGGGTCCTGTTCTCCAGGCCAGCATCCCCCAGGTGCACAGTGCTCCCACTAAATGATACTTGAGATAATTGAGGGAGGGATGAGAGACGGGGGACGGGAAATGCAGGATTCAGCTTGTTTCTTTACAGCAAAAGAAATTCAGAGGGGGAAAAAAACCCAATCCCCTCCCCCTTAACATTTCTGGTGCAGAGGTTTTGGGTTTTGGGGTTTTTTTGTTTTGTTTTGTTTCGTTTTTCAAGTCAGTTTTTCAGAAATATTTTTAAAATGTACATTTTATAAAGTTTATCAAGTATTTTCATATTTAAAGCCAAATGTAAATAGAAGTCTGTAAAGGAGGACAAGGAGAAGAAGAAAAAGAAAAGGCCACAAAAAGTATAAATTCTGCTCGGCAGTCTCAGCTAGCTAGTACCTAGATGCTACCGGTTAGCATGATTTTTAGCAAATACGTGCAAGCCTTATAGGATTCCTAATGCTATGAACTTCTCTTTATTTATTTTTAAGCATGGACTTTTAATTTGAAAACATGTTCTAGTTACTGGCATTTTTAAAAGTTACCAGCTTTCTGAGTGCTAGTCTTGTCAAGGGTGTGCATTGAGGTAATCCATTACACTCTCTGCCACATTTTCTTTTTTTTTTTCTTCTTTTTTTTTTCTTTTCTTTTTTAATAACCCTTTGTCTTTGCCGATCGAATCTTACATTGCAGAATTGCACTCAGCCTCTGGCTCTGGGAAGCTGCTAGAAAGAGACCTGCAATGTAGACTCCATGGTACCCTTGCCCCTTGTCCATCATTTCTGTGTTTCTCAACGCGCCGTGGTAAGCCCGGTATAGGACAGACTATTGTAGCACACTTCTACAGCAGCAAATTGGGTTAGTCGTTTTAAAAAATGTTGTTATTTTGTAAAGGACTACACAGTGACTGACAGTGTTTCTTCAGTTCCCGATGATCCTGGGCCAAGCTGATGCTTAATTAGGGGCCCTTTAAACTGACTGAGCTCTACCCGCAGGCTCCAACGGGCGTTTGGCCTCTTTAGCAAGGATGGAGTTGGCTCAACTGGCTCGCACAGAAGGTTTATACTGTATTTTGCTTAGGGTCTGGGGGGGAATATGTTATTTCTGCCCTTCCCTGAAAATACTTGAATGAGACACATTGTCTAAACCATAATACTGCATACAGTGACAAAAAGCGTTCCCGAGGCAGGTGGGGATGGATCTCTTCTTTCCGCTGTCTCTTCCGTGCGAGTTGTCCTCGGTTAAGTAGCAAGGGTCAAAACCATTACCTGTTAGCTGTGTTTAATGATACTCTCTCCCAGCCATGATAAACTTCTGTGTTGTTAGTTTAGCACACGCTCCTCTCGGAAAAGACAAGGGGTCCAGATTTTTTGTTTGTTCTCTTAGGTCTTCTTTTTCATGATGGATTACAAGGTAAAATTGAGAAGTACTGTAATGTCTTTAAATTATGGCTGCTCACCACCATTGTGAAGTGGAAGGGTGCTGCATAGTTGCCATCCCACAGCCAGCGAGAAACTGATTTTGTAATGACTTTTGGCCTGCAGCTATTGTAAGGTGAACAATCTAGGCATCTGACAGTTGTCCATTACTATTTTCCTGTTTGCAGCCTTTTTGTATCAAAGTCTTCCTAATGTACTGCACAAATTGTGGATTGTACAGATTTTTATATATTATGTCTTATTTTATTATTTCTAAATAAAGAAAAAAGAAAAAATTGAGAATGAACGGATGTGTGCAGCATGTATGTAAACGAAGTAGGGAGGTGAGCCTGGCGGTTATGATGTAGCTGTGTTTGTGGCTGGCTGACCAGGGTCACCGAAGCACTTTGAGGAAGGTTGCCCTCTCCCTTGACAAAAGGCAGGAGGAAAGGCGATCCCATCATGATTTCCCAGCTGAGGACACAAACAGGGTGCAGTGTAAGGCAGCTTGCACCAGAGGAAGGTCTGCCCTAGAGAGACCGAGGGACTCTCTTAAGGGCATCCCTGGACCTGCAGAGCTCCAGGTCATCAGCTACAAGTTGCCTGAAATGGGGAAAAAAGCACCAAGTCTGTATAAACTGCAAAGCAGGGCAAGGGCAGGGGGAAATGAAAACACAGAGCATAAGCAAGCGCATTGAAAGATTTGGAAAGGGATTAAAAAATCAAGCAGGAAACTCATCTTCAAATCCCCATGTTTTATGTTTGCCTGGAACATCCCCTTATTGAAATGATGCTCCTCAGCTCAGCTCAATTCCAAACACGCTCGCCGTAATCTTCACGCACGCCTCATTTGTCTGGAGTCCTGAGCCTGGTGTCGCAGGAGCCGGGGTTTGTGTGACGGGACGGGGATGTGGGACGGGGACCGGCCCCGAGCGACCGAAAGCGCCGCAATGCCCTTATTTGTCTGGGTTGGAAAGCTCCTGTCCTGCTGTGTATGTGGCCTCCAGGGCAGATACTGAGGCTGCACGACTGTGACTCAGCTCAAAACTGCTGATCTAACCGGACTCAAACACGATGCCGCGGCCGAGGACGGCTGTGAAACACTTCAGCGCAGTTTTGACCCCTCTGCTGATTTTTCAGACTTTTTATCAGTCTGTAATGCTATTAAATGGTGCCTCGGATGGAGACCTGACCCTATCTAGAAGGATTCCATTTATAAATTCAAATGTACTTTTCAAATCTAATGGTCTCTTGGAAAGCTTATAATAATAATTACAGGGCTGGATTTAGAGATACAGATTAGCTGTCACAGCCCGGATCTGCTTATTCTCCCTACTGGAAAGCATCCTCTGTGAGAGCTGCTCGTTGCCCTGACCCTGGCTTTGATGTTTGCTGCAGGGGCAGAGGGTCGGGGGCCACTATCTGCAGATTCCACCTGGCTCGCACCCCGTCCCTAAATCATTAGCACCCTCTCCTGTCAGTGCCTTTCCCTTCTCTTGTTGGCCACTGGTCCGGTCAGGTGAAGTCAGCATAAATGTAGCAGCAAACCACAGACGGCGTCTTTTTGTAGCTATCAAGGTCATAGCGAAACTCTTCCCCTACTAGCTGGGTGCACGTAGCAAGCAGCAAGCATGGGCTGCAGGCTGCACGAGTGTGCTGCCTGAATCTCGACAGCGTGAGTAAAATGCCACGGGAGACGTAACAGCGTGGGTGTTGGCGTGTCAGCATCAGCAGGATACAGGCAACTCTGCCTGCTGCCCGCGGGGTGCCGTGCCCTCAGCAGGCAGCGTGGGAAGGGGTTTTTCTCGCCAGCCTAGCAGGGCTCGCGGAGCCTTTCCGGGTGCCAAGCTCGCGCTGACTGCGGGTTTCATCGGCGTGCAAAAATGTGTAACAATGCTTAAAGAAACGTCCATTCTTTCAAGCTGTTTGAACTAAGCCCCTGATTTCAGGGGAGCCCGTTTCATGGTTCTGGGTTCTTGGCAGGTGGAGATCAGCACGCAGGGAAGGATTTGGATGAGACACGCTCGCTGGGATTCAACACCCGCCTTGTCTGGATTAGCTCATTTGTCCTGGCGTGATGGGCTTGTCAGCTCTTCGAAGAAGGGGCTGTTGGCTTTGCAGGGGGGTTCAGTGCACATGTGGGGTCCCCACGGCTTCTTGCACCCCTCGGGGCAGCAGCATAAGGACTTGTGCTTCGTTAAACCTGGGGGAAATAGATGTGGCGGGGAGCAGCTGGCAAAGTAGAATGTTTCAGACTGGTTTTTGCTTCTCTCTCCATTTGGTCTTTGGTGTGCCGGCCGCGGCTGTTGCACCTGCACGCGGGTAGCGCAGCCCCCACTGCCTTCCAGACAGGTGGGACCTGGAAGCACTTGCAAACTCCCATCTACATTCAACAAACTGGCAATCTTTGGACCTGTTCACAGCGCAGAAGCCGTGATGGAAGTCAGACCAGGACCAGACCAGACCAGGAAGCCAGACCAGTTCGATGGTGTGAACACAGAAGCCATGTGTCCTCACGGAGGAAGCCAAAGAGCAGCAGGAATCCCTGCAGCGCTCGCTAACCCGCCAAGCAAAGCTGAACCCTGACCACCCCCCCGCTATAACTGCGATGGCATTTCAGGGAAATTAGAGGATGAGTAAAAACAACTAAATGATCGTGGAGTCACTTGGTGAAGTCTGAGATGAAAATTTCAAAGTTTCAGATGAGGGAATGGGCACAGGTCTTTGTGAATCGAGCAGCTACATGGGAGCAACGGCTGCTGAGACGTGGAAAGCCACAGCAGTATGTCACACTCATGGCAATCCTGTATTTCTTCTATTAGGAGAAGGGGAAGAGACATCATCCCAGGAGCACACGCTGCCAGGGGAACACCAGCAACATCGCGTGAGCCATTTGTATCACATCCAGCATGAGCATCAGGGGCAGACACAGTAACACCGGCTACTGCATTGTGCCAAGACAGGTTGAATGTGGCTTTGAGCAACCTCATCCAGTGGGAGGTGTCCCTGCCCGTGGCAGGGGGCTGGAACTAGATGATCTTTAAGGTCCCTTCCAACCCAAACCATTCTGTGATTCTACGATTCTATGAGAAGACCTGCAGCAGGCTGCTCCATGCTTTTGGCAGTTCTCCAGATGGAACTGAAATCCATAGCTAAATCCTTCCAAATCCTTCCATTTATCTTGTGCCTCGGGTAGACTTTATTTTGCAGGGAGTTACCATCATTTCATAACCCTCACGGCCACCTGAAGCCTTTCCCTCTTTTTAGCTTGATGCATTGCCTTTGCTTTGTCTTCTCCTGCAGATCAGAGAGATGTTTCCACTGGCTTGCTAGTGTCTGGGGAGAGAACAGAAAAGTGAAAGCAATAAAGATTATAGAAAGGTCAAGAATATAAAAATGAAATATTCTCTTGAAATATATATTTTTTTCTCTTTCCAAAGTTTCCTCTGAAGTACAGTCTTTAATCTAGCACCAACATTTACAGCTTGTTTGAGTGTGCATATCCAGGTTATTATATGAAAGCCAATGCATTTCGTATTTTTGGGTGGGCAGGGCAGAAAGGGGCTACAAACACACCTGCTTCAGTGATATATACATTTTATCTTACTCTTAAAAAAAAAAAAAATAGTGATTTTGCCTTTTCCTTCCTTACTGGCTTGGATTTCAACCCACAGATACTAGAAACAGAATTTATTAAAAAAATCCACATTGAGACTCATACAAATGACATAGATGTTAAATTGTGAAATACCTACTGAATCACTCTGGCTGGGAAGCTGTGCAAAAGGGAGCTACGAGCTGTGGCATCGATCTCCTGTCCCTGTTGGGTATCATCCACTTGCCGCCTCCCAACTACAGCAGATTTCAGGGTAACTCAGGAACCAAGCTCAAACCCAAGTATTAGGTTTTATACGCCCAAACGTTGCCTTACTCTGGTTATTCCTCATAACCAGGCAGCTGCGGGGAGGTTCCCCCCAGGGAAACCCTGCTCCCTCCTGCTGCAAGAGGCATGTTGGCTCCTTGGGGAGACCTACCCGGCTGCAACAGGTAGGAAACCATAGGCTCTCACTTTCCAGGATGGATATTTTACTCTTGGTTTTTTGTTTGTTTTGTTTTTTGATATTTTTTTTTAAGGCAAAATATCTTGCTGCGCATAAACTGTATTTGATATGCAAATTAAGTCATTAATTATTTTGTATTACATGGCATGCAAGATACCTCTTGGCCATGCCTGTGTTTCATCCAGGCTCGGTGGCTGCAAGCAGCAGGGACACGGCCGTGTGCTCGCTGGGCTGCCCTGGGAACCCGCTGTTCTGCCTGTCAATACCGATGCTCGGCTGTAAATAAAGAACCAACCGAACCAGAGCCCTCTGAGCTCACTGCCTGAGAAACGTCTTCATTATGAGGCTTTGAGAGAGATCTGGCTGCTAGTGTTGCCCAAGACCAATAAACTCCAAGTTAGTGCTACATTGAATAATTACCGGGTTTTCATTTAGCTGGTATATAATAGGCTGGTAACAGGAAAGGAGAGACAGATATAGTTTAATGGCACAGGATCTTATGAACAGGGATGAATCTCACCCCGGGGCAGTGAGATTACCCAGAGAGACATAATACTGCTTTAGCTCTATTTTTGAAGTCTTTTCATATTCTTAAATGGTGCAGTGGCTGTTAGCTCTGAAGAAGTATGAATGTCTACCTTTAACCAAAGCATTTCCATCTTTACCCCTGTATTTCTGGGTGCGTCCTTTGCATGCACACACAGAATGCCAGACAGAGCAGCAAATATTTTTTTTTTTTCTTTTCCCCATGTTGGTACTTGTACTGACTTCACTTTTGCTGGAAAGGTAGAAGCAGATCAAAAGTTGGTATTTTCTCTGTTTACACCTTAGGCAAGAGAGCGTTGGCTGTCTGCAGTTGACTCAGGATACCTCTGTGATCCACAGATGGAATTGGAGGGAATTCCATTCTTCCTTCTGCAAGAGAGTTTGGCAAGAGATGTCTGTGCTCTAATAAGAAGCCCAGCAGCTAACTGAAGAAAAAAGAAGAAAGCTTTAGAGGAAAAAAAAAAAAAAAAAAAAAGTGAATAAAGGTATGGAGCAGCTCAAATGCTCAGACTGCATTTCAAAGCAAATGGAGTGCAAAAATGCTCCGTTTGCTCTTTGCAGCACGCTCAGGAGCTCTGCCTGAAGGACGCCTATCTGCAGGGCTTGGGGTGACGCTAACAGCAACGTCTGGAAAAGGAAAGCAAGGAATTCCGTTGAGGAAGGCACAACGTCCCCTGCACCTTGCTTTGCAAAGCTGTGCTGATGGAGACAGGTGCTCTCGCAGATCACGGTGTCCTTGGGCTCCCTTCTCTGCTCTGCGTCTGGCCAGCCTGCAAATCTGATTCCGTACGGGAAATTGCCTCCGAGAGCACCAGCGGGGTACGGAGGCTGCGGACACGGAGCTCTCCTCCACGTGCCATGGGCGCCAGCGCCGGCTGCACGCCTTCTGCAGGGACACGCCTGTTTTCAAAGAAGCCAAGGGGATTAAAAGCAATTAGGGAAGCCCTGACTTATCCTAATTAAAGCTAGTACTGGAGCTGTATTTGTCTCATTATCACAAGTTTTCCAAAGCTGTCTTCCAGCGGGCTCAGGAATTTATTTCTGCCCTTCTCATTCTTTCCCCCTTTCTTTCCTCTCTCCTCCCAGTGACTCTTCACTAGGCTTTGATCTCAAGGACTCTTGTGGATTTGGTATTTACCTTTATAGTTGCAACATTTTAATGTAGTTGGAGCATCTCAGTATTTTCAATATTTACAGCTCATTAACTCCTGTGATGAAATCCTGCCATTCTTCACGTCCGGTGCTTTAGTGAGGAGGGGTTGCCAGAATCGCTCTGCCTGTCCCTTGGCATATTATCTGACAGTTTTTCTATTGAATTAACTCAAGGTATGCATTGACTAAACATCTTTAGAACCACTGGACAAACAGACTATGTAAGATTCATAAATTAATGCAAATCTGCTTCAGATATGTCAGCCTCGCTCCCCTAGGAATCCTTGGACCTCAGCATGTTGTGACAGTTCTTGTTTAAGCAAATCTGGATCTTTCAGTGCGAATAATGAGAGTGCTTTCATCCTGAGCAGTATTACCAGTGAGACTAATGTGCCATTCTCCTTCTTAAAACTGTAGTCTCATCAGATACAAATTAAACCACTGGGAGAGCAGGAAAAGCGAATGTGAGCAGCATTTGCATGTATTGTCCCTCCTTTTCATCTGCTGCAAGAATCGCATCGCGGCGCCTTTTTAATGACAACACTGCTGGTACAGTAAATGATTAAACAGTCACAGTCTTTCATATTCTGGGTTTTCAGACTTGGAGGTTTTGTTACACATGTAAATTATTTGCACGCATTTGAGATATCGTTAATTATGCATGGCTTGAAAGCCTCACGCCGCGCACTTCAAATCTTGCAGGTTTCCTTCCACGCATATTTCCATGCCCTTGGAAAGATTGCTTCAGCTGATGGTTGTTGCTGATGGCTCCTGAGGAGGCAGCTGGCCAGCACTTTTACAGGTGACTATCTACTTTAAAGGCTCGTGGAGTTTTGCTGACACCCAGCTTGTCATCCGCAGAGGCACGTAAACCCTGGGAGCTTTGCGGTGGGGGTCTGCCTTTGGCTGCTGACCTCCCTCCCGCTCCGTGCGGGCACACAACCTGTTCTCCTGCCAGGGTGCAGATGTGCAGATCACTTCGAGGGTCCATCGTGTGCCTGTTACCCACAAGAGCAGCACGGCGCTGTACTATATGCACTCAAAAATGTAAGCGTTACCGCTCAAAGGTATCACTGCCCCTAACACATCTTCCTCACTAAACGCGTTCAGCCCGTTGCAACATGGTACATTTTGTTTCAGATAGGAGATGACCACATTCCTTCCTTGAAGATTGTCTCCTCCACATATCAAAAAATGTTAACAAATAGGCATAATATATGCCCTGGGGAGCAGAGAAAGCTGCTTTTCTTTTTTCTTGGCTGTCTTAATTCATGCTGGGCTTGTGTGACTTTTCATCTCTGCAGCTGGAGGAAAAGGCTAACTTGCAGTGTAGAAGTAGGATGATAAATTGTGGAAAAATAACTTGCTGGCTTTCCTAAGAAACTCTCCTCTCCAGCTCCTCCTCTCACTGTACTCCTTCCAGCGCCCCAGAATTCATTGCATCAGTGCATGTTATGGCACCTTTGGGATGTGTTAGTCATAAGAATGAAGCTACTGGTGCTTTGCAGGCATATTTTAACTTTGGCTCTCACATGAGTGCTCTGACACATCCGCGCTGTCTGCACGTCTGGGTAGCATTTGCTTGCGGGTGCCTCCTGAGATTCCAGACAGCTCAAAAAAAGGAAACATCTAATTTATATTTGCTAAGGTATGCGTGAGGTCCTTTTGTTATTCTTTGTTGGTGGTGAGGGCTTTTGGGTACGGGGTTAACGTGGGATGGAGGCAAGAGTGATGGCTCAGAAGGGAACTTTGGGTTCGTGCTGTAATGTCCAGCCTCAGATCTGTCCTTTCTCTTCTGAATGCTGCAGGGTGGCCAGAGAGAGCCGGGAGACTGCGTTTGCCCACTCACTCTTCCTCATGTGCCCCTACGTGTTATTTTCTGCATCGGGAAAATACACTTGTACCTTCTCTGGCTGGGGCAGCCTCCTGGCTGCGTTGCCCTGACCCCTCGGCAGGCTGCTCGCTGCGTGGTGCTCCTTGTGACGCTCCCTTCCCCTGCGACCTACAGGCATCAGGGACTGAAAAAATACAGCCTGCAGGAGTTTGCACTGGCATCAGGAGGGCTCACGCTCGCTGCCTCTGCCTAACTGCTACTGCCACGCACCCAATTGCCTGTGTAATTCTGCCCTTTGTGCAGCAGACGTGAAATGGACTTGATCTGATCCTAAGTTCTCTCCCTTTGAATTCATTCGGATCTCAGAATTCAAAATATATCAAAATAAAATTGATTTACAATCAATTGTAATTGCGTATAATTAACGTCTCCTTACAGGGTGCTTTCCAGAGGAGAGCTGATAAGCGAGTGCTGCGCGTTGCATTGCAGATGGACGTACGTTGCACTCGGGACAGCCCCATCAGGTTCTTTTGCTCTCAAACACCGTAATCTGGACTAATTTCAGTTGGGTGTCAGCTTTCAGGTTTATATGCAAGAGAGTGACATCAAAACCGACTCTATCTGCTTTTGCATATAAGCGTAGAAGAATTCCCAGTTCACCCCTGCAGGTTCAGCGCCCACCCCAGTTCAGAAAACTGTTCTTGTGCTTTTCAGGCCCAATCTCATGTATCCGCAATGACTCGTCAAACATCAAGGCTTTTTATCAAGCAGCGTTTTGTCCACCGGCAAATACACCAAGGTCAGTAAGGCTTCAAATACCAAAGTGCTTTAAAGTAGAATATTCAGGCATTACATACATGTTTGGTTCCTTCACGCTCTGGCTCATTCGCTAACGCTTTGCAGGTAACCGTGATCGCTTTACGGAAAAGAAGGGACGGTCATGGTCCGAAGGAAAACTGTTCTGGCCTGGCCACATTAAATGTTCTCACAATTAAGAGGCTGTAGCACAGAGAGCAACCTTTTGATTTTATTCTCTCCCTCAAAATGAGTGACCAGATAGAGATCGGCTGCACCAGCAGGGGAACAAAAATCCAGTAAAACAGCAAAGTATTGTGGTTAGTAAAGGTTTTATGAAATGAAATGGTTTTTGTTTTTCCCCTTAGGGAACAATAAGAAAACTTCTCTTTGTACATATCTCTTTCTGAAACGAGCTCCGTGACTGGTCGCAACCTGTAATAAAAATGCCACATGCAAGAGAATATATTTAATATTGGGAAGGCAAAATAGAGTGATATGATCTGTTTTGGGTTTGAAGGTAAATGTTTAGACATTTTTTCCTTTAAAATACTCTGTGATAGATGCTGGTTAGCTGACTGGGAAATGAAATCACGGAGGATTTATGCCATTAACGACAGGCTATGATGTCAAAGACATTTGGCCTGTAGCCATAACCTTTTGTGTGGGTCTGGTTGATTCTTATAAATAAACAGGACTGCTCAGCTGCTGCCTCGATAGGAGTCCCCATCACTTGGGAGCACTGAAAACTGGGCTAAGGAGAGCACTTAAAAATATCAAGCAAAAAATTACAGGGAAGGGATGTCCTGCAAGAAGTGCGTCTTAGCATCTCTGGTTTTATGCAGTAGGGCTTGGTTAATGTTTAAAGAACCACCGGGTTACTGCAATAACACCGAAACCAGTCTCACCTTCTGAAACTCCACCGTGTCATGTTGATTTACAATTAGTCAAAAGCCCAGACACATTGTCAATAGCGTACATCACCACGACTTTTGTTCCTTTTGTCCGATTTGTAGTATAAAAAAGCCGTCTGGATTGGCTCTTACAGCCGCACCAGTGTGGCACCCAGCTGGGTGGGCGGCAGTGGGACCCCCTGGGACCACTCGCTCCTCGCGCCCAGGGAGCTGCGGCAGGAGCAGGTCTGCAGCACCCAGCAGGGAAGGGTGCAAACCCCGGGACACCCCATGGCTCTGAAAGAAAGCTGAAAATCTGACTGCAGAGAGACAGGGAAACCCCAAAGCACATACAGCTTCCCTAAGCGCCATGTCTGTCCCCTTAAGGAGCTTACAGGCGTAAGTTTAATCATATTTTGCCACATAATGCACAGGATTTGCTTGCAGCCATTTCAGCTATTTGATATGTGGGAGAGCTTCATTATGTTGTTATTGGGGTCATTTTTCTTTTCACACGGAGCTATTTTCTTTTTTGAATTTCTCCCCTGGGGGCTGTGTCGCTAATCGTTTGCCAGGTGCCAGACCCTTGGCTGGTGAGGCAGTGTAGCTGCATTGGTTGAGTGTCCCCCATCTAAACCACCCAAGGATCCCAGTCCTTTTATTACCACGCTGGTAAGTGTTGCAGAGGGTCTTTCAGAGTCTGAGCTAAGTAAGCTCTGTGTCCCGCAGGCGTTTGGTTCCTGAACTCAAGGTGACTCCAGCAGAACCCGTCTGTGCCACGCGATTCAGCATCAAACCAGCCCTGGGATTCGGATATGGACCTGGCAGGACTGTGCAGCACCCAGGGCCAGAGACTGCTCCCAAAATGTGGCTTGTGATCATTGAAACAGCTCTGCAGAAACCCATTTTAGCAGCCTAAAGGTTGTTCTTACTTAAGCCAGGGCTGAGCCACCTTCGACTGGCCACCAGGCTTTAAACCACGTTTGTTTTCCTTTCTCCCCTTTTCTTGTGCTGAACGAAGCAAAGAAAAAGAATCAAGAATGCAGGAAATATTTTATTGGATCAACAATTTGATCCAGCCTGTGATTCAGGGGAGCCACGCACATGCAGGGGCACCCAGAAATCAGTCCCTTCTTTTAACTGCAGGCTGAACACCTCCCCAGGGAATCCTGCTTCACTGCAGAAAGCATCGGCGTTGCTTATGGATCCTGCTGCTAAGGGCTGATTCAACAGCACCCCCAGTTTAAGAGGGGTCCAGGACTGGTTCTGCTGGGTTGGAAGAGCATGGGAGCAGCGTGCGTACTCCGTGTGGAGCTGCACATCCACCTGCCGGGGCGCCGGGCGCAGCAGCATCCCTGCAGCGCTGCACAGGACGGGCTCGCCTTCGAGCGCCTCTAATGCAGTCCAGATGTCAGAGCGGCTCCGCAGTTGGGTGATTGTGTTTCACTATTAACATACT
>JAVJGJ010000001.1:123754336-123767836 GCA_035590215.1 Microhierax caerulescens
GACTTCTTATCATTTTCATAGGGAGAAACATGTTCTCTATGTCCTTTCCCAGTCCTAAAAATACACGACTGTATTTTCCAGAGGAGCTTGTAGAACTGCGGGTTTACATGTTCCACTAGAACACGTTAGGATGCCCTAGACATCAAGGAGAAAAAGGTTCTCCTGGTACCTAGAAGCAGGTAGGGTGCTTAAGCTGAATTATGGCAGTGTCGTTACTGGTATCGTCAGATCTTACAACCTACAGCATTATTTGTAGGCACCCAGCCAAATCACAAAAATCTCTCTCAAATAATTTCGAAAGAACTGAACTTGAAGACTGTTTGTTTTGGAAAAAATAGGAATCATTGTTCCATTTAAACATATTTCAGCTCAGAGAGCAATAATATTTTATTTGTGTGGAAAGAAGGCAGAGGCTTATTAAATATTAATATACGGCTTACAGCATGGGTTAAAGTTCCTCTCTTAATATATACTATAACTTTGCCCAGGAGACTTCATTCCTAAGGGAGTATATGTTTCTGTTTAAGGGACTTGAAAAGAAAGAAAAAAAGTGTATTCACAGGGTATAAACATGCCAATATATGGGATACTTGCTGTTCAAAATTCTGCTACATTTGGAACATTAGTGATAATTAATGTCATGAGCTAATTAACAGCAGTATATAAATATGACACCTGGCGCGGCGCTTTGCTGAGCACAGGGAGTGTGCTACAGTTTGAACATCAGTGATAATTAATGGCATGAGCTAACTAATGACAGTGTATGACACCTGGCGCTTTGCTGAGCACAGGGAGGGTGCCCACGGCCAGGGCAGAAGGTCCTGGCTCGGTTCTGTACCAGGCTCTTGCTTTTCAGCCCCCTGAGACTGGGACAGCCACCAGTAGTGGTGCCAAGCTCAGGCCACGGCACTGGAGGCTGAAACCCCAACTGTCTGTGGCCAGAGCAAGGGAAGAGATGGAAAATGCCAAGGAGTAGATACCAAGAGAGAAAGATTTAGTGAAAAAGGAAAAAGCAGATCCTAAATCAGGGGATATAATGTACTGAATGGAGTTCTGAAGGTGAGTGGGAACTGTGTCTTCCAAGCAAAGTCTCTGGAAACAGTAAATGATGAAAATGCCATGGCATTTTGGCTTTTAAATCATGCAGGGACTTTTGGTAACTATAACACAAAAATCTTTGAATCCACAGAGATGAGGGAAAAGCTTCAGAAGGGATTTTTTTCCAAAGGCTCCACAGAGACGCTGGTGTTTACTGAATATTTATCAAGACTCTTGATAGCACAAAGACAAGTTCCATGCTGGTGCAGTGGCCATCAGCCTGCTTTGGGCACAGGGACTGTGTGACCCCAGGGTTGATGGCAGGGGTCCCTGGGGGAGGTCATGCTCAGTTTGGACTGTGGTGACCCTAAGCATCCCTCCCTGCCAGCAGCCAGCTGAAATCCCATGGGCTGCAGCACCAGGAAGCATCAGAGGAGCCAAGGCTGTTTGCTGCAAATCTCGTTGCAGCACAGCATCGCTCCAGAAGAAATTAAGATTTAATAGTTGGGTGTAGAGGCTGTGAGACATCCTGAGACAAAGGAGAGTAGCCATTTGTGAGTGGAAGGGAACATTGTATTATTTCCACTGCTTTATACCACAGAATCAAAGAAAAGAAAAAGATTTTCTTGAAGGTGAGATAATCCTGGTGGAAGAATCCTGTAATATCTGCTGAAAGCTGTGTGCAAGACTGAATTGCGACGTTTCAAATGGGAACGTTTCCAATGTGTGCAGTGTGTTCCCTCTAATTTAAATTATCCTAATTCTATCCTTGAAGTTTTTGGTCCTTCAGACTTATAAGGCAGGACTGCACTTGGGAAAAGAGACAAGACCTTTGTAGTCTCAAAATGGGCTTTTTTTTTTTTTCTGAAGAAAAAAAATGTCATCGCATACAAACTGCAAACCCCCCTAAACAATTCTCATTGGGTGCCTGAAGAGTCCCTTGGCTGAGTTGTTAATCACTATAATGTGCACCCACCAAAAAAAAAAAAAAAAAGATTGGGGCATAAATGAGTTTTGGAGCTGTCTAGTCTGGAGTTCCGTAAGGTAATTAAATCAAGGAGACTTTCTGATCTATAGAAGGGTCAATGTAACAGGGCAGTGCTTTGAACCATGGGCTCATTAAGACACAATTGCCGCCTTCGTTTCCCAGATTGTTTATAAATGGGGGTTTATTCCTAAGCAGTCAATGGCTGGAGAGCATAAATCACAGCACAGAAAGAGTTATTCCCAGTTTATGGGCCAGATCCTCAGCTGGTATAAATCACTGTTGCCCTAATGATGTCACCTCCGCCATGCTTTTATTTATATAATCCAAAGATCTGTCTCATGCTGTTCTCATTTTATTGGCTTTTGTTGACTCATTCTGTAGGCACAGATTTTCATATATGAACGAAGGTGGAGATAATTGAGGTACGTGAAAAGTAATTTTGTAAAATTTTCAAGGGAAAATCTGATTTGTTCTCTTGCTTCCACCTTCATTTTATTAAAAAATAGTTACCATGTGAATTTTTATCAGCTCATAACCATCTCCCTAAATACCACCATGGTCCTTAGAACCCTCTCTTTTGCAAAATGTTCCAGTTGATCTTTGTACAATTTAATGGTGCTGCTTCTAGATTTTAATTAAATTCAGAAAGGACATCCCCAGGCTCAGCAGTGACCAAGGCAGCGATGGCAGCAGACCCCGGGTCCATTCCTCTGCAGAGGAGTGTGCCCAGTGCCTTGGGCTTGTCTAAACCTGACTTCCCACGGGTGTGCATCACCAGGGTACCAACGCTGCTGCTTGGGGGAACCTTTCTGTTAGCCTGTGCTTAGTGTTGGGCTACAACCGATCGCAGAAAGATGAATCTCCAAAGATCTCCCCCAAAGCTGAAGACCAGCTGTGGTCCATCGGGTGAGCCATGGGGCAGCAGGCACAGGCCATGCTCAGCAAACCTCCTCCCCGCGGCCAGGGAGCCCAGGTGAGCACGGTATCTGCTTTAAATGCTGGCAACACCAGTTCAGACACCCCCTACCCCAGCCACTGAGCCAGTCCAGCTTTGCTCCTCTCCATCTCGCCTCAGCATCACGCCTGAGCAACGCAGCATAGACAGCTGGACAGCTGCTCCAGCCTACAGAGCTCCTCTAACAAAACATTATCACTAATTACTAATTAAACTTACAAAAGATCCTTTCTGGTTTTGTTCCAGTGGTTGCTGTCAGCAAATCTGGCGGCATGAAGTCATTTTTATATGTCCTGGTTGTATTTCATCATGCTGATATCAGGACTGATGTCACCGTGGTCAATACAGTATTTATGAAGCTGGAGATCGATATTAAATACCGGATTTAGGATGCACTGACAGAGCTGTAGCTCTGACTGCATTCGACATTCTTTGGCTGACAGAAGCCAGAGGGGTTTTTCCATATCATTCAGTTAAAGGAGTTTCCACTGCCTGGCTTTCACCTCTCACTACACCATACAGCAGTGACAAGGCTCAATTGGAATAATATAATAATAATAATAATAAAAAGTCTCTCCAAGGAAATAGTACAAATTTATGAAAGAAATCTCCAGAGAGCAAAACATCAAACCAGCACGGAGACTGAACGCGAGAAAGCAGCCAAGTGAAAAATTGATGAGCAGAGCTGCAGATACTTGAAAACAATAAACAAGCAGAATCTATTTAATTAGGGATGATTGTAACATTACTTCTCTCAGCTGAAAACATGAACTTTTATATCCATCCAGGATTTTGGCACTCAGATAATAACATGTCCAGGCATTTCAGTTCTCTGCTTTTCTTTGTGACACACAAAAATTACGTCCACTATTTTTTCCATGAAAAACTACCAACATTTCATTCCAAGTTGTTTCACAAATCAAAGCTGTCACTACAGTGAGGGTGAATTATTCATCGGATATCCACACTGCCCTCCTCCTACCGCTCTCAGCGGGGAAACGAACATATCTGCTTAAGAACAAATAATAATATGTTGTATTTAAATAGCTTTATCTGGCAGTACAGGCATGTACCCCCAAACAAAACACCAGAGGAGATACAAGCTGCATGAACAGGGTGCTAGATAAGGAGGCAAACATTTGCATCCCAGCTCTGCCCTTCTCCTCCTCCAGCCCTCCGTCTGTCTGCCTTGCTCGGCTCTTGAACAGGGCAAGACAGACTTTATTCCCCTCTGTGTTTAAGGTGACACCTGTAACTTCATTTCATGTGGTGCTCCTGGTTGATGCCATATAATAAAACCTCCGGAACCATAACCACTGATCTGGTTCTTTAAGCAGACTGAAGCCTATAAATTTTCCTGCTGATGATTTATACATGTATACACACACACTTACATATACACGCCTGTCTTCATGCTCACCACTTGTAAATTCATCACCTTCACTAATCCATCCTTTGCTCTTCGACTTTCTCCAACTCCCAAGCGATTTGGAAGCCTGAAACCCTCACAGGTGGCAGCATTTCTTCCTGAACCCGTGATGGGACTTTCTCTTAACTACCTCTTAGCCCTGAGATCTTTCTTATGCTCCTAATCTTCCTGAAACCATCATTTCTTATCCAAAGCTGCTTAAGCAGTTGGAGAGTAACGTTCATTTCCAGGCAATATGTGAGCAAACTTGGATGAGGGCTGATTCGCAAGCAGAGCTGCCTATAATCCAGAATAAAATTAAATCTTAATCACCATGTTCCGAAAGAAAGATTTGCCACTGCCCAGCAAACATGTATCTTAATAAAGATACTCATTCTTGTGAAGCACAAATCCGTGCGTATCCACTGGCTTAAAAGGATGCGCATCTGTGCACAGGAACTTTGGATTTTCCCCATCTGAAGCCGTACGTTGTTGTTAAGAGAGGCTTATATAGAAGCACCGGGGACCCCTAAAGAAGGCTACGTCGTTATCGCTGTCTGACTTCCATCAGCATCAGGAGGCCACCGCGGGCTCGCTGCGCAAGGCACCTCCGCGCACGGGCTTGCTGCCTGTGCTGCTGCCAGTCCCGCCACCGGGCGGGCGAGGGGCAGCGTCTCCGCGGCCGTAGGGAAGGATCCATCCCAGCTGCCGATGAATTAAAGGCTCTTTTTCTTGTGTGACACCAGACCGTGACAGAGGTTAGAAATCAACCTAGGTCTCCTGAGCCACCGCCCTGTGCACTAACCACAAGATTTTTTTTTCATCCTCTCCATTTCTCAACTGCTAGTAATTACACTTAGAAATTGGCTCTGGAAGCCAAAACAAACAAGCGAGATATTTCCAGGGAGCTTTCAGTTTGCTATCCATCCTTCAAAGATGGTTTTGTCCACAAGGCAATACAGAAAGTCATCACGTTGCTAACCCCACTTCTCCGCTTTGCATGTTTGCGGCATCATTTCTCTCTGTTGAGAAAATTTGCGTACAAGCTGACATCTCCCTTTTTGGACTGGACGTTTTCTCTTTCACATACTGGGAAAAACAAATTCTGTGCTGAATCAGAACACAGCCTGTACAACTAATGTGATCTGGATTTGTTTCAAAGAACAGAGATTTCAGTCACTCAGGACCTACCTCACAACCGACTGGAAGTAATTTTGTGTGGGTTTTTTTTTTCCCACCGTACTACAAAGCATTACCTCATGAGCAGAGCATCCTAGGATGACAGTAAATGTCCACAGATACTGGGTATTTATTTTCTGCCTCAGATTTCCTGTTGCTAATCTCTAATTTGAAAAAGAATCTGTGGAAAAATAGACATTTACTGGATTTTTCTATGCTACAATATTTTCTACATGGATGTGAAAATTCCAGCACCTACCCATCCTGTATTAGTCATTGGAATGTGCTTTATCGCAGGTGAATCTATTGAGAAAGTCATCCTTATTGAACCTTTGCCTTTTTTGTTGGAGCCTATTCATGCATGACCTCATGGAGCTTCACAAGAATTGGCTGAAGACTGGGCACAGTGTCCCTCTAATTGGCAATATTATCTCGCCTGGCATCATATTTTACAATCAGCAGGCGTTATCTGGGAGATCTAATTCAAGAGAAACCTATGGGAATATTTCAATTCTGTTATTGACTTCTCAGGCTTTCTAATTAATTCCCAGTGCCTCAGGCAGGCTGTAGTAGCGGTGACAGACGAGCTGTGCTCCATCACAAACGCAAGCTAAAGCCCAAGCTGCCGTGTTCAACCAGGCGTCCTGGCCCACCACGGTTGGTGACGCTGCCTCTGCCACCTCCGACACAACCACGGCAATGAAAGGCCACACAGAGGGACACATTTCCCAATGACTATTAACAACTAAGGAAACTCCAGTCCATCCTAGTGCAGCATGTCAGGAGGGACCCATTTGCCTCTTCTTGCCCTGTCTTCAAGCCTCACAGTTTTTTTTAAGGAATAAAGCATCTCGCATCGTTCTCCAAAGTTAAGTGCTACAACATGGCAGAATATTTGCAATCACTGAAGAATTCATTTAACAAGACTTCAGTTTTTAAAGAAGAGATGGTTACAAGTGTTTGAGCCAACAGTGCAGGTAAAAGTGGTGGTATTTCTACTTGGCATTGAAGCCAATGAGTTCATTCAAATGGTTGGGATTTAGACTTACAAGTCCTTTTGAAAGGGACCAGTGGTGGTCTCATCAACTAAAAATCCGGGCCACAGCGTTCCATGCTTGTCTGGTCAATGGGTGTCAACCATAACTCAACTGAGCACTGTAAGGGCAGATCACATGATATGGCAGAAAGTCCATATAAGACTAGATTAGAGCCAAATAAACCCTCTAAGACAAAATATAAAGACAGGCTGATACCTGTTGCAGCACAATCAAACTGGTAGTCTGAAAGAAGTCTTTACTGTTGGTCAGATTCTTCTGTCTGTGCTGCATCTCCAGAGGTCAGACCACACTGCTCCCCCTCCATCTGACCCCTTCTCCCACACTCCTCAGGGCTATTTAACCACTTAGCAGGAACGAGCTACACCTGCACATTGACCATGTCCATCAACCCACTGCCTTAGTAACAAGGCCACAGCTGCGTGGTATCAGCGCTAATCAACTCTCTGCCTTCATTCCTCTACAGATGCCCAGACATCTGCATGGCCATTTAAACCCAACCTACTGAGCACGTTTTACTTCAGAAATTACAACCTAGTGAAGCGTGGAGGTGGCTCAGATGCCAACACGTGTACACACCGCTGGCTGGCCTTGTGGACGCACACCCAACAGAGTACACGCCGTTCGACTGAGCTTCTTGGGCAGTAGGTAGAGCCGGACCTCAGCCAGAGCCCAAAGACACAGAGAACAAGATTTCAGACTCCCTTTATAAAGGGAGTGGGCAAATTAAGTGGGCAACTGGTGTTTTAGCACTGCCCATTTCCTAGTTTTAACTACTTCTCTGGATAGATTGAGTATAGCTGCTATAAAGTGAAGACTGATCAAATTTATTTTTAAAAACTAAAGTAGCCAGATGATTTTTATTTATTTTTTAATCTGACTATAGGCCAGCCCAACCCACATGAAGAAAAGGCTAGAGCACAGTTCAAACATTTCTTGGCTGACATGGCACTGCTATTAGGGGAGACTTCCAGCAACCCCTGTCACAAGTTGCAAGATATTTATCAGAAACAAACAGTTTGAAATTTCATGACATTTAATTTTTTAAGACAGTAATTGCCTATTTCCTTACCAAAGTTAGAAACAGAAAATGTTTTCAAAAGTCCTCTCTCCAGCAACCTCTGGTGTGATTCAGTTTCTTTTCATTGACCCCCTTTATAACAGAAGCCCAGGGCAGCCTCACAGCCGACGAGCTCAGTCCCAGAGCAGGCACAAGCAGTGCCAGGAGGGGAGCGCTGGGTCCCTTCTGCTGCTGGAGGAATGAGGTAAACGTGCTTTCAAGAGCATGACTTAGGCAGCTGCAAGATATAAGTTTCACTTTATCAATCTCTCAAGGAGAAAACAACCTTGCTTGCCATTAAAGACCTTCTGGAAGCTGCAATACTTGTCCTTAAAAATTAAAGGATGGAAACGGGTTTTCTGAAAAGTCTGTTCCAGTTCATCACTCAGAAGCTGAGGAGCAGAAGGTGAAGAATAGCTGTTTCAAACCTGTGTGTATACATGTGTATATATATAGTCATTAAAATATGGACACAACCTTCCACAGAGTGACATGCAAAACCACGTGGACCAATTGCAGATTTGGGTTATCTCTCAGTCTACTACATTAAGAGCGAGCAAGACATTAAGAACATCGAATCTATGTATGCAGAAGGTAATAGTGGAAAAAAAAGAGATATGTTATCCAATTTAATCATCTTGCTGGTGTTGCTTCTCATCTCCTTACCTTGTTTTGGTGATGCGCCCAACAAAACTACCATGCACTGTAAATAGATGTGGAGGTAGATTGCCATATGGCGATGTCCACATGCATGTGACTCCCTGCCTGCTTGAGGTTTCATCAAAGGATCTTGACTATGGTTGCAAATTTTTTTAACAGTTGTCAGGTCACCAGTCACTGCTCACTGTCTCCATTTGTGGTACAGGCATGTCTCATGGGTAAAGTTTTCATTAGCACAATTACCCTTTGATGAATTAGCGTTACTAAGCCAACTTCATTTCAATTGTATCTACTTTCCATCCCCTTTTTGCTCCATGCCCCAGCTGTAAACATTTGTAAAATGCCTCAGTACCTCTTAGAAATGATTGTACCACAGTTAATGAGAAATTCCAGGGCGCCACATAAAATTGTCCTTGGAATGCAGACTAAAACTGCTGGGCAAAGCAAACGAATTATCATTATTCTCACAAGTACTTCGCAGAGCTCTCTGTGATCCAGGGCTCTTGCTGTACCTTCTGAGGTTGCAGAAGGAGATGAAATTATATTGCCCCAAGCATGCACTGTATAACCTTCAAGTCCCTGCAGCATAAACCTGGGTAAACACTGGAAGACATAATTAATTAGCATAATGGCAGGACCTGCAGATCTGACTGATAGGAGTGGACAAAGGAGTACATCATCTGTCTTCCTCAATGTGATCAGACTCGCTCTTCAAAGCAGTTCTTGGAGGAGTTAATTTCAGAGGAAAGTGTTTCTGCTACCGCAAATGCCCTGCCCTCAACTCCATACACCTAATTCTAAAGTACTTCTGGTGGCTGAAAGCAGAGGCAGTTTTAAGGAGACGAGGTGAAAATTAAAGTAAGGCAACGGGTGTGACCACGTGGTTACCTCCTTCTAGCCTACTGCTGGGCCATCACCATCCCACCCTTGAACACTGGCTTTTCCTTTTAATGTTACTCTTACTTCTCGCACACCACTATACCCTGATCTGTTTTCTCCGGGTCATTTTAAAGTCTAGATCTTTCCCTTTATGTCTTTTGTGGCCCCTCCAAATTTGGAAAATTGTGATCACGGCTGAATTTGCAATTAAGAAAATTATCACAGGGATTCTCATAGCTTTCTCAAGGACACTGTGCATATGTACGGACACAAGGACGTGTATAGTTCTGGGATCTCGCATCACTTCTTGAGGTGGATCCCCTTGGAGAGATGCTGGTGGCTGTTAGGTACAGCTGCCTATTAGACTGTTGAGCTGAAAAGCTGTTTCAAGCAGAGCACAGGGAAAGAGCTGAGCAAAGACCCTGCTGTGGACCACCTTCACCAGGAGCTGGGCTGCTGGCTCTCCATGCTCCCCTCCCCCCTCACAAAGCCTGGACACAGATGGTTTCTGGGTCCCTAATCCTCCGGCCAGCCCGCATCTCCCGGATGGGGTCACGCAGCAGGAGAAGGAGGCTCAGGTCATGGAGCACAGCATCTGCTGTTACATGACCCAGACACGGGCACACGGTCCCCGATTGACCCCCCCACCCATGCAGGCATGCTGTGGGGACGGGTCCTTATCGTGTCACCGGAGGTACGTGGCTCTCCTGTGGTGGGGAAACTGCACATTCAGAGGGCTGCTACCACTAAGTCTGGTCTCAAACCCAAATCTCGGTTTACAGCAGCTGAATTACATTCAACCTCTAAAATCCTTGCAAAGGCTTTTAATGTAGGAAAACATCCAGTGGCTGCAAGGGTTACGTTACACCTTGTGACTGGGAAAACGTCCGGCAGCAGCCAGTTAGTCATGCACTCCGTGGCGTAATTACAACTCCGCAGACCCAGGGTATGTTTTGGATTTGCTCCACAGACACTGGGTAATTACTACCCTATAGATCCAAGGCTTTTCAAGGATTTATAGGGCTGGCATGTGGTACACCCCGTGGAAAAACAGCAGATCGGGCATGATATAACAGGTATGATGCTGTATATTAATTTCCATGGAAACCCTTGTGGGTAAACTGATGCAAGACCAAACGGAGCATCGGCTAGCTCTTGTGCCGTGATAAGTGAGCACTTGCTGATCAGCGTTCATGCTTGGGCTAAAGGTTTCTTTGTAGGGTCAGCTAGGATGAGATCATTAGTGCTCTTAGGGGAACGCCTCGTCATACCCACAGGAGTTGTGGGAAGAAAAAATGATCCCTCCTTAAGTAAAAGTGCTAAAAGATTTTTACCAATTGCCTGCTGACAAATCAGTGGAATATCTGAGTATTCGCCTCTTGGTGTAACTCTATCAAGACCAGCAAAACCACAGCGGAGTTGGGCTTAATTTACACTGTTGCCTTTTGAGCAATTCAGTGTTTTCTAAATGCTTCCCCCTCTCATTTTTCATTTTTGCTGTGACTTTCCAGCAGGCAGCAGAGACAAGGTACCTGCTGAGTGATCATCCTGTTCAGTTTTCCACATCTGACACTCAAAAAAAAAAAAAAAAAAATCGGAGAGGAAAGAAGTGTTCGCAGTGAGCGATAAGGGCTCTCTGCCTGTTGCTACCACAGGACATCGCTGACACGAGGATGTCACTATTAACGCACGTGGGCTGCGTATTGGCAGGCTGGGAAAGCAGGCGGCTCTGGTGGCAAGGGACCGCGGAAGGCAAAAGGGATGGGACATGCAGAAAGTCAGTGGCGGAGAAGGAACGAGCACTGGCAAGGTCTGTGCAAGCCTCTGTGCAGCTGTCTGGATCAGTCCTGGGGCTGCTGGGGTGTCATGGCATACCTGGGCTGCCTTTCAAGTCGACCTCGACTGATTTATGGGCTGGATGGAGACCTATAAAACCTGCGGCAATTCTGCGTGGGGGTTCTCTGTGAAACTCAGCAAAACTGTGCAACTCCAGCTGAGCTTTGTCCTGATTTTTCTGAAACTCGGATAAATGTAAACCAAAAGCCTCAACCCAAATACTGCCAAATTATGGGGAAGGTGCCAAAACAGAAAGTATTTTTAAATGTCTTCCCCTGTTGTGTGGCTTATGGGATGGGCATAGGGATACTAAGCAACAAACAAAGGAATACAGAGACAGTGTTTTGTGAACCCTGTACATGACCTTTTCCACGAGGTGAAGTTATTGTATAAGATTTTCCTGTCTGAATGGGAAGGGGATGAGCAGGACAACACAATAAATGATCTCCCAGCAAATGCTGACGACTCAGTTACAACAGTATGGCCTGATTTCAAGGTCCCAGCCAAACTGAAACAGCTGCTGAGCCACAGTTGGGTGTAAGGCATCACAGGACCAGGGCCCCTTGGACCAGAAGGACAGTCAATAGCCTAGGGCTGTCCAGAAAAAGGCAGTCTCTTCTTAGAAAAGTCTACAAAACCTCAGAAGCATCTATCTAACATCAGGGAATAAACAAGCTATAGGTAGAGAGATACAGAGCGATTTGCTACCCTTAAAATCTGTTTTCTCTTAAAAGTCTTTTTTCTAAATAAAAATCTTTCTTCTAAATAAATGGTACTTGGCTCAGACAGAGCCCTTTCTTTGCTGTGTATCGGAGTCACTGCTCCCAGAAAGAGAGAACCACAGGCAGTGAAAATAGCTCAGGCTTGCTGAGGTAATGGGGATAATTCCCCTCACTCCAACCCTGCAAATGGGAAAATGTGAGATTTCTCCTCAAAACTCAGGATGTGAAGCTGGGATGATGTGTGTGCTCCAGAAGCCTGGGAAGGGCAGGTGCCACCAGCAGCTGGACCATCTGCACCATCCAGTGCTTGGGTGGAGAGGGAAGGAAGGAGGGAAGGCAATTAACTCTTCCCCAGGAGAGGAAAAGCAAGAAAAGCAATGTTTGTCAATAGGAAACATGAAAAAAAAACCCCAACCCACCCAACCTTCAAACCCAACCATCCTAATTCCATCCATCAGATAAGCTAATGGAGCATTAACACTTCTCCATTTCACCCTTCCTGCCCTGCCCTGCAATTTGCAAATGGAACAGATGCTTCTGCATCCCTTTGCTCTTGCTAAGCTGCCCATCCTATCCCACGTTTATCTGCTGGGATCATAGCACAGCACACGTATGGGTTCCTGCTATAAAATCAATTAAAATGGTGATGTTGACGAATTACAACAGTTTTCTCCATCCTGGACTGCTGATAGTGTGCTGGTGACCAATCCTCCCTGAGGAGCAGGGACCATGTCCAGAGCTCTGGAAGTTTTGAAGGGCTTGATGATGGGGCAAGGGGGATGACTGCCAGGGCTCCCCCCACTTACTCAGTGGGGTTTATAGCCTACGCTCTTTCTCATTCGATTGCACTGGGACAAGGAAGAAGGCATGACTTTCTAAGAGGTGCCGAATGACGTACGAAGCATCACCTTCTCCTTGGCAGGGATACGAACAGAGCTGTTTCCCTGAGCGCGAGCAGAGCTCAGCGAGTTCCCATGCCCTTTCACTAGGAGCGAACACTGTGATAGCGTTACACCTACCCTACAATCTTCACAGGTCTGCAAAACTCTGTCATGGCTTGAAGCTTGTGCATTCGGAAGGAGTAAGTCTGCTTTTCACTGGTTCATGAAAGTTTAAGGTAGGTGAAGTGTCACTTAGCCTCTGCCTAGCCTCCTGCCCCCAGTTCACAGCCCACTGAAGTTCAGGCTTTTATCCTGGTGTACCTTCTAGAAAGGCACCCGGCCATCCTGTGAAGTGATAAAAAGGTCCACTGGCTCCTGCAGCACTTCTCTCTGAAGATTATGTCACCCTGCTGTTAAACGTGTTCATCTGATTTCTTGTTCTAATTTTATAATCAGTAGCTTCCAGCTACTGAATCTTGCTGCAGACATCAAAACGGAGCACGGTGTTCCAGGATCAGCTTCTGCCATTTCTGCCCCTGTATACTCCAATATCTGTGCATTATTCTTCACTTAGGTTGTGATTATTTTTTTTTAATGCAGAATGCATCGGATGAACGTGCAAGTTGGAACAGAGTGATTGCGCATTAGTGCCCCTGGTTATGAATTCCCCTTCACGTTTGAAGAACATCAAAATGCGATGGGAACAAGTTCAGCAAACAGTCCTGATGGATGCTGCGTGAGTCACCAGCACAGGGCGCGGAGGGCCCTTACTGCAAAACACTCTCGTGGGGGGGGGGGGGGGGGGGGGGGGGGGGGGGGGGGGGGGGGGGGGGGGGGGG
>JAVJGJ010000001.1:123767846-123797307 GCA_035590215.1 Microhierax caerulescens
CCCCCCCCCCCCCCCCCCCCCAGGAGTACAATGGATGTAAAGAACAGGGTCAAACAGTGGCTGAAAGAGAAGTGTTTTAGAGACAGAGCTTTGTTCTTATCCTTACTGCTCCAGACATATACCAGAGTAAAATGGAGCAGGGTATGGGGCCAAAATTAATATTATTTTTGGAAAGAGACTGATCCTGGAAAGTAAATACATGAAAAAGGAAGAGAAACAAGGGATTGTTAGTTAAGGTCACTCTGAGGTCTGGCAAACATGACCCGAAAAAGCCCAAAAGCTTTGGATTCAATCACCCCAAACAATGAAGGGATTGACTGTGACTACATAGTTACAAGAGTGCACTGAGTAATTTAACAGTCGGAACTTGAGCAAAGAAAAAAGGCTACGAAATCCACAAAGATGTTCCCTGCCATGTTGTGCAGGGTTTGTCAGCCACCATAAGCACTTTTAGGTGAGTCTGTGCTAATAACAGCCTGCCAAGAATATGACCGTCCTTGGGAGTATGGGAATATTGTAAACTGCTGGGACTCTGTGGCTGGGCACGTAACTCGACTTTCTCACCACTTCCTTCCTTCACAGTAAATGGAACAGTAAAAAAAAAATAAATATGGGCATCTGGGTAGTCCAAATCCACATCCAGTTTCCCAAAGCCCTCTATTAGACAGTGCCTGAGTGTTTGAGCATGTAGAGCTGAGGCTATCCGGGAATCCAGGACGATTCCCACTCCGCCACTTGGCAGGACATTAGGGATGGAATCAAGGTGGGAATATTAGGATCTGTGGCTTGATTCAGCTCTGCCCACTTCCACCTGAGTCTGGGTTATTTGCTCTGCTTTATAGTGATGTAATAAACCTGTTACCTGAAAGACCCTGGTCCAGGACAGAAGTTTTCCTTAGTTGAACCAAACCAAGACAGACCTGGGAAGTGTAAGTATTGCTCTGCCTTCCCCTCTCCTTTGGAGATGTTACAGACCGCTCAGGCTACAGTGAGGAAAATCACTTTGCTATAATATCCACTGAAACACATATTATACCTGTATTAACAAGTGCAGAGCCCGTCCCTGAAACAACTACGACATGGGAATAAATGTCACAGCAGCCTCTGACTACAGACTCCTATAGGGCTTATTTCTAAAGAGTGAGCAAGAAGCCACTCCAGACATCCTTTGCTGCACTTTCTCCCCTTTTTATAAGGTCCCAAGGCTAATCAGCACCTAGCAACACTTGAGAAAGACGAAACTTCATTTAGGGCTCATCACCATGACACACAGTTAAAGGATCAGGGGAACAGAAGTCTTGCTTTGGTATCTTATATCCCACAGACACAGAGTATCGGTAAGACGAGAAGAATATGCTCAGCTCTAATTAGCTTTCTGGAACTTGCAGACACATACACATTTAACAAACATAAACCCTGCCTGTCTGGGGTCTGATATCAGACTGCGCTAGTCATTAACTCTCAATTGCTTCTCTCTCTTGCTTTGCTGAAACCTACTCGGATTGGAAGGGTGTGGGAAAGAAAACACTTTGCTATGTACAAAATAGGTAGGAATTAAACTTTGGGAGAAGAAGTGAAGAAGGGGGAAGAGGTGAAATACTAATGAAGTCACATTGTCTTTAAATAAAAAAAAAATATTGGTTTAACAATGGTATTACTATTGTGAGTTTGCTTTAAAGCTCATCAGCAATACCCTTACTGAGAGGGTGAGTGGCAGCCTGTTTCACTTCCACGTGTCCATCTTACTTAATTACATATCAACATACCTGTTTGTTCCTCGAGGACACCCAGCTGCTGATGCTGCTTGGGGGGGGTGGCAGACCCCAAACGCTCATCCGGCTTGACGATGCTGCCACGTGGAGCATTAGGTGGAGCCCAGCAAGATCTTACACTGACATCCTGGTAGTGCTGTGGCTTGGGTACCACTTCCACTTTGACAAACCCTTCAGATGTACACCGTGCATCCTTAGTCAAGGAATTCAGGTGGACAAATTTTGGGATGCACATTCCAGTCCTGGGAGCACCTGGACAGCTGGAAACTGGAGCAACAATTATCGTAACGTGATGTTTCAGCCAGCCTTTAGACATAAGATGAAACCCTTTGCAATGGAAATTAAACAACTCTTTCAACTAGTTCCCTATGTAAGTTTGAAAGAAAAGAAGCTGTCAGGCTGTTGCGAAGCAATCCTTCGTGTCAGAGGCAACACTTTTATAAAGGACCTTGTGTTTCAGATGGAGGGGAATTACCCCTAATCTGAACATAAAACATTTACTGCAGTGAAGAATGCTTTGAATTCCCTGGAAGAAAGTTTCTTTTTATCTTCTCTGGCACTAACTCTTTAAGCATTTTATAATCCCAGGCAATCTCAAGCACTGAAAAATGCAGTATTTCTAGATATGGAATCAGAAAAAGCTCAACAAGAGAGTGAGAGAAGACTCTTGTCTCTTTTTCTCCCTCAAACTTGTTTTTGTCATTAAACTGAGCTGACAATGAGCTGAATTTTATTTACTTCCTACATTTAAGTGGAAAGACATACAACAACACAAAACATCTGATACAATTGACATTTAATACCATTCATCTGTAATGAAGATCTCCTGTGACTACTTTTCTAATTCCTGTTAACACAACTTCCTAATGCTAATTACTTTCACACTTGGCTTCTGAGTTTTTTATAGTATGTGCAGGCAACAAACAGCTAATAGTAACAATAGTCATAAAATCACTGTCACCCATGCCATCAAAATACTTAGTGTTGTACTTTCTAACTTAGAATAGTTTTCCAAGCCTTAAATTATCAGCTGAGCTGATTTGCACATTTTGCAAACTTAATTAGACCTCAATATGGATGAAGATCATCAAGATTTTTGTTCTGGCTAATAATAGTTGTACTTTATCTTGCTTTGCCTTTTAACTAAATATGTCCTAATTGTGTATTTACATTTGCTGGCATGTGCAAAACATTTTAAGTAGACGGGCAAAGCAGCTAATTAGTATTGTACATTCTGTACTTGCATGGTACATCAGAAAATTGTTCAGTAGAGGTAAGTCATGAAGTACGCAGTCAACATTATTCATAAATTCAAAAATGGGAATCATATACGAGGACCCTGCATTACTGCTCTGAAACTTGTATCCAATACCATGGGATTTCTTATCAAATCTTTTATTAAATCATGTGCAGAGTTTTGCTAATTAAAAATTTGGAAAAATATAGGTCTGTGCTGTAGGTTGTACTTCTACAGGAGATTTTTGCCTACTGCTTACACAGTTCCCATTCCCAACCAGAATTAGCAATTCTCCTCTCAGACTGTATCTGATCTTGTTCCTTTGCTCGTTCCTCTTTCTCCAGTGGAAGACCTAGTTTGTAGCAAATGTGTAGGAAAAAAAAAAAATCAATAAACAAATGTTCTGTGTTGAAAATGAGTAGATTTCTTGTTTAAGCCTACCAGTGTGACTTCAGCATAAACCAGAAGAAACGTATGTGGGCTTGAATGCGGTGCTTTTAAAATACGAGTTAGCAGCAGTCTAAGATTCAAGAGTTTCCCTCTAGAGACTACAGCAGATTGTTCACAATTATGCAAGAGCGTAATGGGGATTATAAGGATCTGTATTTCTTCATAATGGGGACGAGGATAACGTAGTTTAAACCCACAGGCTGTACTTCGCTATGCTGTGACACGCAGTCAGCTGCCAGTCGGTTGCTTTAGCACGGAGGGAGCTCAAGCAGGCAAAGAGAAGAAGCGGCTGGGTCTGTACCAGAGGTCTCTGGGGGGGGTTTCTGGTGGTGGGGGTGCTGGGGCGTGCGTCACTGCTCTGTGGACCAGCACGATTTCAGGTGATGGTTTGTGTTATGCAAAATGGTCCAGGATTTACCTCCATGAGAGAGCCTGGTGAGTGCAGCGGAGCGTGGAGGAACTGCAGACAGGTCACAGAACAGCTGGAGATACTTTGTTGTTCTTCTATCTCTTTCTTTTTTTTTTTAAATTTTCTCTTTTTTATTTCCTATATTCTGTATAAGGAGATCTGTTCCAAACTGACTAACTACTGGCTTTATTTAATGAAATTGACCTTGAGTTGCACCTCTGATGAACACTAAGGCTAAAAGCGTAACAAGAAGGAAAACAAGCCTTGGCTTGCTGCAGGTCCGGCAAGCCCAGTAAGCAGGACATCTAACCGGTCCGTTAACAGGAACGCTAACAGCTCCTCTGATAAACCTGCCCCTGAGTCAGTGTGTGGGTTTCCCTCGGTCTTCTGTCTTTTCCTGCACGTGAAACAGGTATTCACTAGATAAGAAGTGGTCGATTATCAGTGCCGTCTTTGGGCTGTTCTTGGTGATGGACCCAGACTTAACCAATCTACAGGAAATCAAGAAGAGCTACTTCTCAAGAGCTCGCAAGCAATTACTGATACTGTGATAGAGGGCATGCATAGGGCTATCAGTTCTTATCTCCCCAATGCACAGAACAGGCTGGGGCATGGACTACCCACCCCAGTGGCACGGAAGAAATAAGTAGAGTTGCCTGTCTTCAAAGCATCAAATCACTTTTTTCTTTTTCTGTTCACAAAGCTTTTCCTGGCACCTGAGGTTCAGGCTGGTGGCACAGACAACATAAGGCAGACACCTGCAAGATGTGATCTTCCCGGCATCACTGGCAAAAATGTCACTTAAATAAGGGTCTTTAATATGCTGGAGAGTGTGCATATTTCTGGAGCAGAATTTCTGTCTCTGCCTCAGCATAACGTGTTTACTGAGGATCACAGTTTTAGTGCTACTAAATTTTAAATATATTGCAGGACTTGCAGAAAAAGCAATTACCTTACAAATGTCTTCACTTGTGTATGATGATCAATACTCAGTGTGAAGAAAAAAAAACAACAACCTTCTAAACAACCAAAATCAATGCAAAATGCTTTATACCAGTTACTGCTATCACAATTGTCCTAATCAGCTCTTTTCTTGTCTTAATTGGCCACGGATCGCAAAGCGCAAGTTTGGAGCAATCTTCCCCAGAAGGGACTACTGCAATAGTAGATGCAGCCTAAGTTACTAGGAAACATAAAAGTCGCATATCAGAAAAGAAGTCTGGCAGGTGATGGGATATTCAACTGAAAAAGGTCAGGAGTCAGACCTCATTTCAAACTGAGATTAAATCCGAGATAAGGCTCAAGTTCAGTGGTTTGGTGAACAGGTTTTGTGGTTGGTTTTTTTTTTTTTCCTTTATGAGATTTTTACACAAACTGTAGTTAAAAGCCAAGTTAGGCATGTTTTCTGAAAAATAAAATAGCCATTAGCAGCAAGAAACCAAAGCCAATAAATAAATGTGTCGTCTCTCCAAGCTAATGCTCCTTCAATGCTTCCAAAACCATAAAGAAATAAAGCTTGAAAAGATAAGTTATCCCCTCAGCAAAATTATCTCCCAAGAACCTGGCAACTTGCATGAGCTATAAAATTCAATTAACATTTTTTGCTTTGTGTGTCACACTTCAATTAAGCAGAAAGCAGATTAATCATATAGAACAGGAGTGTATTTAACATGAGATAATGTGTTGGATTTCAGGACTTTGCTACTCTGGTTGTGATTCAAACCCAGACTGGTCTGTAGCTTGTTTATGTTTTTGGAAATGGAAGGGATGGGAGTCATCCACGGTGTATTTATCAATTGGAAAAAAAAAAAAGACTAGAACTGCACTTGGAGAGCTTGGAACAGCCTTTCCCTGCAAACTGCTGAATCTGTGCCTGGCACTGAAAACGTTTGAGCAACAGAGTAAAAATGACAATTGGATTTCTGAGAGGGCTCTAAAATCTCCACGGTTTGGACTATGAAGTGCTCTACGCCTGGGAGAAAAGTCAGGTTTTCGAGATGCAGGAAGACTTGCTTGGCAAACGTGTGGCTGCTTCACGCCTAGGTACCAAACTCCCCCGCAACTGCGTATTTTTTAAAATCCCAATAGTCACTGCCTTTGAAAATACGCCCCAGGAGACGTGAACCAGCAGCTTTTTCCTCGCGAAGGGAAGGGAACGATGCTCTGGTGGTTTTGGCACTAGAGGAGAAGCCCAGAGCTCTGTGTTTTCATTTGCATTTTGCCATTGTTTTTAACAAATCATTTACACTTGTGAGCTTCCATTTCCCATCTTTAAATCAGGACTGACCCCACTTCTCTCACTTACAGAAGGGTTTGTGAAAATGAGAGGACCTGTAATAAAGAATGCTGCTGAAATGCAAATTCTTCCAGGCAAAAGAGCATCTCCTCGTCCGACGTCTTGGCAGCGGCTGCTGGGGCCAGCTCCCAGCAATAACCAAGGAATGCTACAACACAAAAACTGCTCTGGGCAATGCCTCCCTGAATGATAAAGCTTAATAGCTAGTCCATCCACACTGATGAATGACATAGGTATGAAACAATTAATTTAGATACCTTTCCAAAATACCCAGAGCTTAGCCTTCCAGGCTGCCAAAATTTTACTGGAAATCTCCGGAGAGTCACAGAGCCGACTTCTGCCATTTCAGCACTTCCAGCTCGAGCTAAGAATTGGAACCTTAACGTGTCATAGGAAAAAAATTAATGGGATTTGTCAGAAACTTCAAAGAAGTTTGGCTCTGTAAGTAATAAAGGATCCAAGATTGGCAAGATGTATATTTTTTTTCTCTCATTCAAGTAGTTTCTTAATTACAAAACAAACAGAAGCAGAAAACAGAGAGAAAAAGAAAAAAAAAAAACCCTTTAACGTGCCATATGGTCAAGAGTAGTTGGAAAGAAAAAAAGTTTCCTTCTCGTGTTTCAACTGAAAGTTTTTATTTATTAGAGATGATTTAAACCCTAAAAATTTGAAAAGATTAGAATAGAAAACAATAGTGGTTACATGTGTCAACTTTTCAGAAGAGACCAAAAAGATGGAAAAAAAAGGGAAAATGTTCTTCAAGCATAAACCAAATGCTGTAGTAAATTATTGTATGTACTAAATAAATCAGCGTGATACTGATAAAGCTTCTTTGGCTGCTTGGAATCACTTTTCAAAAGGTTTTTAAACTGGTGGTTACATCCCGTCTGTGATATGTAGTTGTGCAACTAATCAGGTGGGCCAAGAAAGTATCAATAAATAAATCTTTAAGAAACATAAAATGGGATTTGGCTCAAAGGACAAAAGGACCTGTGCAAGAAATTTCCACATTAAAAAAACATCGCTTTTTCTGAGAAGAAACAATTTGAAATGAAACAGAGAAGTCCATAATTTTAGGGGGAAAATATTTATTATCAAAGAGACAAGTTCACCAAAACATCCAGTCCAAGATTAATTTAGAAAAAGATTTCTCAGTCCCCTGCTCAACTTTGCCGTCAGTTGTAAGGTGGAGCACAAGGGATTCAGGGCTCGGGAAAGATTCAAGCGGTCTGTGTAAGCACTGCAATCACCGATTTTGTGATCCAAAGTCCTTTTTGTTTTTCATTCTTCTCCAGAAGATCCCAAAAGGCGAACTCTGAGCACGGGACCTATTTTTTTTTTCAAAGAGCTGTGCAATAGATGACATGACACCATTCTCTCCAAACTATTTGCAGTTGTGATTGGAAAGACAGTGAGCAGCAAAGATATTTTCCTAAGATCCGAAAAGGCCACGAGAAACATCCCGAACAGGGCAGCTGGGTGCTCTGCGTTGGGCTGTCTTGGTCCGAGGTAGAGCAATAGGTCTGCAGTGGGACTCCAGCATGGACTCAGCTCCTCTAGGAGGACCTATGTCAGCTCCACCAGGCATCCCATGCACCTTATTTTAAAAGACTGACTGCAGGAGGAGGGACCACCCAGCCTGCAGGGATGTACTCCCTACAGTTATCTTCTGAAGCACAAAATGTGAGAGATGAGGTGGTTTTGGTGGGTTTTATTTTTTAGGGGGAGGCGTGGGGTGGGGGAAGATTAGGTTCTAAAAGTGGTCGCAGAAGTTCAGCACAAGGCATGAGGGCATGGGAAGGGGCTGCTTCAGGCACAGCCGTGGTGCTGGTGAGGCTCTGCCCTCCCACTGCTCTCCCAGTGCTGTGGAGTCAGCATGGAGATGCCATGGACCAGTACATCCCATGTGGGGAGATGGGATACTGGGGGAGCGGATCCTCTAAGCTGGTCTGGCCCCGTCCATCCAGCTGTGCCTAACTGGAACTGCTTAATGCCCCTGTAAGACACACACCTCCCTGGGAGGCAGTTTAAAGTAGGTTCACCCTGTTCTGTTCCATTTTAAAATGTCACAGGAGAACCTCTTGGCCCTGTCAGAAACGACTGAGGTTTGTCCCTGATTGTAAAGGGGCAGTGCAGTTCCTTTGATCTGCTCAAGTTTTCTTTCTTTCTTTTTTTTTTTTTTTTTTTTTTTTATTTTGTTTGGGGGGTGGGTGGTGTTGTTATTATTATTATTCTTTAATTTAACAGCAAAATGTCAGATTTTATCCAGCCTGACTTCTGGCTTCCCAAAGCATGAAGTTCTGCTCAAAATGTGGGAGCCAATGCATCCTATAGATAGTAAAAAGCGTTACCCTATGTCAGCTTGCTTGCTTTCTTTCTCTTTCTAGTTCCATTGCTACACTGGAATTGAAAAAAAAAAAAAACCTCAAATAACAAAGTAGTAAACAAATGGAAGGGAATAAAGAAGCTGGAACAAGACTATTAAACACACGAACACTGAATTTGTGTCCAGGTATAATCTGTAAAGATTTAGGTTGGTTTATTGCTTCATCAAGGTCACTACCGCTGGCATCAAAGGCAATTTTTTTCTTGTTTTGTTACTGCCATCACGCTGTTGTGTGGTGCACAGCTATTTTTCTGTTGATTAAACTACTGGAGGAGAAAAAATAAAATATGAAAACCAGTGCTGCATATCTGCATATTACATGTGCATGAAAAATCTGTGCTGGCGTGACTCCGTGTAGTGTTTTGCAGGTGAGGTCATTACAACAGCAGAGCACATCCTTTGGTACTGACTCTGGGAAATACATCCAGCTCGGAATAGGGAAAGGGGAGAGAGGCAGATGTTTATTTCTTTTGACTATCGTTCCTTCTCACTTCATATTTTTGATGCCACTGAAGACCAGTGTGAAGTCAAATCCCGTAAGCTCAGGATTGCAGACCAAGGCACAGGGCTAGTGATCCAGCGCGGGGAATTTTCTGTGATGGGAAGCCCAGTGCTGCTAGGAGGCCTTGCTGATAATTTTCCATTTATGATATTTTGATGAAATATCTTGCCTTCAAGACAGCAAATAATAAGCAGCCCTGGAAAAACATTTGGCACAAGTTTTGCAAAGTGCACGTTTTCTCCCCATTTTATCCTATGACAGATCATTATGATTAACAATGGTCATTTTATATAATTGGGTGTATAATTTTATGACCTCGGTTACACCAAATTGTAGTTATAAACACATGCTCAGGGATGCAACAAATCTCAAAGCACGAGATAGTCAATGAGAAAAAAAATAAAAATCCCGCTATTATTGCTTTCACAGATTAGGACAACGCTACCGTAAAAGACTGTTGTTGCCTGAGCCTGCTGGGATGGGTCACCTGCAGAGACAGAAAATGATGACTGAAGTCCCATATCCCCCTTCCTGTGCCTGTTCAGATGGCTAGTTTATACCGTGATAAAAACAGTCCTCATTGCACAAGTCTGGAAAGAAAGAGTCTCAAACAGCCAGATCTTTGTATCTGTCTTCTGTCTGCTGAGCTAGAGGCTGTGACTCCACTGCAGGTCCTCTCAGTAATTAAAAACAGACCAAATCCTGGTGAAAATGTCCTTAAAATTTGGGTTTGGGTCATTCAACAGGGAAACCAGGTAAAAAGTCTGGATACAACTTTGAACTTCCTTTGTTGTTTGGGTTCTGGGACTTGGTTTTGGTCCATCTTAATAAACAGAGCTGTCGAGCACAACCTGATGAATTCATCATGCATCTGAAAATGGAATAAGGAAGAGAGCAGATCTATTTCTATTTCTTCAGAGGATGCGTGTCTGAGATTAAGAAGAATAAAATATCTAGAAGCTTACTTTAAAAATGACAGAAGGTTCATCATTTTTCTTTAATCCATACCCAAATGTGACCTAGACTCGGAGAGAATACAAAGCTTTCAAGACAGTGTCAGAGTTTCTATGAGCTCGTGACCCTTTGTGTGATCTGTATTATATGTGAAATTGTTTTGCAGTGAACTAGGAAACGATCAGTATCCAGCATGTCACTAGGGACTCTTTCAAACTGTATAATTAGAATAATTTCACTTGTATTGGGCAGGGCAGGGATTCAAAAAGCAATTCAGAGGCAAAAGGGCACGCAGCCAGACCATGCTATGTGGAGCTGAGTTATGTACTTTGCATTTTATTACTCTTCCACGTAGAATCTGGCAGTCATGTAGTTAGCAAATGCTGCTATTTGTTGTCTGCAAACTCTTCTGAAATAGTACCAGTCTGCTCAAGTTCGATACAATCGAGCTAGGAATGGCTGGGAACGGTCTGCAGGAAACATAACGCAGAAAGTTATGGTTTGGGAGCTGTATGGTAGAGGTTCTCAAAAAGTAAGGCAGCTGGTGCAAAGGGGGGTTCTAAGCTATATTGACGGGAGAGGAAAGCACGTAGACACCACTGCCACTGGTGTCAAAGTGGGAACAGAGGGATGCTCTGTGCCCAGGACACCTAGTCCTGGTTTGGTCATCAATTTTTCTTGCAATAGTTGGACACTTACTTTAACATTACTAAACACATCTTGCAAATAGTTTATCTGCCTCAGGGCGATCATATTCATTCATTAATTTTTATAAAGAGAGGAATATTTGTAGTGCAAGGAAGAATAAATTTTGCCAAGTCCCAGAGGCAAAGGTCCATGTTTTTGTGAGGTTTCCATAAGTTTGGTGAATGGTTTTTTCCCCCAGCATCTTCTCTGAATGTCTCCCTTCCACAAGCTCCTTGCCTTAGTGCCTTTTGGCCCTCAGTAAAGTGTTTGTTCAGCCACACTAAGCCACACACCCCTCCCACTCTGGGAATATTTGTCTTTTACTTAAAAGGAAGATCCGTAGCCTTAGAGGAATGATATAGACACATAATAACCCCTCAGGGATTACACTGACTGCCTTGGTGACACAATTTCCTTTAGAATTACAGTTCCTCTTACATCGGACTCCTGGTGCCACATAAACAAAATCCCATTTTATACCTTATTTCATATTGATACAAATATCTAAGATAACCTCCCTACAACAATAAAATACATATGGCAATTGGGTCTCTTGGAACCTATAAATAGTTTCAGATGTAGAGACAAAATCTAACCATAGACACCCCAGTATAAGCCTGGGTCTTCTTGCTCCCATTTTTGTGAGTATGAAGGCACCTACTCCTCCTTATTTGATGTACACACAAATACATGGGGGCAGGAAGATGCATTCTGAGATCTATCAGTAACAGTAGACTGCTTTGCTGCATTGATGTTAAGATGCTAAATGGCTTCCAACCATTTTTGTGGTCAGCCTTTTCCCACCTCGCTTAAATTTAGTAGTCCTTGATGCTACGTCCCCACTGCTGAGTTACATGAGATGAACAGGACACGAACAGGGAAGGCAGAGTGCCTTAGACCTCATCTGAAAAGTGAAAACGCCAGAGATGCTGCCAAAGCATCAAATTGACCAAAGTCCCAATGTCAGAGTGACTTTGGTACTCAGGACCCTAAATCCTTGTAAAAAAAATCGTTGTCTTCACCCAGCTCGTCTTAGTCTAAACCACACATTGCTGCTTGTTTGCCGCTCTCTGGTGAAAGCCCACCTTCATGCTCCTGTCTTCCTTGGTATTTCGTCTGGCTCTGGATGAACTTTTTGGTAACTGCAGAAAAATACTGTGTTTAATCCTGAACACCTGAACCTAAGGATCCCTTTTGAAGTCTTCATTCTGTGAAGTTATCTTCCTCCGGTTAAAGACACTATTCCCTGGTGGCCTGGGCAGGCAGAGTGCGGCTGAACTGTACGACGCCGGGGAATTAGCTTGCAGGTACGAGTGCAGATGGGGACCTCATCACTCCTGCTTTTTCTAACCCCTTCTGCGATATTTTGTCCCTGTATTAACCTGGGATGAGTCACGTCTGGCTGAGTTTCCAGGTGTGACTCCTAGACCTGAAAAATCAGGCCACCAACCTGTTTGTATCCTACAAAGGCAAGACCAGCAGTGCGGAGCTTGCGAGCTGCTTCCCAAGATCATTGATGCTGCTGAAGTGCTTTGAAGAGGATCAGCATTATATAAATGCCATCTGACAGTCGAGTCAAAAGATTCCTACAAAGGACAAATTAAAACCAATTAACCTAGCAAGAAGTTAGTCCCTCCATTATGATAGCAGCTCTGCTCTGATAAAAGCAAGAATTCAAACAAGTTGATGATTTCATCTCCTTGGCACGGAGATTACTGCACAGCTGCGCAGCTGAGATGTCACAAAAAAAGCAAATGCTTACAAAAGGCTGTTCTTTATGTTTTTGGCTTGTAAATGTAAACTGATTGTGCTATCCATACATGCCAGGAATGTCAACAGTGGCTCGAGCGTACATCCATTCCCCTCTAATCCAGGATGATACAAAATCACAAGTGATAAATCCTCTCACTTTCGGAGCTCGAAGCAGAAAAGGAATCGGTATTTGGACAGAGAAAGTTTTTATATTGGCTCGAGCAATATCTATGCGAAGGAGAACAAACTTACTCTGTCAGAAGAGCAGAACAGGTCAACTGCCTTAGCCTTCCCCTCTCTCCTGGCACGCTGACTTGGAAGACGGTGAGTTTTCTGCCCCAGCCCCCCCCGAGAGCCTGCAGAAAGAAAAGAATAAACGGGATCAGCGGTGCGTCGGGCTGCAGCTTGTAGCGCTGCTCGATTTAAACGGCTTTCAGTGAGGAACCTGACAAATGGTCGTGTTTTCAAGAGAGAAGAGAAAACCTTTTGAAACACCGAGAGGGGATGGCTGCAGCTGTGGTCTGCACATTTGGGCTTCACACACTTGTCGGGGAGCTCAAGTGTGAGCTTGTCTTGCTGTGCAAGTCGCCAGTGCTGTTCGAGGGCGGCTCCGACGTAGCATGGAATTCCCTCTGACACGCAAGGCAATGTATTTTCATTGGAAGTAGGACAAAATACAGAGAAAACATGGAGTTTGGGGGCAACGTGCAGTTCTTGGAGGCGAAATGGAATTTTTCCTGTGGCTAGGTTATCTCATAATAGCCATGAACTAATGTATCGGCTGCCCTTCACTCCAGAATTTAGAGCACAACTCAACCCCTACATCCTTTCATCTAGGCATCATCTTCACGGTTTGTAGGTGCCTTTTATTGTTACTCAGGTTGTCCACTGCCCTTGGTGTAACCTAGCAGTATCTGAGGTGCAAGAGCCCAGCCTGCCCTAGGGTTTGCCGGACTTGCAATATCTAGGCGATATATTTGCCTGGAACTACGATTCGCCTCTCCATTTTCTTTGAAATGTAAGAGTTTGGGTAAGGGAGAGAGGAAAAGGGAATACTTAGATGACCTGAAAAGTATGACTGCCAATTCGTAATATGAACCTGAAGTCTGTATAATGATGACAAGTATGTGAAATTGTAAGATGCTGGCTGACATTTCAGAGTACAAATATCCACAGCTTCATCCAGATTGCAAAACATTAATGATTTCAAATGGAAAAATCTAATGGGCCAAACACTGGCTTCTCTTTTCTATTTTAGGGACACCTAAAAATGCCTTTTATTGTTTTCTAAGAGAAACTAAGTGTGTTCTGGAAGTGAAATGACTCAAGTTTAAACATGTGAAGTAGTAAAAAAAAAAACCCAAACCTCAACAATATTCAAACACAACGTCAGTTTTAAGGTAAAAAAATACATCGAGGTTCCCATCAGGTTGAAACTGCCTTTTTCTAATGAAGAACCTGGTTCCAAATGCTCAGAATCATAACACTTTGATACTTTCCTGGCACTCTAGGTTATTAACCAGTATGTGACAGTTTGAAATTTATGCTTTTTCCTCAGTGTTTCTGTTTCACTTTCCAGATCTTGAGACAGTTCCAGAACAGTAAGGCTGGGTTTAACACCACCAAATGCAATAATGACATTTAAAGTAACTCTCAACTACAACTTTTCTGAACTTCCTTAAGAAAATTACTAACTTGCATATTTTTTTTTCCCCCCAAACAAATCAGGATGGCTCTCCATTCTCCTTTCCTTCTACACATCCGCACAGATAGCAGAATTTCCCCAGACTTTTTCATGAGCTTTATTTTTTTAAGACACGGCAGGCAGCGCGCCAGCCTCACATCAGGTGCAGTAATCCAATGAGTGTATGATTTTCAATTGCACACTCACAAATTAAACTGCAGCTGCTGTCCACAGTTAACCTGATCTGCTCACCGAGACATCATTAGGGAAAATCAATTAATTTTTCCATTCTCCCAAATGGTGCTGAAGTTGAATAGGAGGAGAAGAAAGAGAAAAGGGGGTAAAAAAAAGGACTTCTGTGTCTATTGTGTTGGAAAGATAAAACCCATGGTATTGAGTAGCCAGGTTAATGCAGGTCAGTTACATCTAGAAAGAAAGGAGATACAAGTAGTTTGTATTACATTTTAGATGTGAAAATGAGAGCTGGTCAACCATGAAACAAACCTGCTTGGTACTCAAGCACAACTTCCTTACTTTTTCAACAGCTACTTTTTTCCATGTACTTCTGCTTTATAATCCTGGGTTGAGATTAGTTAAAGGTGAATGGAAAATGTTATATTAAAAACTAGGGGAAAGCATGGCCTGAAAAACTTGACACTGGCTTCTCACTCCTGAAGTCTCAGGGATTTGTTGTAATTCGTTAAAAAAAAAAAACTAGCTGTAAAATGAGTCTTTGGAAAATGGGATATGTTACAGTAGGATTATTTTTTTTTTGTTTAAATCATGAGCCAGACATGGAAAAAAACAAAAATGACGCTTAATTGAAACTCATTGCACAGGGCAAAAGATAGACCTCTGAAGAAAAATCCATTAAGATGGCTTTTTTCAAAATGAAATGCAGCTGAGTGCATTCCAGGTTCTAATGGAAATTCTAAAATATCATTTTTTAAGGATGGACATTTCAATTTGGGTACATTAATCAATTTTTAGAAATGCTATAGCTGATGTTCACTAAAAAAAAAAAAAAATATTTGTTTAAGAAGATTAAATGCCTAACTCAAACCACTGTTTTTGCAGCTTCTTGATTGAAGATGGGCATGTTCTGATGACAATCTGAAATGAATCATCAAGAACTGAGCTGGCCAGAAAGAATTAATCTTATTCAAACACCCATACTGAAACTTTAATGAACTAGATGTTTGTTCTAATTATATTTTCTTATGGAAATGGTAGCTAAAAGCAAAGTAAACCCATATTGTTTTAGGAGAAAATAACCTTAATACCTATAATTACTCTAAAAATGTTGCACTAGAACTAGAATTAGTTAGGTGCTATTATGTACTAATTTTTTTATATAGACAGTATAAAGCAATGTCTCCTAACCAGAACACAGTTATTCATGAAATATTTCAAGCATCAGCCCATGCACTTACAGAATTTTCAGACAACTGGTAAAATACTTTTCATAGACAATGGAACTTCTCTTTCTTTTTTTTTAAAAAAAGAAACAACAACGGGTGGTAGGATAAGAAAACCTTTTCTGAGCATGGAGCAGATGATGCAATAAGGCTACAGGATCTCAGTGGATTACCAGCAGCTCGCTATGCAGTGGCGAGGCTGCTTCTAGGTTGGACAAAAGCAAGAAAAAATTAATCACAGGACTTGAGCAGCATCTCCAGTTGTGTCAGCACCTAGCTGTGTCAGATCCTGTCGGCAGGCGTCCTGCTCACAGGAATTTTATCTACAGAAACAGAAAGCTGAGAGAAGAGGGGTGGGTTGTTTGGGTTGGTTGTTTTTTTTTTCCTAAGAAAATTAAAACTATGGAATTTCAGGGGCACAGGGACAAGGAGAAGACACACGGGCTACGTGGGTCACCTGTAATTATTTTCTGAAGTGTCTCGGTAGCTCACAGCCAAGGCTGAGGCTGGGGCTGCCCATCCCTGAAGCAGGAGGACGAGCTGCAGTCCTGATGGAGCCAGAGGGAGGGAGGGAAACGCTGCCAAACCTGGGCTCAAAAGCCCCGTACCTTACCCTATGTTTTCCTTTCTTTGGCTTAATAAGCAAAACTTACCAGAAGATTTCAAAACACAAAACTTGCAGTGAGCAGAAGGCTCCGAGCGAGGCGTGGGAAATCCCCAGCCCGCCCCCCCAGTCTCCCTCACATCCCAGTTCACACCCCCATGGTTTGAGCAGAGATACCAGCAGCTACAAACCATACACTTAGTCAGAGATCATTATCAGCCCTACCAGATGCCATAATACACCTGAGTGATCACATCACTAAGTAATTAACTAAGTAATCAATCAATTAATGATAAGGGAAAGTTACTCTTGTAACACAAATCAGTTCAGGAGCTCTGGTTTCAGAAATAAAGTATTGACTAAGAGAACTAAAGAAACAGAGCCACCATTGTTTGCAGGAGAGACTCTGTTATTCTTAATTAACTTTTCTGAGTGTAGGTGGCACTCAAGTGACCAAAGACTAAATCATCAGTTGGTGTGAATGAGGACAGCATGGGTAAAGGTGAGGAGCACTACTCATCATGGCAGTGACAGCCAACGGTATTCAGCTGTTAGCAGAATAATCCCAGACCAAGCAATTTATTTTTATTTTTTTTTTTATAAAAGACATGAAATCAGACTTTCCTTTCCCACTAAAATTTTCATGCACCCTGGTTCTTCTGGGACCCGAGTGTGACCAAGCTTGACTGCACTCTCTAAGGAATGAGATGTATGTTATCGAGCAGTACTCCCAGAAACTGAGGTTTTTTGGAGAAAGGACCTGTTGACTAATGAACTAAATCAGAAGTTGATTCAGAAAATGTTTCTGTTTTGTAGAAGACTCCATCATGGCTCCCATTCTGTAGTTTATCAGTTCCCAGGGTTTAGTTAGCTGCTTCCTAGGACTAGTAGCAAAGACCCTGGTTTCCCTTCTGCACAGTGACTCTTACTGAATCCTCAGCAGAAAACGTTACCCATTAAGAGGAATATGACAATTAGAGAAGAGAGGATAATTTGTGTCAGGTCATTTAGGACAAACCTATGGTTTTGTTTTCTGGATCTGAATTTGACTTCTACCATTGCTGAAATAAGTCATGACTTTTTTTTTTTTATTTTTTTTTTTTTAAAATCTAGTCATCATCTGTAAACAGGGTAATGTATTCTTTGCCTGTCTTTTTCTACCTAAACTATAGGCTTTGGGGGGATACACAACATTCTGCAGATTATTTAGAGATCCCAGCTGTGATCTGGATTTATTACAATAAAAATTAAAAAAAGGAAGAATGCTACCTTGTTCTACCCCGCAGTAGTCACACCTGTAAGCAGCAAGCTGGTCTGTGCAGGTTATTCTGGAGCATCACGCTCACAGAAAACCTGCAGACAGCTTGAAGGACCAAAACATTCTCGAATTTGGGGCTCAATCCCTTCAATATACTTTTGTACCTGGGGAAATGCCCATGTTTATAATCCAAAATTTCCTTCACTGCTCCAAAGCCACAGCATTGCTGTCTGCTGCTAATATTGCTAAACACTGGGAAGAACCAACCAAGATTTATTTATACTATTAGCACATATTTTAACAGTGCTCTACCTGAAATAATTTTCCTGTTTGTTTTTTGTTTGTTTTTTTTTTACCTGATGCACTTAGAGTCACACCTAAATCAACACAGATTCAATGTGAATAGCAGAAATCGGTGCTTTAGGTAGGTAAGATGGTGTTATTAGACCCCAAAATGTGTATTTGCTAATGCTGCAGCGAAGCTTTAACTAGGACGTGAATTTGCATGGTGTGCATACTTTTGCGCCCATCTGCTCATAGAAAAGATTAAGGAACCTGGGCCATGAGTTACTGTATGCAAAAGCTAACTCGTATATTTGGTTCCCCTGAATATAATTAAAAAATAAATCGCAATACACATGAAACAGCAAGCATGAATTTCCGTTGAGGAACGGAAAACGACGTATTTCTGGGGAGGTAAAATAGAAACATTTGGATTATTTGATTCCAAAAACCCATAGTGGAAAGAGGAAACAATTTTCAATGAATTCTTGAAGCCTGATGTAAAGTAGCTACTTTTCATATTGACTGTTTTGTCTTAGATAATATGGAAATCAGGGCCCCTGACTGCACTGTCACCACAGCTCTGTGAGCACAGAGAGATATCTCTCTGTACTGCTTAGATATAAAGGCATTTATTAGGAGTTTGTTAAAAGTTCATTCCATTAAATGAAATATACATCTGGGAAAATCTAATACGCTGCTAAGAGTAGAATGTAAATAAATGATTAGTCCTTGCTAGTATCATAGTATATGCTGGAAAAGGGCTTGGACTAGAAAATATTACCATTAAATGCTCTTTTTCTTTAATAAAGTAGTGCTAAAGCATTACTAAAGCTAATATTTGTACATCGAGTTTTAATGCATCATTCTTATTGACAAGGCCAAGAGCTGACTTTCCCCTCGGTTCCCCCAGCTGGAGTTCGACGCGTCAGTAAATGCCACCCGCAGCACCGTGGATGTGGGGGCTTGGAGAGGTCCCTCAGCTTTCCGTAACCTCACTGTAAGCTACAAATGTTTGAGATGTGCCCAGCAGTGTAGCACGGTTTGCAAAATACAACCCTAAGGTCTCTCGCTTTAGGGGGATGCAGGAAAAGGGGTGAGAGAGAACCTTTTTTTTGAGATTTCCATTTTAAAAAAAAAAAATGGAACTACTGTTTTTTTTTTAAATGCAGCTCATATATATATAAATATGTGTGCATCACGTGCATGTGAACACGCTGCCACAAAAACGGCAAAAAGCACAGGTCTGCAGCCAGATCTCAAGCCCCTGCCCCAAATTCTCACAATATTAAACCTGATCAAGTTAGGTGGGGGTTGTTTCTTTGGTTTGGCTTTTTTTGTTGTTGCTGTTGTTGTTTGTTTGTTTTAAAATGGATAAACAGATGAATTATTTTAGCCTGAGGGGGGAAATATAATGACATTTTTTTCTGAAACCTGCGCTTCACCACATACAATTTCAGTTCAAACATTTATAATTTTTCAGTGAATTTTTCAGTGTTCTATGTAACCCAAACAAAAGGAATTTCTAAAGAGGAAATGGGAACAACTAACAATAGCACCATCAGGGCATTTATAAAGTGAATTTATTATCCTTACTATCAACCAAATGGAATGCTGAGAGACAGACTGGGAAAATGGATTAATTTATAGGTGCCTAGAATTGTGTAGAAATACTTCTTGAAATGGCATCAGTCAGAATAAACCCTATTTAGCAGTGTTTCCAGGTTGCCCTGTGAAAACAGAGCTGCACATCACAGATTTCCTGGCAACTGATGGACTTGGGCAATCAACCCCTTTTGGCAAACTGAGAGAAGAATTTGAAGAAATGCCCGATTTCTTAAAACACTGTTGCACAACTGGAGGATCTTACATGGGGTGTGTCTTGCCAGCTCTTGTGATTCACATTTCATGCAGCCATACCCTTCGGAGAATTACACGCTGGATTTCGTGTTGTCATGCCACGTGGAAATGGATGCTGGGAATTCTACACTTGCTCCATTTTGCAATGCAAAATGCAAAATGACCAGTGACAACTCCCATGTGAACAGAAACGGAGAGAGGTGAGAGGAAAGGAAAGGAGAAAATGGGAAATTAATATAATTTGGGGGCTATAAAAATATGTCTGTGAGAACTGGGGCCACGAATGCAGTTTGTGGATTGAAGAATGAATACACAGCTAAAATAACAGAATGAAGGACATCTACGTAGGCATCTGTGTGATATAATAGTAAACATCTAGCAGAGTTGGACATTGTGTCTAAGGTGGCCTCCCAGGCTCCGTCTGGAGTGAGCCAGCAGAGAAAGGGATGATTCATTCAGGTCAGTGGTCCAAATCACTCTCTGAAGATGCCTTTTAAAACTCAAGTGACCAAAGGGGCTGCCTGGGTGATTAGCCGAGACCCAATATCTGACTTCCAGATCGTAAGGCAAAGGGAGAAGAACATTGCCCCGTGTTCTACAGCATGCTACCAAGCTCGGTTTAAGGGATGTCAGAGCACAATGCTTTCAGAGAAGAAGATTCAGCAGGGTACTAGATCACATCACCACTTTGGCTACCTTCATCTTAGCAATCGCTCCTCATGACGCTTGGGTGGTGCTGCAGCTCCTCAGGGGCACGAGGAAGGGGCTTTTGTGCAGCAGGCGACCCTGCAATAATTTCAAATCAAGGGCTCAGCAGATTGAAGGGAACAATAAAGGTCTAATTCCCTCTTCAGGAAGAGGCCACAGGGAAAAAGTTCGATAAACATCACTATTTGTTTTTCTGTGATGGAAGAGGAGCCTCCATTCCTCATATATGCCAAGATTATGTTTATAGGGAACAATGCTTTAAGTTTCCCAGTAAACATGGATATTTTCTTCCTTAGGAACAAGAAATTTAGGCTAGCAGTTTGTTATGAGTTGTGTCCTTTCTATCAAATGGGCAATCCAAATTCAGACCAAGATGGAAAACGGAAGCAGAGGAGCTTGTGTACAGAGAGATGCAGGAGCTGGTCTGGTAGAACAGTTAGATGGAAATGTGGAAAATGGCATTAAATGAATAAAAACTGTTCTCCGGGGGGGGGTGTTAGAGGGAGGGGTTAGAAGAGCGCTGGTCTGGCAGGCAAAATGCAGCCATCCTACACCAAACTCCTAAGCAGGAGATGGACTGCCCAGAAAAGAGGCGAGAGAAATAAAATATCCCATGGAAGATGCGAAGCAGAGGCAGAAATTTCACTCCTCGTGCATCTCCTTGGAGCCGGTGGGGGGGTGTTCACCTGTGCCCCGCCAGCGAGGCATTTGCATTTTGCAAAGCTGGCTCGGGCTCCGTTGCCGTGAGGGCTTGCTGGATGTTCTCCTGGTCTTACAGAGCCCTGGAGTATGTGTTCGTGCAATCACCTGTTGGATCGCACATTTCACTGCTAGCACCGGTGCGTTTGAACACTTCCAACAGGAAAATTCATCTGCACTGACCTGATCAGTGACAAATGTGTTCCTCTGACAGTAGTAAATAATACCTATTCAGATCGCTTTATGTGGAGATGAGCAAAAGAATATAAAAGCAGATGTCAGTTATTTAATTGGCTTAGTCTTTTGTTCTCTGCTGAGTCAGACAAAAAGCCCAGAAATCTGTCATTATGCAGCTTTTCTTATCTATGAAGTGTGAATCTATGATAGTGAGGTAGCATGGTTTTAATCCACTCTGCTCGCTGTGACCTCACGGCTGTGAGATCGCATCGTCATATAGAAACGCGTAATGGTGTGGGCTTCACGTGGACGCTGGGGGATTAAACCTGATGGATTCGAACGCGAGACAGCTGGATGCAAGCCATCAGCTTCATATTTTGCTTTGTTTCTAGGGACAAGACGCTTGATACGATATGTCTGTGGCACCGAGCAGCTCCCACTTTTTTCTAGGGCTGAACTAACCCTTAGAGAGTAGAGAGGCAACGGGCTTCTTCACAGGTGGTCACTGTTCTAACAAGAGTATGAAGATCGCAGAGGTGCAACAGTTTGCAGTTCAGATCTACCTTTCCCAATGATCAGTTACCGTGAACAAGCTAAGCTTTGATTTGTTAGTCTTTCCCCTAAAATAGATGTTTTTGAAATTCCCTACTCTTTTTTTTTTAACTGTACTGAAAGGGGGTAAGGGATGATACAGCTGAAATGACATTATGGTGACATAACAAAGAACAGTAAAGGTCAGACCAGATTAATTTGCTACAGGATCAGCTGGAGAATATTAAACCTCTTAACTGTAATCCTTTGATAACCAGTCCTATAATGTAATCATCAGTGTACATCCAATAACAGACGTTAATTACTTTAGAATTATATTTTTCATTTTTAATCAAAAGACAAATTTCAAAGGATGTGTGTGTGTCCCCACACAGCTAAAATAACTGATTTCAAATAAAAAAGAGACTATTTTTACGAGGTAGCTGGGGAAAAGTCAGCCTGGAAAATATCCCTATGAAGGAAGCATCTGTCACAAGTCAAAATGTTATCGCTGGCCCCTGGGGAGAGCCAGCCTAGGTACAAACAGAAGTGAAATACTCGGTGCTGAGTTTTGACAGGCAAAAGCGTGGATGTCGTGGTCTGGCGAGTGCGTTATTGAGCTGGGGCTGAAGCAATTCACACACACACCCCCCGCACCCAACCCTGGGCTAGCATCCGAAACCTTTGGAAAGCCAAGGTGGGAGGAGGAGGGGGGGTTGTGTACAAGGAATTTAATATTCCTGGAGAGAGGGCAGCTGCTTTGCACGGGACCCACAGGAGCACTTTCTCACGAAGAGTCATGTCCCAGATGAGCCGCCTCACGCCGGCTCCCACTGCCCCTCCTGCAGCTCTGCTCCGGCAAGGCCCAGCCTCCGCACCCCCCCCGAGCCCACCAGGGCAGAGCCAGAGCTTTGTGCCAACTGTGCACGAGTTCATCTGCTACGCGGACAAATGCGTAGAAAACACCAGGCTGTGACCCACACATTTCTGTGACCCACACATTTCTGTGACCCACACATTTCTGTGACCCACTCATTTCTGTGACCCACACATTTCTGTGACCCACTCATTTCTGTGACCCACTCATTTCTGTGACCCACTCATTTCTGTGACCCACACATTTCTGTGACCCACACATTTCTGTGACCGCTGCAAAAATAACTAACCACCCTCTAAAAGCCAGAGCACCCATGGCTTGCGTGCACGCATGTCTTCCAGAAAGGCAAAAAAATACTCCAAGTCTTAAAAATGAGGAAAAACTGTCCGCGAATCCATCGTGACTTCCCTCCGAGCCAAAATGTGGTGATGCTGAAACGCTGATGTTACCGAAGGTGGTGAAGTACTGAACTGTTTTGAAGTCTGTCAGCTTCCTTGATGACTAAATAGGAATTTCGAGGTGTGATTTTAAGCATTCACAGCTTAACAGTTGGTAAAGTCCTAGTGAACAAATCAGTAACCCCCCTCCCTTCTCATTCCAAAAGAGCAACGATCAGCTGGACTGAATCCGGATGGTATGGTCCAACTTTTAACAGAAAGGGCAAACGCCGTTTCCCTTAGACTAGCTTGTAAAGTCTTCAAGTCCTTGGGAAAAAAGCAATCCCATGGGTACTCTGAGAAAGAGTATTTATACATGACTTCAGTTCCACATGTGCTGTAGAAGTCTGGATGTACCCAATTATAACAATGTCCTTTTTGATCCTACAATGTCATCATTTCGCAGTGTAATTTCAGATTTCCATAACTCGCTCTTTGCTTTCAGCATCCTTTCCAGTGACATTTGCTAACTGGAGATGGAGGTGGATGAACGAGTTCGACAACCGTTGCTGGGCCGAGGTATAAGGCTCCTCCAGAACCAAATAACCACTTAGATTTCTTAAGCTGAATGCCTGAAGGTAATCCAGTGGCACATTTCTCTCGTATCCAGCTTTCTGGATGGCTGCAGTATTTCTGGGAGGAGGTCAGGTCTTGGGAAACCTGTGTTCAGCTCATTGCACCAAGCTTCCTCTGAGAGCTCAGGTGAGTCGCCTGAAGTACATTTATATCTATCACATGGCAAACAATGCGCTGAACCCCTGCTTGTGCTGAAAGAACTGAGTCAGGGGTGAAAATGAGGTTGGAGGTCTCTCCAAACTGATTCTTGTATTCTGATTTTCAGGCCCTTCCTCCTTCCACAAGTACTACGTTCCAAACAAAATGCTTCCACTAAAACCAAAATCACTTGGACAAACAAACCCATGGAGAAGCAGCACATGCACTTTCCACTGATAACTAATCCCAATATGTTACTGTCCTTAGAAGAAAAAAAAAAAAAAAAAAAAAAAGAAAAGAAAGTTGACCTCTGGGTCAATTCTTGCTCTGGGTTGTGCCGTAATGCAATAGGATTTATAAATCTTTAATTGCAGTTGGTTTGCTATAAATGCTTAATGAAAACATGATGTCCAAATGGCTGTTGAAGGGTTTTAGTGACTAGGCAGAGTTACAAAGCTGCAGTGCTGTAAGTAACCTAGCAATGGGCAGAAGCTACAAAGGATTCACGTTTATTTCTCTTGCATCCGTTCTAAAAATGGGATAACAGGGCGTGTGATGTGTGCGTGCATGTGTGGATACGTGCATGCGCATGGAATTACATAGCAATAGTTTGATCAGCTCGCCTGGGAAATTTAATTTGTGTGGGAAGGCAATTGCATCACTTGAAATCACTTTTAATTAAACCTTTAAAGGTTTCCTTAGTCAAAGAAATGCTCAGAGCTCACAACTCATTCCTCTGCAGAGCACTTGCTTTTGGTGACTTCACCCGTGCCTTCTACAGAGAGCTCGGCTTCAGGGGAGGGTGGGAGGGGAGAGGTGGGGGTCTCTTGTAAGCACCCCCAGCCCTGTGTTCCCTTGCTGCCAAATGCCAGCCAGCTGCCACACGATGCCCCAGCCTCCCAGTCTGCAGGGCAGGCACGTACAGCCCTGGAACCTCACCCTTTACAGCAAAGGCTTTCATGATCCACTTGTTCCCTTTCTCATCCTGCTTCCATGGAAGCAAAAGAGCAGGGAGGTGAGAGAGGGGAGAGGAGAGGACCCACCAGCTATAGCGTGCCCTCTTGGCCAACACTTGACTCCTGGATGCAGGTCAGTTCAAAAGAGACTTCACATAAAGATTTATTTTTTTTTTTCCCCCATGGAAGAAGGGAAGGGAAAGCAGCACCAGCCAAGCTTATGGCTGTTCTCACTCATGTGGCTTCCTGAAGGTTTTACTCTGCACCATTTACCCTGCATAAATCAATTGCCAGAATATTAGTGCTTTGCTTCCTTGTTTACTCTGAAAGATTATGTCCCATTAGCAGATTTGTCTTGTAATTGAACTGAAGTGTAAAATGCCAATGTCCTGACAACCCGAATGGACAGGATTAACTGCTGCAGACATTTCTGTCCTCTTCTGAAACATTTTGATTGAGCATAATTAATCCAACTGAACTGATAGGATGATGGATGCTTCCAGCCACAGTGGTTTGCAAAGTGAAGCAAGGCTGGACATATATATCACAGCAAGATAAAGAGGTAATGACAGACAATAGCTTTCTGTTTTTACGGTGGTGGGGTTTTTTTTGTTTTTTTATTTCCAGCCCCCATATGACTACATCTCAGCGGCGAAGCACAAACCTCGTTTAATGCCCATTTTTCAGGAGTATGCACTTGTGTCAATTTGTTTTTGGAGCACCCTGAAAGCACATCTTTAACTTTGATCGTCTGCCTAAGTGTCAGTTCGGAGTCAGGGTCTAATGACCCTCAGCAGCGGCGGCGGGTGGGCTCCACTGACCTAACACACGTGTTACTGAATCAGAGATTTTTCACCGTTGCGACTTTCCCGGACACATTCTCTCTTCGGGGTCGCAGCACACCAGCGACCAAGCAGCAAAAAGCTTCAGAAGTGGCAGGACACGTCTTCTCTACGTTGCATTAATCCAGCAGCAAGTTTTCTGTTCCAGACTGCATTCCTGGGTCTGCAAAGTATATGAAGTTACAATGCTCAGGCAGACTCTGAAGGCTCGAAAGGGGGGGCATGGCAATTAAGCACTGGCTGTTGCCACTGAACAACAAATCAAGGTGAGCCTGGATGATTTGCATGCACAGTCCCATCATCTGCAGGACAGAGAGAGAACCCAAAAGGGGAACTGCCGTTATCGGGGTTGCCTGACACTTGCACAACAAGCTCAGGGCTCCCGTCCTCCTCCTGTCCAGCCTGGTCTTTGCCATTGCTGTTTACTTACTATTTTTATCACGTTGCCTGCCACATCTGCTCTGAAGGCTCAGGGCCAAAGCAGTGATTGAGGGCTGGAGTGGAGTGTTTATTATTTGTAGGATAATAAAACAGGAGACACTAGTCTAGCAGGTACCAGGACACAGGGTAAGAACACGAGAAATGTCCTGGCTTTGCAGCTGGCCCGAGTTATTTCGATGTCTTTGCTTTTTTTCTGCTGTCGTTTTTAACCCTTCTCTATAAGCAAAGATGAAAGGTTTTAAGAAACGAGGACAAATAGATGCTTTAAAATTCTTCAGGGTACAGCCTTCAAGTTCAGTTCGCAGAGGCGGCATTGTTCTAGTTTACCAGAAATATTTGAGTTTCTCGTCCCTGGCCAAAATTAAGTTAGAAATCTTGTAAAAAATGGTATTATTGTGGTTAGTCCCTCTAACCGATTCTGGAATTACAGAAGCATGAAACAATGAATAAAAGGAAAAAAAAAAATAATCAGAAGATATGTGTTGCCACGTGCTTTTATTTTCAATGACTGTGAAGAGAACATCGTTGACTGTCTCATGTGTGAAAACAGCACCTACAGCTTGACTCAGCTGCTGAGGCTTCTGCAAACTCTTGCACATCACGCACACCTCGCATTAGAAATCAAGAGGCAAGATGATATTACGCCTAAGGAGATGAAAGAATTTGCTCAGCTCGGATTTCTGAGCGCAGCACCACAGCCCTCTGCTCGCTAGACTGGAAGGTCAGCAAGCGTATTGCTCGGGGAGTCATATTCTGCTTTATTATATAACTTGTATCTCCGGAATTAAAGCTTAATCCCAAACTGTGGCTTGGAGTACAGATCAGAAAGGACTTGCCCACATTATCAGTAACACAACTACCCTGTTTTGCGATGGTACAGTAACATAAGCATAAGCAACAGGGATGGTTTTTAATCTGAGCCACCATGTAAGGGAAATGAAGCTGCTCGTTCTCCTTCGCTGCAAGCCTACAGCAGCTGTCCAGAAAATAAAGGTTCCTGCCAGCGCTTTGATGAAACACACAGAGTTTTGTATGGCATCGGGTGCCAAACATGCTGCTGATAGAAGCAATAAATCCACATCCAAAACCTAAAAATAATATTGGGATTGTTTTAAATTAAGGTTACGGAATATGGATTTAATTAGACCCTGCATGGATTCTGAATAGCAATTATTACATATTTGTTCAGGTTTAAGTATTTTTATAGGATTTTTTTTTTTAATCCTGTTAGAATATTTTTCCTATGGGATGGGGATCATCTTTGTGAGAGGAAGAATGGTCTTGTGGTTAAGGCTGGCCAGAGACTTAGGAGATCTGGGCTTGATTGCTGGCTCTGCCACAGACACCCTGTGTGAGCTTGGGCAAGTCATTTAACAGCCACCTTTTTTTTCTTAAAAGTCCAAGGCCCATTTAAGCATCTAAAAGACGCGTCTGCCGAGAACTGCTGAGTGCTCAGCACTAAAAAAAAAAAAAAGACGAAGAAGAAGAAGAAGAAAGCTGGCTGCCTATCTAAGAGTTGTCCTCTTTTGGTGCCTTCACTGCATGCTGAGAATTTCTGAAAATCTGTCCCTTCGTGTCTCTATTCTTCATCTGTGGAGCAGAACTGGTAACGCTCCTCCAGCACACTGGGATTCTGGAAGTGCTAGCAGAGCTGCAAATGGGGCGTGAGATTGGGATGAAGTTAAAATGATTTTACTTGGGCTTTTATGCCAGCAGCGGGTGAAAATATGAGAAATGTCATTGCCTCTCGCCCAACTGGTTAGCCTAGTGCTGCAAGGAACCCATGGAAAGGGGGGGGTTGGGGGGGGACCGTCTTTCTGGCGTGAACGCCTGGTCTGGGTTTGAACTCAGCGAACTGGTGGCATGAGTTTTGGGAGTCATGTGTGTTTGTTTATGGCTCGCTCCAGCAGCCCCGTTTTCGAGGCCAGCATTCAAAGCGTTGACTCGTCCTGCCCCTGGTTTGAACCACAGGACAACGGTGGGACGTCAGGAGCCCCAGCAGCACTCAGGACCTGCGTGGGCTCGGGCAAGGTTCATGCTCGCAGCTCGGCAGCGTTTCATGCGGATTTCCCAGCACGGCTGCTGTGCCTGCCACCGCTGCTGGCTGCCAAACCAACACGCGCTGGTCAGGGACCCGGCCTGATTGCTTCCCCCGTTCCACGCACCACCCAGGAGCCAAAAATTTCAGTTGCAACATCAACAGCTCTTCAGCGTACATTCGCAGTTGGGCACCAGCTGGCTGCAGTGCGATAGAGGGGACGCAGAGAAGCTGGTGCAACTCAGACATACAAGTATTTGTTTAGTTACTTAGGCCAAGAGAGAGCAGAAAAGATTACTATACGAAACTTTCTAGAACAGGTTACCAAAACCTGCTGATTAAAAATGTTTTCACTGTGACAATCTCTTTCCATCCCCTAAAACCCAGTGAATGAATCTGTACTCACATGAGGGAATCTGACCTTGTTTCTCTGCTTTCATTGATTATTATTATTTTTTTTTAAAAAAAGTATGTTTTGACAACACGTTCTGTATCTGTAGGTACACACGAATGAAATGTGGCACTTAATACCCGTCATGTAATTAACAGATGAGGGAGGCTCAGTGATGGGACTATGCAACTACAAATTACACAAATGCAGTGAGAATTCTAGGGAAGCACTGGTGACAGAAGTTCTGGTGACACGTAGCTAACAACAAAATTGTTGTTAAATTAAATCAGGGTGGCAGGGATTAAAATTACAGAGGAGGTCAGTAACATCTAAGTACAAGGTGGGCGGTACATTCATTCAGGGTGCACAGACCGATGCAAAAGAAAATGCTCTCTTTGAGGCTGCGGGCAGCACATAGGAAGGCAATCTCCAGGGTCAGGGAAAATAGTTTTGTATATAGCAAGATCACAGCTTTGTAAAGTGGTATAGGTGGTATAGGATCATAATGGTATCAGTGGTATAGGATCATAAGGTCAAAGCATAATTCCAGTTGGAAGGAACCCTGAGCTCAAAGCAGAGTGAGCTTCAAAGCTAGATCGTGTTGCTCAGGGCCCCAGCTAACTTGAGGTTTGAATATCTTCATGGGTGGGGATGTCACATCCTCTCTGGGCACCTGTTCACCATCGTTGTGAATTTTTTCCCCTTGTATCTAACTAGAATTTCCCATCCTGCAGCCTGTATCTGCTGCTGCTGCTTGGCCTTTACGTGTGCTTTGCGTACAGTCTGGCTCTGCCTTCTCTGCAACCCACGCTGAGCAGTTGAAAATGGCAATTAAAGCTGTCATCAGCAATTAAAACACCAAACTCTTCCTGAGTGGCCTTTCAGCCATATTTTCCTCTGCTATCAAGTCACCCATTACAATCACCCTGCGCTGCTCACATGCTCCTGTTCACCCGCTGTGCATGAGCAGCTCTGCATTTATTAATATTTTAAAATAAAACGGTTTGGCAAGCACCTGAACAGTTAATTGCTGGGGGCTGGAGAGCGCAGAGAAAGGGTAACAGAGAACACGCTGACCTGTCCCCTGCTCTGGTGCACC